>OY726527.1:17906315-18506315 GCA_963383655.1 Bathymodiolus septemdierum | reverse complement strand
TTCACAAGATTTACTCGAAATAATATACATATAGATATATATATATTTATCGTATGAAAGGTTTCCGTCAATATAAATACAATATACTATGTTATATAAGCAATCCCGCCTCAACGATAAGCTGCCTTCGGAACTCCTCGTAACAGATAAATAAGTAAACAATGACTACCTGCCCGGGACAAAAAAAAACATGCTCAGGGACGTAGCTACCCCAAAATGAAGTGTACTCAAATCTGTTTAAAAGTCTGGAGGAGGGTCACGAAACCCTCCCCCACCTCACAGAGGTGGTCTTATGGCAGGGGGTCTGGGGTAAATGGTGCAAAATCCTGCATTCTTGCAATTTCCTGGCACTAAAAATTATCCCACGGAAACCCAATTTTCATGAGTAACAAGTCAACTTTTGAACATAAATTTTGAGAAATAAAATATTAAGTAGAGCAATATAATACAAATATGTAGTTGACTTCGAAATTTTATTTTGTCAAATGTGTAGTGGATTAAGCTTGATTTGGAATAGAATACAATTAACATATATGGACCAAAGAATCTACACGGTGCACAGTAGACACTATCTTGAGTTTTTGAATATTTCATCCAAGTGTGTTCAAGAAACAATTTAGCCTTTGCTCTCCTTGTAGAATTCGAGATTACCCTGGAAAAAATATTAGCTAGTCTTCACTATTTTTACGCAAATTTTATTTCAAAGGAACATTTCTCAAATAGAAATAATTTATACTCTCTGTCAATGGTATGAAAATGTATAAACATGATAAACTGTAATCTCAATCAATTCGAAACGATGTCGATGTGCACCGGCTGTACAGACTGGAAAATGCAAATTCCATCCGCGTTAAACCAATACTTTTTTCCTTATTCCGGTTCGTTCCATATGATACGTATCCAGGTTACCAGAAGATTTTAAAAGTTTACTAAAAGTAAACTAATATCAATATGCTTCCAATAACGTTAACGATCCCATGTGCTCTTTGTTTTTGGGTGTGCGTTGTGGTTTTCCTTTAAAAAGAAATACGAATAGTTTGTTTGTTCAAGCAAGATTAAAAAAAAATCATACCTTAACGACAAATCCCCCACCCCAAACTCCATTCCTAAAACACGTGCACAACCATCGATCGGCATTGCACTTATATAACACGCACCGTTCTATGCTGATTCCGTAAATGATAAGCGTAGTTTCCGGAATTGAATATAAGTATATTAAGTAATTATTAACATGTTTGTATTTGTTTGAATTTGATTTAGTTTATTAATTTAGTTTTATTCTACCTTATGTCCTAGATTTACCATGTGTTCATTTTTGTCAAAATTTTCGATGTGTACGCAACTGCGTTTTTGCATACGGGTTGCTACGCGCCTGATAGACAAAATAATTAATTAATTATTTACTCAAATCATCACAATGTGTCATTTTATTGTATGTATCATATATATCCATAGCTACACATCATTCTTAACTGAGGTCGCATTAACCAAGGCCGTATCAACTAAGGCAGCATTTGTTTAAGGCCGATCATCTCGAAAGCAAAACTTCAAAAAATGATTACACAGTGTTTTATTTTTTTAAATCTTGAAAGATTTGTGAATCTATGGCAATTTAAATCATAATTATGAGAATAAAGGTGTATTTGTTTTCTAAATATGCAAATGCACGTGCACAATCATTCTCCGTGTTTGTTTTGTCAATATTTACAAACGGAAGTCACTGATATATTGATTACATCCTGTATATTACAACTGACATTTGAAATTGATTGGTCGGCTGAACCAGCCGGCAGCCGACGCATTTTTACCATTAAGAGCGTTCAAGCCCTCATCCAGCGATAGTGCCGATAGAGGGCACAGCATTATTAAAGTTAGGCCGCATCTGTCATAAGGATCGTAATAATGGATCCCCGATCAGTGTGCACTCTCTTTTATGAAAATTCGTTATGGGTCATGCACAATAATAATGGGGTGAAACAAAGGTTTCTCGCCTGCTTCTCAAAAATATTGGATAAAATATTGGATAAAAACGTAAAAAATGGCGAGAATTACTCGCAGACCAGTACAAGATATTACTTTACTTAGCACAAGCCATTTTAAAAAAATCTCTTTGATAACAGATATGAAGACAAAAGGGTGTTGCCATTCTTTTAAAGTCAACTCTGGTTTCTGTAAAGCATGCATGTTTATACCCGTTCAAATATTCAAACTGTTTAAAAACTTCATACTGTGGATACTGTCGTCGACAGATTTAACAAATCTGTTATTATTTTTTGCGCCATTTTGATAAAAAAAATAAGTCGTTTTTTTTCCGGTATTTCGTACCTAAAACTGGGATGTCAAATCCGGGTCCAAATCGCCGAGATTACAGAATAATCAATTATTCATATTAAAGCCATAACATGACACCTCGATGTAATTTGTAACACTTTTGTGTGGAAAATGTCAAATTGGGTCTGTTGTAACTCTCCTATGAAAATATGTTGGTTAAAAGCTCAACAGAGCTTATGTTGTATGTTGTTTTAACCATGCCGACTCTAAATAAAGCTTATTTATTTATTATTTATTTAATATGAGCATGCTATCCACAAAAAGGAGTTTTCTTGTTATTTGCCTATTTTAAAAGCAATAAGAACTCTAAAAAAATATCTTATTTTTTGTTTTTGCTAACTTATATTCTTATACCAATATCCAACTAAAAATTATATAAGGCGTGTGACAGTCCAATATTGTAAGAATTAATGGCTATACACATAGGTACATTTGTGTACCCACCATAAAGCTATTAACGAAAAATCTGAATTTTCAGCTGTTGAGTTTAGATTGTGAAAAAAATCATTAAACTTACTGGCAAAAAGGTAATGGGGGGGGGGTGATGAAAAAATTGGAAATTGATAGAGGGGGGTCACTGCTTTTCTGGTTGATCAAGCAGGAGGGGTCATGATTTTTTTTAAACATACACTATAGATAAAATCTATTTGCATGTAAAATGAAAATAAATATATTTCAGCCGAAAAAAATGTCTCCTTGTCATACATTTTGCCAAATATCAAACTCTCGCTATATATAAATAAATATATATGTATAGAGTACGTAGGAACAGGCTTTCTGATTCACTACATTACAGTTCCAGAGTCAACCCAGAGAGATAGATCAATGCATGAACATAGGATATGCAGTGTTCTCTCAGGGCCCATATAGCACCATGGTACCATGGTGCTATATTTTCTACCATGGTACTATTTTGTGAAATTTTATAATAGAATGTATTAGGGCAATGGTGCTTTAATTTTCAGAAAACCTGTGCTACCTTAATTTCCATGGTACTATTTGAAAATCCTTGGGAGAACCACTGATATGTTTTCTTGACAAAAAATGTTTTTGATAGTATATTCTTTTTAAAGGAAACACCAAGATAGGCTTCCTTTCAACATCTCAAACATGAAAAAAACATGGTTTTAAAGGTAACTATTTAATTGCTAAAAACAAATCTGAAACACTTTAATAACTTTCAAATTTCAATCCAGAGGAATACAAAAACTGACTAGGTAGTAATAAATTCATATGTATAATACTGCACTTACATCAATTAAATAGTTCTGACTAGATTATGAAGCTTGTTAAAATTAAATGCATCACAAAATAACAAAATGTGCTGTCCAGCAAAAATATAAATAAAACAAATTAGAACAGTTTTGTATTGTATGCTTAAAATAAAGTATCAAAGCCACTGATGCATTTTAGCAAGAAACAACTCCTGTTTCAAAATCAAATAAAAGCAATCATCTGATTATTTAATGAGGAGTTTTAAACAAATAAAAAACTAACAATAAAAAATAATGGATGGAATTGAAGGAAAATGGGACTTATAAATAATAAAGATATAAACAAAAATGTAAGTTAAAAATATCAATTGACAAATGTTTTGTGGTTAAAAAAAAATAAAATAAACATGTATTCACACTCTCAATAACAGTACCAATGTACATGTATGTATACACAACAAAACAACCAAATCAAATCAGTGTTCTCCCCAGAAATTTCAGATAGCATCCTGGTATCTTAAAATTTTGAAATAGCATATTATACTTTGAAATTATAGCATCACATTTATATACATTCAATGGAAAATGATTTCAGACAGCATCACATTTGAACAATATAGCTTTGATTTAAATTGTATTTGGCCTCTTAACTTCTTTCTGCATTTTTTCCTATTGTTTTCCTTTTTTTGGTTGTGTGTAATAGTATTCATTGAACTGTTTTGGAAAAAAACTTTGGTGTTGGAATAAACCCATAAAGGGAAATTTGGCTTTAAAATACATTATCTTTTGATAATTTTGGCACTATGAATACTTTCTCAATTGTTTTGTTGTATTATAAAGTATTTTTTAATTTGCAAATTTCTGTTATCATAATACTGTTGATTTGAGATTAATTGTGAAACTGATGATTAAAATACTATTTCAATATATTAAAAAAAAACTATTGTTATAGTACATTGTATTTATGGCAAAAATTCAAGATGCAGCTTCTTTAAATAGTGGACTCCTGGCTTGTTGAAGACTGTGAAGACAAAAAATTACAACAAAGTGACTTAAGGGTATCCTTTGCATTAGATGTGGTTGTGGTTGCCTTCATGAACACAGAAGGACCTTTTGTTCCATATCCTATGAACTACTATCTTTGCTAAAAGAAATTTATAGCAACATATTAAATTAGAAGCCTTTCAACAATAATCAGGAAAGGGAGGGGGTCAAAAGATTTAAAGTAGTTAAAATTTTTAACACAACTTAAAAAGGGGGGGGGGGTCAGTTATGTTTGCTCATTCCAAATTTTTTAATTCGAACTTTATTCTTTCAATTATCTTTCGGACATAATAGGCAATTATTGTGTCGCGCTAATTAATAGCATTATCATCAATTATGTAACATGTTGCTTTTGAAACTTGTCACTCTTTGTTTCAATATTAATTAATTTCATTTATTGTGTCAATTTCGGCAAGTCCTTTCATGTACAATATTATTATATGAATGATTGTGTTTTGATTGAGAAAAGGATGTTGGAAACCGACAGACACTTTGTACGAACGCTGTATATTTTAGTGACATTGTTATACTGTAAGGCACATTTTAAACGGATAACCGTATTTGCTTGTATTGTTGTATTATACCGCATGTGTGTACTTATTCGTCTATTTTGTAATATACAACTTGTACAGTAACATTTTGTGTTTTATTTAGTTTAAGTTTGTGAGCTTCCTCCGAACATTAATAGTAACGGAGTCGTCCAAATTTACCGCCGTTATAAATATTGTTTCATAATTACATTTTACATATATAACTAAAATTATCAAAATGCATAAATACAAATTTGTAGGAATAGAAAATCTTCAAAAATGATATCACAATATATCATATTTGAAGTCAACCAAATGCAGCAGCAGAAAATTATTAATATTCTTAATTTTCCCTCAAAATTCATAATTAAGGTTTTGAATAATATATTTTTCATCTAAAGGAATCATTATCCACACAAAAAAAAACCATTCCTTCATGTCCTTGTTGGCAGTTTTTAGAGTCTAAGTGCACTAAGACGGTCTTAGAGGTGTTTAAACGTACCGCAAAAATGGGCGAATTACATTTCCGCAAATTTTGAAATTTTCCATGTTTACGTTTCCGCAAATTGTAGCATTACGTTTCCGCTATTTACCTGTAATTTACCTATAGTAAATGATACAGAGTCTTCGTGGCGTTTAAATTTGGAATGCCTCTGTAATGACATGAAAGACATTTTTATTGATGGAACATTCAAGTATTGTCCCAAATACTTTTATCAGTTATATTCACTCCACGGTTACAAGAATGGCAATTATATTGCTTTGGTTTTTGCTCTGCTTCCTGCTAAAAGTGAGGATTGTTATATTAATATGTGGGACCTTCTTATTGCTGATTGTCGAGAGAGGAATTTAGTTTTACAACCTGAAGTGTTCCATATAGATTTCGAATATGCAATGCATAGTGCAATTTTAACAAAGTTTCCAAATTCTACTATTAGTTGCTGCCGTTTTCATTTAGGACAAAGTTGGTGGCGCAAGATTCAAGCAGTCGGTTTAAGTGTAGAGTATAAAGACAAGTCGTCCGAAATAGGGAAATGGCTGACTATTTTTTTTTTTGGACTAGCATTTTTACCAACAAATGACATCGAGGATTGTTTTGTTGACTTGATGGCAGATGAACCGCTAAATGATAAATGTTCTAGATTTGTTGACTACATTCTAGAAAATTATGTTATTGTAAATTCGAAGTTTCCATCCACCATTTGAGCAGCTCCCCCAGATCCAGACACTAAAAGAACCACAAACGGTCTTGAGTCGTTCCACTCTCACCTAAATGCGCAATTTTACGCGTGTCATCCTAGCATTTTCATCTTCTTAGATGTTCTTCTTAAAATACAAACAACGTCGTACATAAAAAATAAGAACATTACATATACAGGCTGCGACAAGAAAAAATGAAAAAGAAAGGCTAGACTTTGCTATCGAAACATATGAAAAGTTTGTTGTGGGTGAACGATCAAAGATTGAATTTGTAAAAACCGTTGGTTACAAATATTCTGCTAGAACAGATATATGATTTTTAGTACTGATGTTATATCTACATGTACTTACCTGTGCTTTTATAGTGCTTTTATAGTGTAAATATATTTTAATGCTGTCTTTTATATAAATAAACATTATCCTGCTCTAAGTTCTACTCCCACATCCCCGTTGGTGAGCAGGGGGCAACAGGTAATTTTATCTGGCTAACGATAAGGGAAATTAGCGGAAACGTAATGTATAAATTTGCGGAAACGTAACTTTTTTCTTGCGGAAAAGTAATGCCAATTTGCGGAAACGTACAACGTGATGAGAAGACAATACTAATTTTCTTTTTTTTCCCCTGTATACTGCCCACATTCAACATACTGAATATTTCAGCTTAATTGGTTTAATAAAAATTTCTTTATCTAGAGACATTTTTTTATAGTATTAAAAGTAGAAATATTATATTTCAAATTGCGATATTTTTATTTTATTTTTTGGAAGTTATTTTTAAACGTTCAATTTCAGAAAATGTTAGATGTCGATTTAAGATAAGATTATGGAAACATATTTGTCAGTGTTTAACCTTTACCGAGGCCACTAAGGTTCAAATCGTAGTCTGCATTGCAGCTGATTAATGACTTTTATTGTTTCTGTTCTCAAACTAAATTGAGGTCAATGATAACGGTGTCATTTTATTGTCATTACAGTGATATAGTCTGGTTTTGTTATAGAATTGTACAAAAGTATAATCGTTAGTTAAGCGTTTTAAGATCACACAAAAGAAGTCATAGTGGTCGCGATCGTTTGATAGTTGGAAACCAAAAAAATTGCTTTCTTTTTTCCTTTTTAATTATTTATTTTTTTGCTTTTTTTTATTTTTGTTGTTTTGCATTTATTTATATTTTGCTTGAGTTTTCTAAACTACCTCCACACTTTTAGTACATGTCTTCTAAAGTTTGTCTCTCACACCTTTAGTACCGATGTGGTCGTGTTCGTATGGTAGTTGGATTTACAACTACCTATGCAATCAGTACATACTACCACTGATGTTGCGAGTTTTTTTATATCTTTATTCTCATACAGCCAAATACAATGGTACAGAGAAAAATAACAACATAATAATAACATAACAAGACTTTTTACAAAATATACATAGGCTAAGGAACAACAGTTGGTAAGCCAGGAGTACAAAAGACCTTATTGATATGTTTGATAAATATACATAATTTTCGTAACAGCGATTGTTTTTTGGTAGATAGAAGTTCAAAGAATTTGACAACATTATGTCTTTTCATAAAATATTTTGGAAGAAGCTGCTTGCGTTTATCGTTTAAAGAGGAACACTCTAAAACATAGTGGTATTCATCGCCTAATTTCTGACAATTACATAAATTACAGTACCTATTTTCTCTATCAATATTTCTCCATCTACCGGTTTCAATCGGTAGATAGTGATTTGTTGTCCTAAATCTACAGAGTCTGATTGCATCACCTATATTTAAAATATTGAAATATTCCTCGAATTCGAATTTGGTTTTAAAAATCCTATAATTTAATGCTTTTGAAGAATCTGACAGAGATGTTTGCCAATTCTGTACAAACTGATCTATCAATCGCTGTTTCACAACACATTTTAACCATTCTTTATTATTAACATTTTCTGTTTCCCATATATATGTAAATCCACACTCATTTAGAATTGTTCTGATAAAATAAACCCAATTTAAATTAGCATCACCATTTTCATTCAAATTTCTAGAAAGCCTATAAAATACATTTGAAAATTTAGCCTGCTTACCACTTAAAAGTCTTGCCCAGTATGAAATTGTCCTTTCTTTTATATCAATTTCAATTGGATACCTGCCTAGCTCTAAATAAACCATATAGTTTGGAGTAGAGGACTTTAAATTTAAAAGTATTTTGCAGAATTTCAAGTGAACTCGTTCTAGTACTTCATTTTTGCCAAATCCCCAGACCTCGCAACCATATAAGAGAATAGGTTTTATCATTTTATCAAAGAGATCTAGCTGGATTTTCACTGGTAATTTATATAACCTTCCCATTTTAAGAACTTCGTACATAGCCTTAAGCGCTTTGTCAGAAAGATGCTTTTTAGTAACATCAAAATTACATGTTTTTGTAAAAATTACCCCTAAATAATTAAATTGTTTGACTATTTCGATATCAACGTTTTTATAGGTGAATTTGAGATTTTGTCGTAGTTTTCCAAATCCAAATACCATTATTTTTGTTTTGTTCACATTCACCTTCATTTTCCAATTGTCACAATATTCACCAAAAGCATTTAATTGTACTTGAAGATCTTCAGCTGATTCAGCTAATAAAATTGTGTCATCGGCATATAACATTACAAATATTTTTAGATAAATTTCAAGTTCAGTTTCTAACTCTTCGGTGATACTTTTTAAACCAACTATATCTTTTGTCAGCAAAAATTCTTCTAGATCATTAAGAAACAATGAAAAAAGAAAAGGGGACAGGTTTTCCCTTGTCTAACTCCAATTTCACAGTTAAAATATCCTGTAGTGTGATTGTTATATGAGATACATGACTTAACACTGGTATACATATTGAATATAATATTATACATTTTACCATTTATGTTGTTAAGTAATAGTTTGTGAAAAAGGCCATCTCTCCATACTCTGTCAAAGGCTTTTTCAAAATCAATAAATGCACAATATAATTTCTTCTTTTTTGACTTTAAGATTTGAAATAGCGTAAATATAGAGAAAATATTATCTAGTGTTGAATAACTTTGCCTGAAACCACTTTGATTTTCTTTAATTATCATGAATTCTTCAGTATAATCATTTAATCTTGCATTCAGTATTGCAGTAAACAGTTTCCCCAAACAACTAACTATTGTGATTGGTCTATAATTCATTGGGTCTTTAACATCGCCTTTGTTTTTATAAATTGGCTTAATAATCCCATTTAACCAACTTTGAGGTAATACACCTGTGTCAAAAATTATATTAAAAAGTTTTTCATAAATATGAATGAAACGATTTGATGTGGATTTAATGTACTCATTTATAATTTCATCTTCCCCACAAGCTTTATTATTCTTTAAATTTTTCATACATTTGAAAATTTCATTCTGAGAAATATACCCATTAATATGTACATTAGAGTCATTTGGAAGTTCATTTTGTAGTGTCGTTGACTGTTGTTCATCGGGTCCTTTCGTATTTAAATCTTTAAAAAATTCATATAAAGTTCGAATCTCGATTAAGCCGAGGTGTGCAGCATTATGTGATAAAGTCTGTCGGTGACTTGTGACAGGTCGATGGTTTTCCCTGGGTTTTCCGGTTTCATCCACCAATAAAAATGACAGCCACGATATAACTGAAATATTGTTGAAAGTGGCGCTAAACACCATCAAGCAAACAAACAAAACTTTAGTAACTGTCCCTTATAATTGCCTTCCCACTTTTAGTACACCTCTATAATTTATCAGTCATATTTTATTGTTCCAGCAGCTAGCCGATATGTAATAGTCACATGATACAAGTAACCACGGGAAAGGAAGAGCGGGAAATTACTCCCTGATTCTGAATCTTGAAAATCTGAATCTGAGTTCTGAATTCTCGGCTTTCGTATAAATCTGACTTTTTATTTTAATATATTACAGTTATAAAGCTCATTATCAACACAATAAGTAATTTTCAACACACGTATATTGTCATTTATACATTCAACATCTGATTAATATGAAATGTTTGCATTTAGGAATACCTCCCCCTTTTATTGGACTGATAGAAATGAGCTCTCAGTATATTAGAACTATGTTAATTTATATTTAGACCTTAATCAAGCATTTCATCAAACTGCCTCAGATTTGTAAAAGTATGCCTCAGTAATATTCAAATTCTGCTATTTCTTTAGATATGAGAAACTGAAATTTGCCTCAAAGCTCAATAAATGTATGTTTCTTAACAACTTTTGTTATCGTTCATATACGCAGGATGTTCAAATATACTTTCACAGTCAATTTATACTCTCAAGCATAAAATCCACATTGACAATGTGAAATATTAACAGTAAATGTTGAGATACCAATACAATTTCCCAGGGATCACTAAAATGGCATATTCTTTATATACCCAATTCTCAAATAAAACCTCTCAATAAGTACACTTAGCGTGTATTCTGATTAAAACTGTATGAAAAAAATGTGTAGGATTAGAAAATCTACAAAAATGATACCTCCGATATATTATATTTGAGGTCAACTACGTACACGCATGTATTGTCATTTGTACATTTAAAACCTGATTAATATGAGAGTCCCCCTTTTATTGGACTGGTAGAAATGAGCTCGCAATATACTAGAACTTTCATAATTTATACTTTTTTCCCCATTAAGCATTTATTTAAAAACATTAAATAAGATCTGATATTTAAATCTAAATAAAAAAAAATCGTCAAACCGCCTCAGATTTGTAAAATTATTTATTTTCAAGTTCTGTCATTTCTTATGAGGAGAACTTGTAATTTTCCTAAAAACCCAATACATGTATGTTTCTTTACACATTTTGTTAGCGTTCATGAAAACGGGATTCTCAAATGTACTTTCACAGTCAATTTATACTCTAAAACGGAAAATCCACATTGACAATGTCAAAAATTAACAGTAAATGTTGAGTGGCCAATACAATTTTCTTGGGATCACTGAAATTGCATATTTTTAAATACCCAATTATCAGATAAAACTCAGTACATTGTGCATGTATTCTGATTAAACTATCAGAATCATGAAGAAAAATGTGTAGGATTAGAAAATCTTGATAAATGATTGATTGATTGATTGGTGTTTAGCGTCCAGCGAGCAATTTTTCGGCTATATTCAGGACGAGAACATTTAAAAATTTAAAAGCCACGGGACTCGAAACAAGGAAAGGTGATGGGTAGGGACGGATAATTTTGCCAGTGCAACAGGTCTCTTATGGACCACTCATCATGAGCATAATGCTCATAATGAGCTGTTACACTGGGTTCTGTAACGTGCGGAGAGGATGAAATGATATCTCCATATATTACATTTGAAGTTAACCAAATGCTACAATATTAAATTGCTAAAATTCTTAATCTTTGCAATTTTCTCTGCATAATCTGCCATTCGATTACAAAAAACATTCAAGCAACCAATCTTAAAAATTGTAAAGTCATAAATAAGTATCAAATTACATGTATATTTGAATACCTTCTGTGCAGATAGGGAACATCTTTTTTTTTTCTCAAAATATTACTTAATATTCTTATTGAAGCCGCAACATGACAACTCAGTGTAATTTGTAAAATGTTTGAGTGGAAAATATCAAAACGGGTCTGTTGTGACTGTCCTAGGAGAATTTGAGCATATTATAAAAAAAATATTAAATGTTTTGTTTTTTCTCTAAGAGCAATAAAACCTGTTTCGCTAGGCTTTCTTTGAGCTAATTTATGTTCTTATATCAATTTTCATGCTGAAAAGCTATATAAGATATGTGAGGAGTCAAATATTTCCAAGAATTAATGTTGAAAAGCTAATTTACCCCTATGAAGCTATTGGTGAAAAAATTTGAATTTTCAGTTGTTGAGCTCAGATTGTGAAATATAATAAAAGTAACCTTTTATCTTAATATATTACAATTGTAACGCTGATTCCCAACACAATAAGTAATTTCTAACACACATATATTGTCATTTATATATTCAACATCTGATTAATATGTTTCAATTTAAGCATGCCTCCCCCTTTTATTGGACTGCTAGAAATGAACTCCCGGTATATTAGAACTATGTTAATTTAATTATACTTTGTTCCAATTAGGTATCTTTTTCAAAACATTAAATAAACTCTACTATTTAGATCTTAATCAAAAATGTATTGGGGCCGTCTTGGACGTGAACGCATGGTAGTTAGATTTACAACTACCTATGCAACCAGTGCATACCACCACTGATGTTGTGAGTTCAAATCGCGATCAGGGCCAGGTGTACAGCATTATGTGATAAAGTTTGTTATTGACTTTCGACAGGTCGGTAGTTTTCTCCGGGTCCTCCGGTTTCCTCCACCAATAAAACGCACCGCCACGATATAATTGAAATATTGTTGAAAGTGTCGTTGAACGCTCTCAAGCAAACAAAAATGTCTTCAATCTGCCTCAGATTTGTAAATTTATGCTTTATTCATTTTCAAGTTCTGTTATTTCTTATGGTGTCTTATCATGTGTCTTTACGTTCTGAGTTCCGTTTTGTGATGTCCGTTACGATTTCCGCATAAAAACGATGTTCGGTTATCTCTCTCTTGCCTTCCTCTACTATAGCTTGCTGATAACAACAGTTTTAGAATGAATGAATGAATGATTTGAAATCTGTTTTGTGGAGTTTTGTACCATGACCTATTGTATCTTTTTGACAACTGTAAAACACTTTTCTCAGAAATGGAATGCCGAAACACATTGGATGGAATTTGCACTTGCACCGCCTTGGGCAGATCTGAATCATCCTTTCCAGTGGAACCTACAAGAATTTGCTCGTGTTTTTGATTGACAACATATTTGCTATGTTTGGTGGACGTGTTTTTCAACAGACAGTCGGCATACCTATGGGTACAAACTGTGCTCCTCTTCTCGCCGACTTTTTCCTTTATTCGTATGAGGCACACTTCATACAGGGGCTTCTGAAGAAAAACGAAAAGAAGCTAGCCCGATGCTTTAATTTCACGTTCCGGTATATAGATGATGTCCTTTCACTAAATAATTCTAGGTTTGGTGATTTTGTTGATCGCATCTATTCTATTGAGATTGAAATAAAGGATACCTCAGATACAAATAGGTCTGCCTCATACCTGGACCTACACCTCGAAATCGACATTGAGGGTAGGTTAAGAACGAAACCTTACAACAAAAGAGATGATTTCAATTTTTCCATTGTGAACTTTCCATTTATATGTAGCAACATTCCAGCAGCACTTGCATATGGAGTATATATCTCTCAGATGATACGATATTCCAGAGCTTGTGGTTCCTATCAGGATTTCCTTGATAGAGGGTTGCTGCTAACAAGGAAGTTACTGAACCAAGGGTTCCTTTTGGTAAAGCTGAAGTCCTCACTTCGAGAATTTTACGATCGCCACCATAACTTGGTTGACCGCTACGGAATATCTGTTTCACAAATGACCACGGATATGTTCCACATGTCGTAAACACTTCCCGGTCCTTTCCTCATTCACGACTTATTACCGGGTTTGTAACTAGATTAACACGACGGGTGCCACTAGTGGAGCAGGAATTACATACCCTTCCGGAGCACCTGAGTTCACCCCCGGTTTTTAGTGGGGTTCGTGTTACTCGATCTTTAGTTTTATATGTATATATGCTTCGTCGATCGTTGTTTGTCCTTTTGCACTTTTTCTTTTCGCCATTGTGTTGTCCGTTCTTCTTCGATATACGGTTTCTGATTGCCCCTTTGATATCTTCAAGCTCTTCTTATTCAAATCAAAAACTTCCCTATGAAAAGTTGGATCAAGTTTTCTTACAAATCTTGTTATTTTCAACGGTTTCATTCATGTTTCTTGTGTATAATCAGTTAAGTATTTTGTCTGTTTTACCCCTCAATCTTTCGAGTGCGGTGTATTCTGCAGGGTCAATACCCTCAAACCATTCGTAGACAGACAGAGCCAAGAGCCATTTAAAAACAAATTCTTGGAACTACTGTTTTGGCCTCATGTATCTATCAAAATGTTTTTCTTTTTAGATCTACCTAATGTGTGAAAAAAATTGATTTTCTACTGACATGAAAAAAGGAGGAGGGGTGTATGGACTGTTCTTACCACGTTTCACAAAATATATGTGATGAAAAGACAATAGTAATTTTAGTTTAATTGGCTTAATAAAAATTTCTTTAGCTAGAATCATTCTTTTATAGTAGAGTAGAAATATTATATTTTAAATTGCAATATTTTTTTATATTTTTTGGAAGTTATTTTTAAACGTTCAATTTCAGTATATATTAAATGTCGATTTAAAATAAGATTATAATCTGCATCACTAGGGAAGCATACATTTGATTCACAGCTTGTCAGAGTTTAACCTTTACCGAGGCCACTAAGTTCAAATTGTAGTATGCATTGCATCTAAATTGATAACGTTGTAATTTTATTGTCGTTACAGTGATATAGTCTGGTTTTGTAATAAAATTGTACAACGTTAGTAATATGCTTTAAAATAAGACTGTTTATTGGAAATATCAAGTATATACAATGATGTCTTCCACACAATGAAAAGATATTAAATCCAAATTGAAAATATCTATAATGCACTATATAAGCATAAAATAACACAGAAAGGGGCTATCGTGGTCGCGATCGTTTGATGGTTGGAATTACAAATACGTTTTGCTTTATTTTTTTTCTTTTCTTTTTGTTGTTTTTTATTCATAGTTTTTTTGCTTGAGTTTTAAAAACTTGCCGCCAGACTTTTAGTACCTGGCCGTCGTAGCCGTGATGACATGGTAGTTGGATTTACAACTACTTGTGCGATCAGTGCTTATTATCACTGATGTTGTAATTATGTGAAAAAGTTGTTCAGTGACTTGTGACAGGTCGGTGGTTTTATCCGGGTTTCATCCACGAATAAAAATGACAGCCACGATATAACTGACATATTGTTGAAAGTGGCGTTAAACACCATCAAGCAAACAAGCAAACAAAAGTTTAGTACCTCTCTCTTAAACTTGCTTCCCCACTTAAAAGTACACTCCTCTATAATTTCATATTTATATTCTATTGTTACAGCAGCTAACGGATATGTAATGATCACATGATATAATCAACCACGAAAAGGGAAAGTGGGAAATAATCCCCTGATTCTGAATTCTGAATTACTGATTCTGAATATTGAATTTCTGATTTTGAGTTATTAATTCTGGATAAAAACGGCCCTTCTCAGCTTTCGTATAAATCTGACATTTTATCTAAATATGCTACAGTTGTAAAGCTGATTCCCAACACATTAAGTAATTTTTAACACACGTATATTGTCATTTATACATTCAACTTCTGATTAATATGAAAAGTTTGCATTTAGGAATACCTCCCCCTTTTATTGGACTGATAGAGATGAGCTCTCAATATATTAGAACTGTGTTAATTTATACTTATCTATTTCAAGACATTAAATAAGATCTAGTATTTAGATCTTAATCAAACATTTCTTCAAACTGCTTCAGATTTGTATAAGTATGTCTTACTTAGTAATATTCAATGTTTCTTGACAACTTTTGTTATCGTTCATATAAGCAGGATGTTCAAATATAGTTTCACAGTCAATTTATATTCTAAGTCATAAAATCCACATTGACAATGTGAAATATTAACAGTAAATGTTGAGGTGCCAATACAATTTTCCAGGGATCACTAAAATGGCATATTCTTTATATACCCAATTCTCAAATAAAATCTCTCAATAAGTACATTTAGCGTGTATTCTGATTAAAACTGTATGAAAAAAAAATGTGTAGGATTAGAAAATCTGCAAAAATGATACCGCTTATATATTATATTTGAAGCCAACCAAATGCTACAACATGAAATTGTGAAAATTCTTAATCCTAGCAATTTTGTTTTCAACATAATCTGCCATTCAACTACAAAAAAACATTTAATCAACCATTCTTGATAACTGTAAAGTCATAAATAAGCATAACATTATATCTAAATAGCCTCTGTTTACATACAATACAACTTTTCAAAATATTTCACAATAATCACATTGAGGTTGTAACATGACAACTCGGTGTATTTTGTAAACCTTTTGTATGGAAAATGTCAAACTGGGTCTGTGACTGTCCTGGGACAATTTGAGCATGTTACCAACATATATTAAATTTCTTGTTTTATCGCTAAGAGCAATAAAAGCCTGTTTCTCTAGCCTTTCTTTGAACTAACTTATGTTTCTACATCAATTTTCATGCTGAAAAGCTATACAAGACATGTGAGGAGTCAAATATTTCCTAGAATTGATGTTCAAAAATCAATTTACCCTCATGAAGCTATTGGTGAAAAATATGAATTTTCAGTTGTTTAGTTCAGATTCTGAAATATAATAAAACTAACCTTTTATCTTAATATATTACAACTGTAAAGCTGATTCCCAACACAATAAGTAAACTTTAACACACAAATATTGTCATTTGTACATTCAGCATCTGCTTAATATGAAAATTTTCCATTTAAGCACACCTCCCCCTTTATTTGACTGCTAGAAATGAGCTCCCAGTATATTAGAACTATGTTAATTCATACTTTGCTCCCATTAATTATATATTTCAAGACATTGAATAAGATCCAGTAGTTTATAACTACCTATGCAATCAGTGCCTATCACCACTGATGTTGTAAGTTGAAATATCGATCAGGGCGAGGTGTACAACATGTTGTGATAAAATTTGTCAATGACTTCTCCGGGTTCTCCGGTTTCCTTCATCAATGAAACTGATCGCCACAGATATAACTGAAATATTTCTGAAATTGGCGTTAATCACCATCAAACAAACAAACAAAAATTTCTTCAATCTGCCTCAGATTTGTAAAATCATGCTTTATTCAATTTCAAATTCTGTTATTTCTTATGAGGAGAAACTGTAATTTTCCTCAAAACTCAATAAATGTAAGCTTCTTATAAATTGTGTTAGCGTTCATATGAACGGGATGTTCAAATGTACTTTCACAGTCAATTTATACTCTAAAACGTAAAATCCACATTGACAATGTGAAACATTAACAGTCAATGTTGAGTGGAAAATACAATTTTCCTGGGATCACTAAAATTACATATTTTTTAAATACCCAATTCGCAAATAAACTACTTAATAAGTACACTGTGCATGCATTCTGATTAAATTATCAGAATCGATTAGAAAATCTTGAAGCTATTGGTGAAAAAATATGAATTTTCAGTTGTTGAGCTGAGATTGTGAAATATAATCAAACTAACCTTTTATCTTAATATATTACAATTGCAAAGTTGATTCCCAACATAATAAGTAAATTTTAGCACACATATATATATGCCTCATTTGCACTTTCAATATCTAATCAATATGAAAAGTTTGCATTTTTTGATACCTCTGCCTTTTTATTTCCTCATAGATTTTGATTTTAAGTTTTGGGGTTTAACAATATTATTGATGTTTCGGCAATATTTCATCGATATCATGACGACCAGTTTTAGTGGTGGAAGAAGCCGGAGTACCCGAAGAGAACCACCGACCATGGGCAAGCAACTGGTAAGCTTTTCCACTTGCGGCTGCGAGTCGAGAGCACCCTTTTTGTAATTTACAAAGTCGGGAGCGAATCCACACCGTATTGGTGATAGGCTTGTATGAGTTGTTAGGTAACCCAACTATCTAACTCATTGAGCCACCAGGTCCCTTTTCCTCATATAAATGACATCACAAAATGTTAAGCTAAGTTAATTCATACTTTGTTCCCATTCACTATGTATTTCAAGACATTAATTAAGATCTTGTATTTAGATCTTAATAACAAATTCCTTCAAACTTCTTCAGATTTGTAAGATTCCGCTTTAATGATATTAAAGTTCTGTTATTTCTTCTATGAAGCCTACAAAAAGAAATCGTCAGCCTTCACGAAAGCTAGAAAATGCAGGAGGAAAATGCGCGGAATCAAGGACGATACTGAATAAATGATTGGTTTATTGTTTGATTTGTGTTTAACGCCAACTTTAGCAATATTTCAGCTATATCGTGGCGTGAGCAAATTTTACAAATAAATATCCAAATCTACCAGACTCTTAGAAATAAAATATTTGTTTACAAAACAATTGTGTTATATATATATATATATATTCAAATAAAAGAAAACAATTCTTTAAAAAAAAAAATCAAAATTGTTTCGCCTGCCACATTTGTTAATATATATTTTTTTATTTAGAATAACTACCCCTTTACCTCGGGGGCTCATACAGGCGGGGAACCTGCAGTGCGTCTAAAATATAATTATGTACATATCACAATATAAAATAAAAATAGGTAATACATAGAAAATATATTTTAATCAATAATTAATACACTTGATCGGCAACCATACATGTATCATTTAATAAATCTTATAAACTTTTGACATTGTAGAATGTCAGCCGAAAGTCAGGAGCATCCAGGCTGTCGATTAAGACATGTTTCATTGAATAATTAGAAATACACGGAATACAGTCGTTCCTCATTATTTAACAAATACAATGTAACTATGAGTAATTCTACCATGACCTATGTATACAATATCTAGTCAAGACTACTTGTTTTATTTTTTGCGATTTTGACCGTAAGAACATGGGTTCTGTATTTCATGCAATTTGTTATACATTTCCTGGTCTCAACTGCTTTGCCACAGTTTTAAAATATATTGCACAATAAAAGACTTAAAATCAGTAACATAGCATAGAACAATTGGATATAGGATTATCCAATGCGTTAAACCATTAAATTGTGGACAGAATGTTTCATCCCAAAATAATTGATTGCTAAAACAAGATTAATGTTAGTGTTATGGTGTTTAACGTCACTTTCAATAATATTTCTGCTATGTAGTGGCAGTGAGAATTATTGGTGGAGGTAATCGGAGTATCTGGCGAAAACCACCTACCTGTCGCAAGTGACTGACAAGCTTTATTATATAATGTTGTGTCGAGTACACCATGAGCGGGATTGAAACTCACAACTTTAGTGGTAATAAACACGACCATAGCGTCCCCACACTAAGACAAGGCCATTGGAAATCCAGATGTTTTATTAATGTATTGATGCGGGTTATTGGTTCTTTTTGTTGCATCAGTGTTTCTGGATCCAGTCCAGCAGAGTGCTTATCATGAAGAATTGACAAGTTCACATGTAACGTACAATTCTATTAATTTCATGCTATGTCTGCCATTGTGTATATCTCTTTTGACGGTACAATCTGCATGCCCATACACCTGGCAATGCAATGTCTTCTTCTGTCTGTATCAAGCCAGGAAAGGGAGGTGTCGTGTATATTTGTGCTAGAGGTTTTAATGTTGTCTCTATCTGTTCGACTCGATTTTGGACTGTTCTGACTATGGTATTTTGTGTTTTTCATTTTATCAATGTATTGCCTACATTCAATCTTTCGGCGAGGTGTGCATTATTAAAGCAGAATAAAAACTTAAGGTGCATTTTTAAAATGTGATAGTTACTTGAGATCTAAAGATATTAAATGACTATGATTTAGCAAATGTCGGGTAGCATGCTGTTCCAGTATGTCGTGTGCTTATCATTAGTACTTTACAATAACTTTGTTACTTATTTAATTTTCATCACACATTAAACCATTAATTTGCGGACAGAATGTTTACACAGAAATAACCCATCATTAGACAGGACTCTCGGCAATCCATATGTTAACTAAAAAATACAATGCTTAATTGATGCATTAATGCTGGTCCTTGTTTTTCATCAGTGCTCCAGCTGAATGTTTACATGTAAAATTTAGAAGATCACATGTAACGAACTCTTTAATAATTACATCCTATGTTTATCATTGTGTATATATATTATGACGCTATATTATTCATGTTCAAGCATTCCTAAATAGACACATATTGTCAAATTCTGATAGTAGCACAAACATAATCCAGTTGCTGTGTATTGGGTTCCACGTGATGGATTGCTTAAGACACCTTATTTCTGAGCTCTTTTTTCGAGTGGAGAATTAATTTGTTACAGTCGGCAGTTCCTCATGTAGGCATGATAATGAAAGTCTCACATACAGTTTGTGGCAAGAATTTTCATCATCAATAATGAATATTAAGTCAATGAACCAAAAATAATACAATAAAACAATCTGATGAAACTACTATTTGTGAAAAAGGACAAACATTATAGTATATCGTATATAAAAATATAAAGACATCTAAGGATTGAAAATCATTTTGTGACATGTCAATTTCTTATTTTGTTTAGCAAAAACCAATAACACGCTGATTCTACCAAACATTTCTCTGAAACTTATATTATCAAAATGCTCGAGCTTTAGCCATTGACACCTGATTGCTATGTTTGGTGGATGGGTTTTTCCAGACGGTAGGCATATATATGGGTACAAACTGGGCTCCTCTTCTCACTGACTTGTTCCTTTTTTCGTACGAGGGATAATTCATACAGAGGCTTCTCAAGAAAAACGAAAAGAAGCTAGCCTGATACTTTGATGTTACATCCCGGTATATAGTTGATGTACTTTCACTACATAATTGCTAACTTGGTGATTGTGTTAATCGTATCTATCCCACTGAGGTTGAAAAGTTCTTTGGATTGACCCGACCGGGACTTGAACTGACGATCTTCCGCACGAGCACGCTAACCATTACACCACCGATGCGGCTCAAAACGAACATGACAAAAGGACAAACAATGGTCTACAAAATACTACACAGAAAAATAAAGATGAAGCAACATGAACCTTACTAAAAACCGGGGGTGAACTCCGGAAGGGTATGCAGTTTCTGCTCTTCTAGCGAAACCCGTCGTGTTGCTTCAGTTACAAGTTACGGTGATAAGTCATGAATGAAAAAGAACCAGAAAGTGCTAACAACAACTGAAACATATCCGTGGTCATAGTAGCGACCGTAAAACGTTCGAAGTGATGACTTCAACTTAGACAATAAGAACCATTTGTTCAGTAGCTCACTTCCTAACAGCAACCCTAAATCCTGAAAGGAACCACACACTCAGTAATCTCGGATCAACTGAGAAATATATACTCCACATGCAGATGCTTCTGGAATGTTGCTACGCATAATTGGAAAGGTCAGAATGGGCAAAGTTTCGTTCTTAACTGACAGTTACTGTCAATTGCGAGGTGTAGGTCAACATATGAAGTAAACCTAGCTGTACCTGTTGTATCCTTTATTTCAACCTCAGTGGGATAGATACGATTAACAAAATCACCAAGTTAGCAATTATGTAGTGAAAGTACATCAACTATATACCGGGATGTAACATCAAAGTATCAGGCTAGCTTCTTTTCGTTTTTCTTGAGAAGCCTCTGTATGAATTATCCCTCGTACGAAAAAAGGAACAAGTCAGTGAGAAGAGGAGCCCAGTTTGTACCCATATATATGCCTACCGTCTGGAAAAACCCATCCACCAAACATAGCAATCAGGTGTCAATGGCTAAAGCTCGAGCATTTTGATAATATAAGTTTCAGAGAAATGTTTGGTAGAATCAGCGTGTTATTGGTTTTTGCTAAACAAAATAAGAAATTGACATGTCACAAAATGATTTTCAATCCTTAGATGTCTTTATATTTTTATATACGATATACTATAATGTTTGTCCTTTTTCACAAATAGTAGTTTCATCAGATTGTTTTATTGTATTATTTTTGGTTCATTGACTTAATATTCATTATTGATGATGAAAATTCTTGCCACAAACTGTATGTGAGACTTTCATTATCATGCCTACATGAGGAACTGTCGACTGTAACAAATTAATTCTCCACTCGAAAAAAGAGCTCAGAAATAAGATGTCTTAAGCAATCCATCACAGTCGTCCGCGTGATAACATATTTTATTTCTTGGAATATGTAAAAGTAATTAAAATATGTTTAATAATATTATAGCTTCCGTCGATTATGTAGTATTAAAGGTTTTTTTATAAAAGAATAACCGACTAAATTTGGATGTGATTCCATTAAGGAAAGAGGATGCTTAAATCTTCGTATGCAAATTATACATATACATGTATATAACGAATGTTGGTTTTTGTGCAATTGGCATAGGTATGCTATCTTATTTTGTACATAGAAACAGCAAATTACTAGTGAAATCTCTTGACTGTGCAGAACCACTTAAGTATAAATTGTGCACGTGGCGATATAGATGATACACATTTGGTGAATACACAGATTATGTTTGTCTAAAAATGCTCTAGAAAGGATAATGATTTTGTTGAGGAAATAGCATCTGTTTTCTTTAACATGCTACAAATTGGGTACCTCTCTGCGTATTCCATGTAAGAGACAAAATATACTGACAATAGTGAAGCACTGTGTTTTATTACAAGAGCCGACAGAGCTTCCTAGAGAAATATAGATTAAAACATTCAATACTTAATTCATAATAAAAGAACATTTTTCAAAGACGTATTTTCCTTAATCTTAAAGAGTAAAAAGGGTTCGTAAGGAGCAATCTCACTCGAAAATCTAAATATATGCACTTTATATCTAAACGTTTAATAAACGTTGCAGTTTTTATGTTTGTTTGTTTTTGCCCTTTGTTTTATTATTATTGTTTTTACAAAATTCATATAATCTGGAGACGCATATACCCACACAGAGCAGTGGGTGGCATTGGATATCTAAATGAAATAACCTGTCGCATCATCAGCCAATCACAAAAGAGTATACTCTCTTCTTTTAACTATATGATATAATATGTGCTTAAAGTTGGCCAGTTTTCTTGAAACGATAGTTCTTGTGTATGCTTAATGCATGTGTCCATCAGTAGGTTCCTGAATTGATAATAAGATATATTGTGATGCTATAACTTCATTCCACATCTCTGAAAGGGCCGCTATCATTACAGAGATACAGTTCAGTTGTTTTCGATCATATTTTGCTTTGGTAACGAACGTCTACAGAACTATATATTTCTTCGAAGCCTTTTTATTTTCAAGTTCATATTACCTTTATAATATACATTTACCATTTTGTTTTGTACGGATAGGATGCTACTGCTGATGTTAATGAGATTTTCTTTAATTTCTTTATACATTTGTATTCTAAATTTATCTTTTTTCTTAATGTACAGTGACCTTACGACACTGGGTACACTTGCACGATTTGATCTTAGCATTGTCGAGTTGATCTTAATAACAGATTGATGAAGTAGTTCCCAGTATCTTGCAATGTTGACATCAAAAATGAACATGTGAACGTCTGTATGTCTGAAAACAGGATTGCATGCTTACACCCACCCTTGAAATTGGAAATCAGTCATGTCCAGTCATCATCAGCTTTACTTTATGTAGTGTCTGCCACCTCCGCCGTGCATTTCCATAATTTAGTGCGTTAGTGACACACTACCCTGTCTAGCGATGTGTTGCTAAGTGTGGCTCATCCGACACGTCTGGATAATTTGATCCTCTAACCATGCCTTTACCACCACTCACCAGAAAACTTTATGACGTAAGCCCATGTACCCCACTTTTCTGCCCCGCTTTTCTCGACGAAACCAACTGCTGATGTTGACCACATTCTCACCCCTATGTGCATGTCTGTCATTTTGGTTTCTTACACCATTGGCCTTTATGATATGACATACATGTACTACCTACGTCCATAAGAACAATGAGGTCATATCCACATACCATAAATACAATTTATTTAGTCCACACCCTCTTTATCATAGTGCACCATGCTTTCCTTCTCTCTTTGCACATCTAAATCTTGGTCACGAATCCCTTAGGATGGTGTGTTGCATTATGATTGTATTGTTGCATTAGGCAGTCCTTGCATCCCTCAACACTTGATATTCACACAAGTATGGTATGAAACCCCTCCTTGGTGTATAATGACATTTAAGTGCTGTAGAGATTTCATAATCAGCAGATGGTAGTGGTATCGATACGAGTGACTAGTGTTTGTAACGCTGACACCAGATTCCTTGGAGGAATGTGAGTATAGAGCCCACTCTGAGTGCCATGCAGTAACAATTTCTGATTCACAATTTTTCTAAGTTTCAGCATACTGCATCCCTAACTTTGAAGATATGTGTAAAAACGCCGATGTTCGTTTTCCATGATGCCATTCGAATGAGTTCTCTTGGCAAATTGAATTTTCTCTAATGTTAAGTAATTGTAGAAGTAGCTCGCCTAACATTCTGTGATAATACGACACAGAACATCCCACCGTTTTTTTGGTTGAAGTACTTTATTTGAAGATGGTTGGAAATGAGTGGTTTTCAGGTTATACGCGAATGCGAGTAAGAGATCACCCATATTCCCAAACTGACTCTCAAAATGTCTAATCTTGTCAGAAAATAATTCGAATTGGCATTCGAAACGGCAGATAATCTAGTCAGTCTGGCAGAACACTGAGAAAAGGGGATCCTCTGTTGCTTGGTGTCTCGACCAATATCAGCTTAATAATATTTGCGTACATATTATATTTGTGCTCTCACACCCACACTATCAAAGATATGCTCAAATATTTGGATAATATGAAGCAGCCGGCCGCGATACTGGTAATACCAGTATCGTAACACTGTACAATACTAGAAATACCAGTATTGTAATGTTACAATACCGGAAATCCAGTATCGTATGTATACAATACTGGATGTACCAGTATCGTGCATTTACAATGCTGGAATACCAGAATCGTTGATCTATACACAATACCGGAAGCTCCAGTATTCTTCATCCAACAATACTGGTAATACTAGTATTGTAAAACACACGATACTGGAAGCTCCAGTATTCTTCATCCACCAATACTGGTAATACTAGTATTGTAAAGCACACAATACTGGAAACTCTAGTATTCTTCATCCAGCAATATTGATAATACTAGTATTGCAAAACACACAATACTGGAAACTTTAGTATCCTGAATTTATTCTAAACAAAAACAAGACAATAACGAAATAAAACATACTAGTTAAAACATAAATAATTACAATTTTATCAAAATACTAGAAATGGGTGGGACATTCGTTAATTTAAAATTATGAATTCAACTTTCAGAAATATTACGCTACATGTCTTGTTTTATCATTGGTGAATTTATTCTCCCACACCTTTTCTCATTTCTCCCACCTCGCTTCACGTTTCTTCCTTCGCTCTTTTTTCTCCCCTCTTCTCCTTTCTCTCGCCCCTAGTCTCATTTCTCCCGGTCTCCCTATACACTGTCCGTCCTCTCATAACAGACGCACAAACAGGACAAAAAAAAAACAATATACAAGTACATTCCGCAACTTCGTACCTAATCTTCCAGTATCTGCAATACTGGTATTACCAGTATTTTCCAGAATCTTCCAGTATCTGCAATACTGGTATAACCAGTATTTTCTAGAATCTTCCAGTATCTGCAATACTGGTATAACCAGTATTTTCCAGAATCTTCCAGTATCTGCAATACTCATATTTTGGCAATGACTAGTATCTTCTAGTATTGCAAATACTGGCAAATTCTGGAAAATACTGGGATACTAGTATTTACCAGTATCTGTACCAGTATTGCAGATACTGGAAGATTCTGGTAAAATACTGGTAATACCAGTATCGCGACCGGCTGCTTCATATTATCCAAATATTTTAATACAGGTACTTGGATTAATTTTTCAAAATATTCAACATATATCTTTGCCAAACAGTAAATGACGATTCATATTAGATGTTTTGCTTGGTTTTTGCTCAACCGCCCAAGACTATCCTTATCGAACTTGGTTTTTTCAGACACTGCAAAATAAAATAAAAACAGCTATATGTTTATATATAAAAATAACAATAAACTTGATATATCAATATAATTGAACGACATCGATGGCGTAGTGGTAAGCGTGCTCGTCTCGAGTGCAGTAGACCGAGGGTTCTGGCCCAGGTCGGGTCAAACCAAAGACTATAAAATTGGTATATGTTGCTTCTCCGCTAAGCACGCATCATTAAGGAGAAATAGCAAATAATGGTTGGATCTGAATCAGGATAATGTGTCGAAGTGGAGTGACATGTCTACCCGCGGAATTTTGTTTCAGTGAGCTAGCACTATAAAAATCCAACTCAGCGTGTTGGTCTAGAACAAAGCGGACCTCATCATCATCTCATTGAAAAATAACTTGTTCTCGCTAAGCAATAATCCCTCACTCACTCAATATAATTGATTCAGTGGTTGTTCATGTGCCCAGAATATTCATCGTCGTCTTAAATATTAGGCATCTTTTCGTCACAAAGAAAAAAAAGAAAAAAAAAGAAAGAAAGACAACGACGGAAATAATTGGTATATATTTAATAGTTGTTGATTACATTTGAAAATTTGAAATTATAAAATTTTAATACATTGTATCTTGTTTTCTCTTTGTTTTTCTGCTGTCATTTTATTAATAAGGTTTTTGAAGTGAATGTACTGGTTGGTTTATAGTATTTCTTACCTGCTTTTTCAATGTTCATACAATTTTGCTGTTTAATTTAATCTAATTTACTAAATTTAAAGCTACTTGTGTATACCAGTAGCTTGAATTAGGTCGATGCTCGTAATTTGTTAGCTATATCCTCAAGCATGTACTATGCATTTTTCGACTTGTAAACTGACTATTCTTTGCTGACGCCAAAATTGCTACACTGTCAATATATGTGTTTCCTATTAGTACTAATTTTATGTTTTCCATTTAAAAACAGCTACCTCTGCTTCTCTTTCGTCTTTTTTGTTTCTTCGGCATAATTTTGCTACCTACTTCTGGGAATTGCACACCCCAATTTGTCTACCTCGCTGGTTCCGCTGCCTAATGTTTCAAGTAATTTGTGTTATTCACTAAATAATAAGATAATCTCAAAAGTACAAGATTCCGAGTGATATTCGAATAAAGGGACTATCCGGAATTAAAAAAAATAAAAAGCCAAAACAAAAAATTAGGTAAAAACACTTAAGAAAAGGGTAAAGACTCGGTCAACACGAACTCCAAAAATCAGATAAATAGGTCAGGTACTCAGAAAGGGTTAGATCATCATGTCCCATTCATGACATATGTTGCCATTTCCTAATCCATGCATGCAATATGTACATCATATTGAGTAAACATATTTGTTCAATAACCAAAGGGATCTTTGTCATTTTAGATTTTAATATGAATTCTCGCAATTGCCTGCTTAGGACGAAGTTAATATTATTCCCATATCGCTTACTCTGCGTGAATGTCTATAAATGTCAAATTACTGTAATATAGCCTTGATAAATAATTACACTGACTGCACCTTTATTGTTGTGTCTTATCATCAAACAAAATATTAGCCTGATTACGTAATGCATACTATTGGTTGTATGTATATTTTACCATGGTATGCAACTTAAACTAGGTCACTAGTATGTATTTACGCTTTAGTTGTTGTTATTTACGCTTTAGTTGTTGTTATTTACAATAGCCATATATAGTATGACCACGTCATGTGTCAATTATCCTTTCTCAGCAAATCAAATTCAAGTGTAATTGAAACCTCTACAAAAAACGTTATGTTTCGTGTTAAAAACGAATAATTGTATTTAAAAATAGATAAAGAAAATTACACTGCTTGGAATAAGACAGAAAATTAGGGGGAAACACGCTTTACGTGTAGTATCATTTTCAGCAAAACATAATATCCAAATAAGAAATATATTTGCGTTTGTGTAGCTTTATCCACAACAAGCATCCTTTGAGTAAGGCTAAAATAACACGATTTGACTTTAAGTTGAAAAATCTCAGCAACCGCTGAAAATATCTAGCTAAATAGAAATTATGTACTAGATTACTATCCCCTCTACTACCAACCGCTTCCTATAAGCTATTAAGCACACATAAATTGTTATTAAATGACTTTGAAATTTAGGGCGAAACGATTTTTTTCGCCCAAATAAAAATGTCGCCCAAACCCATATAAAATATACCAAAAGTTTCGCCCAACCTACCCATTTGTATATATATATATATATATATATATATATATATATATATATATATATACTTACAATGTTCAATGGGATCCAGAAACAAGTCATAAAACTTATATAAATCTGTCTCCCCATTTTTATGTTTTATATTTAGATGAATTAGAAATTTGTCATCACGTGTGTCTTGTTGATATATTTCAACCTACATACATTTGACCTTTAGCTGAGTTGGTATTAATCAACAATGACCGACTCACTTTAGTGACCTTATATATACGTTAAAGAATACCAAAGGGGCAATCAAAAATGAACAATCCAGAGAATTTCGCATCATAAGGTACACAAGACGACGAAAAACAGAACAAAACACAATACAATATGCGTTGGACACCACTGTACTCACAAAAACACACATAATGCGTTGGACACCACTGTACTCACAAAAACACGCATAATGCGTTGGACACCACTGTACTCACAAAAACACACATAATGCGTTGGACACCACTGTACTCACAAAAACACACATAATGCGTTGGACACCACTGTACTCACAAAAACACGCATAATGCGTTGGACACCACTGTACTCACAAAAACACACATAATGCGTTGGACACCACTGTACTCACAAAAACACACATAATGCGTTGGACACCACTGTACTCACAAAAACACACATAATGCGTTGGACACCACTGTACTCACAAAAACACACATAATGCGTTGGACACCACTGTACTCACAAAAACACACATAATGCGTTGGACACCACTGTACTCACAAAAACACACATAATGCGTTGGACACCACTGTACTCACAAAAACACACATAATGCGTTGGACACCACTGTACTCACAAAAACACACATAATGCGTTGGACACCACTGTACTCACAAAAACACACATAATGCGTTGGACACCACTGTACTCACAAAAACACGCATAATGCGTTGGACACCACTGTACTCACAAAAACACGCATAATGCGTTGGACACCACTGTACTCACAAAAACACGCATAATGTGTTGGACACCACTGTACCCACAAAAACACGCATAATGCGTTGGACACCACTGTACTCACAAAAACACGCATAATGCGTTGGACACCACTGTACTCACAAAAACACGCATAATGCGTTGGACACCACTGTACTCACAAAAACACGCATAATGTGTTGGACACCACTGTACCCACAAAAACACGCATAATGCGTTGGACACCACTGTACTCACAAAAACACGCATAATGCGTTGGACACCACTGTACTCACAAAAAACGCATAATGCGTTGGACACCACTGTACTCACAAAAACACACATAATGCGTTGGACACCACTGTACTCACAAAAACACACATAACGTAAATAAGACATGCGCCCTCCACAAACAACTGGAGGTAAAGACTAACATCTGTCATATTAGATGTAGGATTATTGGTGTTTTTTTCGTCATTTTCAGGGGGGGGGGGGTGCTAGGGTTAGGGTGTTTAACGCCACTTTCAACAATTGTTCAGCTATATCGTGGCGATCAGTTTTATTGGTGTCCAACACATATTGTGTTGTGTTTCTACTTGTTTTTCCTCGTCTTGTATATCCTATGCTGTCAGTTTCTGTGGATTGGCCTTTTTGATTGCCCCTTCGGTATTCTCTAACGTTTATTTAAACTGAGTCAAAAAGCATTGACTGACCGAACCATATAATTAGTAAATAGTTCTCTCAATATTTTGCTTATTTGGCCGTCATTAAGAAACAGTTGACAATCCAATCAAAGTTTGAAGATCGCAAAGGAGTAACCAGAAGCCGGAAGTCAATGATTGTCAGATAATGCAATGGTCAGAATGAAACAATACGAAACAACGGACAGAACATCGTTTTTACACATAAATTGACCCTGCAGACATCGCGAGAACTGCTTTGAATGACGTTCATATATAATTGATAATAACTCCTGAGAGTGTCTGACGGAAGTTAGTCCAGAAACGGGTCGTGCGCACTGATGAAAACGTACATATCAATCATAGTGAGCTCGACGGGATTCTGATGAATAACCTTCATCAGGTACGCTCAAAACCAAAATATTTGAAAATTAGGTATCTATCAAATTATGGAATTGTATTAGAACCTAGATGACCTCAATATGTAACTTATGAACAGCTAATCAAAAGGACAGACAACACAATGATCAAAAGGAGAAAAGGACAACGACAACCAATGATCTATAAAACATACACAGAAAGCTAAAGATTGAGCATCACGGGCCCCAATAAAAGGCGAGGATGAACTAAGCTGCCCCGGAAGGGTAAGCAGTTTCTGCTCCACTAGTGGCACCCGTTGTGATACTCTTGTGGTGATAAGTCATGAATGAAGAAAAAAGGAATGGATTTTGATTAGGACAACCGAAAATATCCGTGGTTATTTGTGACACAGATATACCAGGTCACGGCGGCGACCGCAAAACTTTTGAATTGATTACATCAACTTTACCGGTTAAAACAAGGTACGATAAGATGTCAGAACATGACCTTTATTACCCAACAGACACAGTGACAACACATATACCCCAAATAAATCATAACTTCCTCGTAGTACAAGAAGGTTGTTTAATAGCAGAGACCTATGAAATTAAAATAATCACCGACCATAACTAAGCATTCGTTGAGGATGCATCTCAAACACCGATATCGGGCCATCGTGATCGTGATCGTATGGTAGTTTGATTTATAGTTACCTGTGCAATCAATGCCTATCACCATTAAAGTTGTGAGTTCGAATCCAGTTCATGGCGAGGTGTACTCGATGCAACATTATGCGATAAAGTTTGTATTGCCTTGCGACAGGTCGGTACTCTGAATTCCTCCACCAATACAACTGACCGTGCGCACTTAAAAAAATTGCGCCGAGCGGAGGAAGGCACGAAAATTTGTGGGGTATTTCGTGTGAAAAATCACGATTTTACGCCAAAAAATCATATTTTTTCCAATTTGGGGGGGGGGGGGGGGGGGTGGATTACATTGTATATTATCATTGATATGCTTGTGATGTGTATCTATTTTGCCTCTGTTACAACGATTTCTCATCTATATGTTACATTGGAGCGGTGTAGTATGTTTTGTTTTTCATTTTGTTCTTATATGCATGTAAATAAGTTTATTATATGGTAATACATATTTTCCTATTAATTTCAATATATCCTTGCATTTGCACGCTACTGATAAAATGTATATTGCACTAGTTCAAATATGAATATTTGAAGTAGTTCAATATTCCACTTAAATATAATAAAATACACAATATTTATATAAAAAATGCTTTGCGCATGAAATATTTATTACTATATAATAAAAGGGTTATTGCATGAATATTGGTGAATATTGTCCCTCATTTTCATTATATTTTTGCGATTTCGATATTATTGTTGCATGGTTATGGCTATGGTGTATAAGCACAGACATAGCGAATACACAATATTTCAGTTATATCGAAATATATCGAAATATATCGAAATACTTTATTAAAGAAAGCTCAATCATTGAACATTAAGGTTGACAAAGATTATGAGATAGAAGAATGACATAATAAAATAACAAATAAAATTATAGGTTATAATTCAAATTCCCATTTTATTAATCCGGCCACCTTGAATTTTACACCTGTATGATTTTACCCTCCGGCTAGAAAACACACAAGCGGACATCTACATGCGGAGATCAAAATAACAGTAAACAGCATGCCGAATAATGATTATAAAAAAGGGATTAAAACAGAATCTAGAAATCAATACACAAGTTACGCGTTGTCAAAATTGTCCATTGCATTGGGAGGCAATGGAAGAGAGATAACTGTATTTGGAAAAGATAAAATATAAAACATGCATGCAGAGAGAACTATGGTGCCATTTGAAAACACGAGTGAATAAATTTTGCGAGTTATATGATAGCGGTCAGTTTTATTGGTGGAGGAAACCGGAGTACCGGAGAAAGCCACCCACCTGCAGTAATTCACTGACAATCTTTATCACATAATGTTGTATTGAGTACATCTTGCCATGGCCGTGAATCGAACTTACGACATTAGTGGTTATTGGAATTCATTTCACATGTACTTTTAATTCCACCTATCATACAATCACGACCACAAACACGACGGCCCATATTATTGTTTTATTATACAGCTATAATTTTAATCCAATCAAAAACACTCATTTAAGACATGTAACCGTACATTATTTAACAGTTTGAAAGGGAAAAAAAAGAAAGTTGCTTAGAATAATTGTTGGTCAGTTATTTTGCTGTTTTTAATTCAATTTTAGAGATCTGTATTGATACAGAACATTTTCCTAACGAAATACTGTTGTACAGTTGTTATATTTAGACTGTATTAAAAGTTAAACATACAATTGTTGTTATAGTATTGATCATTTTCAGCTGTATAATAAATAGGTCATTATACAGTGTTATGTACAACATGGAAATATATTGTACTCGTCCGTATTGTATTGAAAACCCGTATTGGACTCTACGCCTGTACGGCGTCTCGTCCAATACGGGTTTTCAATACAATACAGAGGTACATAAAACTGTAAAATAACCTATAAGTATTTCACACATCAAATGTCGTTCTATTAGTATCTCTATAATAGCATGTAGCGATTAAGTGACAACTTCTCTGTAAAATATTCGACCTATGAATAACAGATTGTTGCGTATTGTTTTCTAACATTTCTAAACTAAATATAGTCAATGAAATAGCCATGATTTGGTTGTTGAAAATTCAAATTACATAAGCACTACATAGGCGAGTAGAAAATATAAAGTCAACCATTTCTCAATTTATGTGAAAACATCGCCAAAGAATCGTTCTGTCGTCACAACAATATTTCAACCATATTTTTGAGACGCCTCGCTTAACTCCCATTGCTCAGACCGACATACAGTTGGTGCTGATTCAGAAATTGGAGAATATGACGAATGCTGAATTGAAAATTCACGGTCTAAAAAAGGACAATAGCATGACCCTTGGTTAGTGAGTGAGTGAGTGATTGTTGTTTTATGCCAACTCAGCAATGTTTCAGCTATGTCATGGGGAGAACAAGTTAATGTTTAATTAAATGATGCTGAGGTCCGCTTTGTACTAGACCAACACACTTACTTGAATTTTATACTGCTAGTTCACTGAAACAACAGTGCGCGGATAGACATGTCGCCCCACTCAGACACATTATCCTGATTCCGAGACAACCAGTCTTTGCTCTTTCACCTTAATGTTGCATGCTTAGCGGAGAATCAGAACATACCAATTTTGTAGTCATTGGTTTGACCCGATCGGGACTCGAACCCACGATCTACCGCACTCGAGGCTATCACGCTAACCATTACACCACCGATGCGGTTACAGTTGGCTAGTGTAAACGAATGCTATGTTGGTTCTTTGTTTAAGAGTTGTAAGCAATTATTCACTTTCCATATATCTTTCTGAATTGACATTTGCCTCCTTAAAGTTTTGCCCACAGCGCCATCAGTAATTCGTTTTAATAACAATATTTACAACGAACACACGTTGTTTAACATTTAGCTTTTTTGATTATTTTTTATTTTGTAATTTATCATCTCCATAAAAGAAATGACGGAAGAAAAATAAAAAAAAACCAATTTAATAGATTAGTCAGTAAAAGGTACACCTGAGTTCCCCCAGTTTTTAGTGGGTTCGTGTTACTAGATCTTTAGTTTTATGTGTAGTGTTTGGTAGATCGTTGTTGTCCTTTGTACTTTTTCTTTTGGCCATTGTATTGTCTGTCCATCATCGATTTATGGATACTGGTTACCCCTTTGGTACCTTCAAACACCTCTTACACGGGACATCATTATCAGAAACGTAAACTGACTCACAGTATACACAGGATATTTTGGATGTCCCTTATAGTGTGGTAAATATCACCATTCGAGTACAAGGATTCGAACCCTTCATCTTGAATTTCAGTCAATAAAATTATTATTTAATGCCTTTGCTTAAATATGTAGCATTCAAAGACTAATAGCGTGTGAGTTATAATATTGTTGTTGAGAGGTACGACATTTATACATGCTGACTGTTATGTGGGCGGCCTAGCTCATTTTGAATCCGGCTATAAATATTGGTATATTTTACAAGAAGCATAATTAATTATCCCTTAAAAATAATTTGCTCTGTAATAGCCGTAAATAAACGAGAATACCGAAGTGACAATCAAGAGACGCAGTCAACATTGGGTACAAGACACAGAACGACAACAAGCAGATAACACTACACAAAAAATTAAAAAGAAGAGCAACACGAAACCCAACAAGAAACTGGGGGTGAACTCGTGTGCTTGCGAAGGTCAAGCAGTTTATGTTTCTTATTAGACACCCATCGTCTTACTCATATAGTCAAGTCATTTAAAAGACTTGTCGGTGATAGAGTAAACAGAAATCTACGTAAAAGTGAAAAACTTGGCACTCATTTTATCTAGCCAGGAACTGCTAACATCTATCGACATTCCATATATGGTTATTTCAGAGGTCATATTTCAAATGACATTCTATATATGGTTATGTCAAAGTTCATATTTTAGATAACATTCCATATATGGTTATGTCAGAGGTAATATTTTAGATGACATTCCATATATGGTTATGTTAAAGATAATATTCTAAATGACATTCCAAATATGGTTGTGTCAGAGGTTATATCTTAAATGACATTCCATATATGGTTATGGCAGAGGTCAAATTTCAGCTGACCAATCAGAATGTAAAATTCCCATTATATCAATATTATGGAATATATACAGAGGTTTTTAGTGTGAATAAAATGTTTTGAATGTGAACGAAATATCAGACAGAGCGAAGGGAAAACTACTGTTCTTCATAGTTAGATGTTCATATGTTCCTAGATTTATACATGTATCATCTGTATTCGTTGACACTTTTTTTTAGCACGACGTGTTATGTGGAGCAGGAACTGTTCTCTCTTCCGGAATACCTGAGCTTACCACCGGTTTTTTCTGAGTTTGTGTTACTCAATCTCTAGTTTTATGTGCTTGTTTTGTAGATCGTTGTTTGTCCTTTTGCACTTTTTTTTTTGACCATTGTGTTGTCTGTTCTTCTTCGATGTACGGATTCTGATTATCCCTTTGGTATTTGTCGACACATTTTTTTAAATTATGTTACAATTATGTATATAAGAAGAGCTTAACGATACCAAAGAGGTAATCATAATCCGTAAATCAAAGGACAGACAGCACAATGGCCAACAGAAAAAAGACAAAAGTCCAAATAACTGTATACAAAACACTACACAGGAAACAAAAGATCGAGCAACACGAACCCCACTAAAAACCTCGGGTGAACTCAACTGCTCCGGAAGTGAAAGCAGTTGCTACTCCACTTATATACCGAAGATTAAATATATTATGTATAATGTTATTTCATTCTTTATAATAACACTGATCGCCATGTTACATGTTAGTGTTAGGGTTATCGTGTTTAGCGCCACTTTCATGAGTTTTCACCGGGTTTGTGGCTAGATTAACATGACGGGTACCACTAGTGGAGCAGGAACTGTCTACCTTTCCGGAGCACCTGAATTCACCCCCGGTTTTTAGTGGGGTTCGTGTTACTCGATCTTTAGTTTTATATGTATGTTTTGTAGATCGTTGTTTGTACTTTTGTACTTTTCCTGTGGCCACTGTGTTGTCTGTTCTTCTTCGATATACGGATTCTGATTACGCCTTTGTTATCTTCATACTCTTCTTTCAACACTATTTCAGCTATATCGTGGCGGTCAGTTTTATAGATTGGAGAAACTGTTAATGGTGATAGGCACTGATTGCATAGGTTGTAAATGCAACTACCATGGAATCACGACCACGACGGCCCCTTGCTAGGGTTGGTATTTTACTCACATGTGGAAAGCACTTGCATGACCGCATCATTAATCTAAGAGGGGAGGGAGGAGGGTTTGGGTATTAAAATCTAGTTTAACCCCACCACTATTCAGTGAAGTGCTTGTACCAAGCTAGGAAAGTGAGAAGTCAGATATTTGTGTGTTAGAGGTATCTATTTTGCCTTTTTCTACGATTGTTCTATTGGATTGAGGAACTTTTCAGACAATGTGGTATTTTTTGTTCTTCATGTATGTGTATTAACATTTCAATAAAAAGTGGGGAGATTAAGCCATTTTATTTGCGCAAACCTCCATATTTATAAAATGATGTGGTAATGAAAGGGGTTTCTATGGTGGGTATGTTGTTTAACGTCACTTTCAACAATATTTCAAATATATTGAGGCGGTCCGTTTTATTGGTGGAGGAAACCAGAGTATCCGGAAGAACCCACCGACCTGCACTCAGTCACTGACAAACATTATCACATAAAGTTTCATCAAATACATCTCGCCATAAGTGGGATTCAAACTCACAATTTTAGTGTTGATAGGCTCTAATGGCACAAATAGTTATATAGCCAAAACTGAATAAACGTTAGAGAATACCGAAGGGACAATCAAAAATGGAAAATTCAGAGAAACTGACAACACAAGATGAAGAAAGAAAACGCCAAAAACACGTGTCTGACACCACCACACGTGTCTGACACCACCACACGTGTCTGACACCACTACGCGTGTCTGACACCACCACACGTGTCTGACACCACCACACGCAAGTCAAAATGTGTTTTCTACATATGAACGAAACGTTTGAGAAAAATGGTAGAATATGATTGTTATTTGATCATTAGTGAAAACGTAGATATCAAATTTAGTGCGCACGACGCGTTTCTGGAAAATAACACATACACAAGTGAGTGAATGAGTGATTGCTGTTTAATGCCAATTCAGCAATTTTTCAGCAATATCATGGCAAGAACAAGTTGATTTTCAATGATATGACGATGAGTTCGCTTTGTTCTAGACCAGCACTTTGAGTTGGATTTCTATATTGCTAGTTCACTGAAACAACAGTCCGCCGGTAGACATGTCGCTCCACTCGGACACATTTTTCTGATTCCGAGCCAACCAGTCTTTGTTCTTTCTATTTAATGCTGCGTGCTTAGCGGAGAAACAACAAATACTAATTTTATAGTCTTTGGTTTGGTCCGACCGAGGCTCCAACCCACAATCTACCACACTCGAGGCGAGCACTCTAACCATTATTCCACTGATGTGGTTGTACACATAACTAAGATAGTGAAGAAAAACACAAAGATACAATACACTGGCTAGAAACTTGCAGTTTTTATTAATAATGAAACAAATTCAATTTACAATGTAGTTCATATTTTAATGTTTAATATCCACTTTTTTTCTGGGCATAGAACGGATCGTATGCCTGGTGTCCGCTGCTTTGTGATGATGCACTGGAATGTGCGTGCGACGATGAACTACTGTGGCTAGAAGAAAAATGGTGGGACGTTGCAGAAGCGTGAGAACTTGATGCAGCATGCGCTGAACCTCCGTGGCCTGAGGATGAGGCCGATCCACTTGAATGTCCGCTGGCGTGAGAAAATCCACCGAATGTGTGAGCATTTGCGCTAGATGATGATGAGGAAGAGGCATGACCACCTCCTGCACCACCTCCAACAAAGTCTACTCCGAATGGCAGTGATGAGGCAGATGCGTGTGATGAACTACTTGCACTGGCACTTCCTATAAGTTGAAATAAAAAACAGAATGAAATTTATTAGACGTAGTGAAATCCATTTTAAATCGCTTAGGCTCGGGCCCATAACACTATTTAACCTCGCCACTGTTTTTATTGAAATGCATGTACCAAGCCAAGAAAGTTAGCAGGCATGTATTAGGTGTTAAGGGTATCGAATATGCCTCTTTCTATTATATTGGAATTTCACAGTTTAGTATTTTTTCGTTTTTCATTTTTATGTTTGAGTCATTATGCAGTGCAGTAGAGTAACATATTCGTGGAAATTTGTTTGGGGAAGAAACAACAGCGAAAATACAGCTTCTTATGTCGGGTACATACAAAATAAGTTGAATTTCCATGAAAATGCATATAGATTTATTAGGTTTGGTCCATAAAACTAGTTTAACCCCACAATTTGTTTTATTGAAGTGTCTGTACCAAGCCAGAAAAGTGAGTGGCATGTATTCGTGTGCTAGGGGTATCGATTTTTTATTATTATAATTCTACGATTATTCTATTGGACTTTAGAAATGTTCCGACAGTGTTTTTCATTTCATTAGTGAGGTATGTTGTAAAGGGGGGACCATCGTGGTCGTGCTAGTATGGTAGTTGGATTTACAACTACCTTTGCAATCAGTGCATATCACCACTGAAGTTGTGAATTCGAATCTCACATAAGAGAGGCGTACTCGATACGACATTATGTGATAAAGTTTGTCAGTGACATGCGATAGGTAGGTGGTACTCGGGCTTCCATCACAAATAAATCTGACAACCACGATATAACTGAAAGTGGCGTTAAGCTTCATAACGCTTTATTGTAAATATCAAAGGAAAGACTTACTACAAAACATAACGAGTCTATATAGTAGATATCTAATTTAGTGTGCACGGCGCGTATTTCGAGGAACCTCGTTCTGAAATTCCCTCAAAGATAAAAGACTGGAAAGTCAAATAAATAAAAAAATTGGGAACAAGAAACCCATATGGCCTAAACATGATGACTAAAATCTGATACCTTTCTGTGAGCGAATGATCTCAAGAAAAGGTTGAAGATACCAAAGGGGTAATCAGAAGCCGTAAATTGAATGACAGACAATACAATGGCCAAACGGTTGGAAATACAAAAGGTGTAATCAGAAGCCGTAAATCGAATGACCAACAATACAATGGCCAAAAGTTTGAAGATACCAAAGGGGTAATCAGAAGCCGTAAATCGAATGACCGACAATACAATGGCCAAAAGGTTGAAGATATCAAAAGGGTAATCAGAAGCCATAAATCGAATGACAGACAATACAATGGCCAAAAGGTTGAAGATACCAAAGGGGTAATCAGAAGCCGTAAATCGAATGACAGGCAATACAATGACCAAAAGGTTGAAGATACCAAAGGGGTAATCAGAAGCCGTAAATCGAATGACAGACAATGCAATGGCCAAAAGGTTGAAGATACCAAAGGGGTAATCAGAAGCCGTAAATCGAATGATCGACAATACAATGACCAAAAGGTTGAAGATACCAAAGAGGTGATCAGAAGCCATAACTCGAATGACAGACAATACAATGGCAAAAAGGTTGAAGATACCAAAGGGGTAATCAGAAGCCATAGATCGAATGACAGACAATGCAATGACCAAAAGGTTGAAAATACCAAAGGGGTAATCAGAAGCCGTAAATCGAATGACAGACAATGCAATGACCAAAAGGTTGAAGATACCAAAGGGGTAATCAGAAGCCGTAAATCGAATGGCAGACAATACAATGATCAAAAGGTTGAAAATACCAAAGGGGTAATCAGAAGCCGTAAATCGAATGACAGACAATGCAATGACCAAAAGGTTGAAGATACCAAAGGGGTAATCAGAAGCCGTAAATCGAATGACAGACAATACAATGGTCAAAAGGTTGAAAATACCAAAGGGGTAATCAGAAGCCGTAAATCGAATGACCGACAATACAATGACCAAAAGGTTGAAGATACCAAAGGGGTAATCAGAAGCCATAACTCGAATGACAGACAATACAATGGCAAAAAGGTTGAAGATACCAAAGTGGTAATCAGAAGCCGTAAATCGAATGACAGACAATACAATGGCCAAAAGGTTGAAGATACCAAAGGGGTAATCAGAAGCCGTAAATCGAATGACAGACAATACAATGGTCAAAAGGTTGAAGATACCAAAGGGGTAATCAGAAGCCGTAAATCGAATGACCGACAATACAATGACCAAAAGGTTGAAGATACCAAAGGGGTAATCAGAAGTCATAACTCGAATGACAGACAATACAATGACCAAAAGGTTAAAGATACCAAAGTGGTAATCAGAAGCCGTAAATCGAATGACAGACAATACAATGGCCAAAAGGTTGAAGATGTCAAAGGGGTAATCAGAAGCCATAAATCGAATGACAGACAATACAATGGCCAAACGAAAACGGATACAAATTAAAGTAAAGGAACAGCCTGTATTAAGAAATGCTATGGATGTACATGAAAATGAGAGACTATTAAATATTACACCTAGACACAAATAATGTCTCGAATTGGAGCGACGTGTCTTTCTACAGACTTTTTCTATATAAATCCAAATTTAGCGTGTCAGCTACCATAAACATATATCATCGTCATCTCGTTTTGTTCATCGTTATATATTTTATCATTCGTTATTAATTTCTCTGTTTGTGTTTACATTACCTCCTCCAAAATGTCCAAAACCTCCGAAGCCACCTCCATTTCCACCAGTTCCTCCATTTCCGCCACCGTTTCCTCCATTACCGCCACCGGCTCCTCCGGTTCCTCCATTACCGCCACCGCCGCCTCCGTTTCCTCCATTACCACCACCACCGATTCCTCCATTACCGCCACTGCCGCCTCCGTTTCCTCCATTACCGCCACCGCCGCCTCCGTTTCCTCCATTACCGCCGCCTCCGTTTCCTCCATTACCACCACCTCCGTTTCCTCCAATACCACCACCTCCGTTTCCGCCATTACCGCCACCTCCGTTTCCTCCATTACCACCACCTCCGTTTCCTCCATTACCGCCACCTCCGTTTCCTCCATTACCGCCACCTCCGTTTCCTCCATTACCGCCACCTCCATTTCCTCCATTACCGCCACCTCCGTTTCCTCCATTACCGCTACCGCCGCCTCCATTTCCTCCATTACCGCCTCCGTTTCCTCCATTACCGCCACCGCCGCCTCCGTTTCCTCCGTTTCCTCCACCACCATTTCCGCCGTTGCCTCCACCACCGCCAGTTCCCAAGTTCAAGAATTGATCAAGAGGTCCTATTGCCTCTCTTATCAACTGAGAATAAAATATAAAGAAAATTAGTAGTCATTACACATAATCGTCGACTATTTCATTGATCGATTGATTGATTGGTGTTTTACGCCAACCTTAGCAATGTTTCAGCTATATCGTGGCGTTCGACTATTTCAAAGTAAGGTGTATATTTTCTTATCATAAACATATTCTCGTACAAAGAATGTTCATTTGCAAATATGATGTAACCTATTAAATATGCTTGTAGGTAAAAACTTTAAAATGTACATTAAAAAGATCGCTTAGAGTACTTTAATGGACAAAACAAAATGTCATTTATAAGTTTGTTATGTAAAGGTTGCATATTCTAAAAGGACCAAGCATAGTTTGAAAATACCAAAGGAGTAATCAGAGTCCGTAAATCGAAGAAGAACAGACAACACAATGGGCAGAAGAAAAAGGACAAAAGGTCAAACAACGATCTACAAAACATACACATACAACTAAGGCTCGAGTAACACGAACCCCACTGAAAACCGGGTGTGAACTCAGGTGCACCGGAAGGGTAGGCAGTTCCTGCTCCACTATGGTGAATATCTATAGTAATGAATATCTATTGTAACAAAAATAGACTGAGGAAAGGTACTGTCCGTCGATTATTGCACTTTCTCACATATTTTTTGGGACGCATGCGTGTTTGACGCCACATTCAATAATATAGAAATAGTGTTTTCCCAATTGCACAATTGTAGAAACTACTGAAAACCATCGCCTGTATCAAGTTACTGACAAATTAATAAAAACCTACTTATAATGGGAACATATGAATCGATTAAAGAATTATTGATTTATTGGTCTATGCATCTTTACAGTGACGTTGAATACCAAAGCCTGAAGAGGAGGGACCATTTCATGGTCTATGTATCTTTACAGTGACGTTGAATACCACAGCCTGAAGAGGAGTGACTATTTCATTCATAAATAATAGCAATACAATGAACTGAAAAAAACAAAAAATTACCACACTGCCGAAACAGTTCTAAAATCTATTATAGAAATAGTAGAACGAGATAAAATTTATATCACTACCACAAATATACATGACCGCTCGCTCGCCTGGCTTTGTAGAAGATATCACTATATATTAAAACTACATGTAATTAGTATCTGTTTTTTTTTGTCTTGCTGATATTCGTCGTGTGTTTTCTGTCCCATGTTGCATGTGTCTCTTGCTTGTTCATACCCGATTGTCTCTCCCTTCGTTTTCTCTAACATTTGTGCTCTAAACCAAAAACCAATAGAAAATAAAGGTTAGAGAAAACCTAAGGGAGGGGCAAGAAAGTATGTACAGTCAAGAGAGACTGGATTGTTTTATTTTCTAAGCCAATCATCATTAATTGCTGAAAGTGGCATTAAACACCATAAATCAAAGCAAACATCATTTGAAAGCTAAAAGATTAAAATAACACCTTTCTTGCATTTCACATTTAATTAAGGAATATTTATAATTTTTGAACAGGTTATACGATATAACCTGGTTTGGGGCAGTTTACGCTTAATAAAGCGCGAAGCGTTTGATGAAAAGCGTAAACTGTATCAAACCAGGTTATACAAGTATAACCTGTTCGTTATACAAGTATAAACTGTTCAACAATTTCAAATATTCCTTATAATCTAATTTTTACAACAATATTTTATGATTCCTCGATTTTAATTACGATTATTTCATGGGACTATTTGAATTTGTCGTTGGCGAATGAATATGTTGGTGATGTCACAATACCAACCCAGGTTATCGAGTACATGCATAACCAACATTTTCTCCAAGTGGACCAGCCAATTAGATTGCAATATTCAAATCAAGTTAAAATATTCAAAAATAAAAGAAAAATGTAACCTCAATCGACCTCTCGAAAAACCTACCTGTCTGTTTCGTCTTGCACTGAATGGTCCTGTAACCTCCTCTGTAAAATAGAAACATAGAAGTCATAAGAGGAGCTGGGAGGTATTGTCAGTTTTATTGATAAACACGACGGGTGCCACTATGTGAACAGGAACTGCTTACTCTTCAGGAGCACCTGAGTTCTCCCCCGGTTTTTTGTGACATTCGTGTTATTCAATCTTTAGTTTTATGTGTATGCTTTGTAGATCTTTATTTGTCCCTTCGTCTTTTTTTTCTTTTGACCATTGTGTTGTCTGACATTCTTCGATATACGGATTCTGATTACCCCTATGGTATCTTCAAACTCTTCTTATTGAAGCCATGCATCACGTGCATGCCCTGATAGTACAGGAAACATATGCAGCTTCAAATCAATAGCCAGAATGAATCGAATATTCAGAAAAAATTGAAATTTGAAAATAATCTATATAGAAGTTAAATATTGTCATCGAAAGATAGAAGATAGAACATGCTAATAACATTTTAGACGTATTTATTCATTGTGTTTAACTGATGCGGATGACTATGCGCGTAAACAGGTTGAAATATCATGTTAATCATAGTAGTCAAATACTGTAGTTGAAACTTATAAAGTTGGAAAAAAGAAAGAAGAAAAATAAACCATTGTCATGAATCCAGAAGATAGAAAATGCTAATTACATTTAAAACTCTTGCATTCATTGTCCTCTATATTTTGACCTGATGCGTATGAATATTCGCGTAAACAGGTTGATTATTTATGTTTTCATATATCCAGTGTTCGACTTACCGAAGTCTCCAAATCGTGCTCCTGTTTCATCATCTATTATAATGGTAACAGTTCCTGTAAATAAAATATGTTTGTTATAGTGTATTGATAATACAATATGTTTGTTATAGTGTATTGATAATAAAATATGTTTGTTATAGTGTATTGATAATAAAATATGTTTGTTATAGTGTATTGATAATAACATATGTTTGTTATAGTGTATTGATAATACAATATGTTTGTTATAGTGTATTGATAATACAATATGTTTGTTATAGTGTATTGATAATAACATATGTTTGTTATAGTGTATTGATAATAACATATGTTTGTTATAGTGTATTGATAATAACATATGTTTGTTATAGTGTATTGATAATACAATATGTTTGTTATAGTGTATTGATAATAACATATGTTTGCTATAGTGTATTGATAATAACATATGTTTGTTATAGTGTATTGATAATAACATATGTTTGTTATAGTGTATTGATAATACAATATGTTTGCTATAGTGTATTGATAATAACATATGTTTGTTATAGTGTATTGATAATACAATATGTTTGCTATAGTGTATTGATAATAAAATATGTTTGTTATAGTGTATTGATAATACAATATGTTTGTTATAGTGTATTGATAATAACATATGTTTGTTATAATGTATTGATAATAACATATGTTTGGTATAGTGTATTGATAATAAAATGAAAACAAAATACCACACTGTCAGAACCGCATCAAATCCAATAGGAGAGGTGTTATAATGCAAAATTGATACTCCAACACATACATACATGATTGCTCATTTCTTTGACTTGGTGTATGCACATCAATGGAAAAAGGTGGCGGGGTTAAACTAGTATAATGGGCCTAAATGTTTGTTCATCAACAACACATAAAAACTCTGGAGAGAAAAATAACATATCGATTCTATGGTCTCAAATTTATATTCTAAATCCAATGATCTAAAATCAATTTCATCACCTCAATTATATTCTATGATCTCAAGAATGATTTTAAACCTATTATCTCAATTATATGATATCAATTATATGATATCAGTTATGTGATATCAATTATATGATATCTCATTTCAATGGTCATTAGATGTATATCTAAATATGGAATGGTTTCCTATCATAGCTCAAGCTGTCCATTCAGTTGCTAGATATGGAGAGGTGTACTCGATATGTCATAAAATTTATCAGTGCATTGAAAAAAAATCGCTCATTTATCAGTAGAAAATATCTTAATTTTGCAGTATATTTACCTGCTACACCTGCAGTACCGGTTGCACCTTGATCACCATCAGCTCCTGCAAGAAGATATCTTATATTAAAAAAATGCTTGTTAAATAAAATATAACAATCTATGTTTGAGCAAAAGTAATATCTATATCTTTAGATTTATATTCTAACATAAATAACGTATATCATCAAATTTATCAAAATAAAGAGTAAAAGTCAGTGTGTAATAAGGTTATAAGAGTAGAGGTCAATGTGTAATAAGGTTATAAGAGTAAAGGTCAGTGTGTAATAAGGTTATACAGGTCAATGACAAATACAGTCAAATCTGTATTAAGAGGTCACCTTTGGGACAAAGAAAAAGTGTTTTTTTTAAGATAGATGACCTCTTAAACGAAATTTAATTCATATGATTTTTTTGTATGACAGTACAAGAAAAAGGTGACCTTTTAATCCAGGTGATTGCTTAATAGAGGTGACAGCATGGACAGGTTTGTCTGTATAGCTAAATTAAGAAAAGCGTGTCCATTAAATAACAGCTCAAATATACCTTGAAACCAGATGCTTGGAAAAAAATAGCATATCAGACAAACCGGAAATGAAACCAAATGGTTGGCAAAAATAGTACATCAGACAAACCGGAAGTGAGACCAGGTGTTTGGCGAAAATAGTACATCAGACAAACCGGAAATGAAACCAAGTGGTTGACAAAAATAGTACACCAGACAAACCGTAAATTAGACCATATAATGTCTGTCATAAACTTATCATTTACAAGGTTAGTATAAATAAAAGATCGGGTAAAGGGAGATAATTATATGTATCTTACCTTTGTCTCCTACTGCTCCTTGTGGTCCCTGTGAGCCTCTTGGTCCAGCTCTACCTCCTGATCCCACTCTACCAGGTCTACCTGAGGCTCCTGTTGTTAATAAATTAGTTTTATAATATTAATATGGTTAGAAAATTACGAAATATTATTCGATGGTAATATGTGTCAATTAGATAAGATTTTGCCTACTCAAGAACACATAACTCTATTTAATACCTTTATCGCCTACTCAAGAACACATAACTCTATTTAATACCTTTATCACCTACTCAAGAACAGATAACTCTATTTAATACCTGTATCGCCTACTCAAGAACATATAACTCTATTTAATACCTTTATCGCCTACTCAAGAACACATAACTCTATTTAATACCTTTATCGCCTACTCAAGAACATATAACTCTATTTAATACCTTTATCGTCTACTCAAGAACACATAACTCTATTTAATACCTTTATCGTCTACTCAAGAACACATAACTCTATTTAATACCTTTATCGCCTACTCAAGAACAGATAACTCTATTTAATACCTTTATCGCCTACTCAAGAACATATAACTCTATTTAATACCTTTATCGCCTACTCAAGAACACATAACTCTATTTAATACCTTTATCGCCTACTCAAGAACATATAACTCTATTTAATACCTTTATCGTCAACTCAAGAACACATAACTCTATTTAATACCTTTATCGCCTACTCAAGAACATACAACTCTATTTAATACCTTTATCGTCTACTCAAGAACACATAACTCTATTTAATACCTTTAGCGCCTACTCAAGAACAGACAACTCTACTTATTCCCTATAGCGCCTACTCAAGAACAGCCAACTCTACTTATTCCCTATAGCGCCTACTCAAGAACAGACAACTCTACTTATTCCCTATAGCGCCTACTCAAGAACAGCCAACTCTACTTATTCCCTCTAGCGCCTACTCAAAAACACATAATTCTATTTAATACCTTTAGCGCCTACTAAAGAGCAGAAAACTTTATTTAATTCCAATAGCGCCTACGCAAGAACAGATAACTGTATTTAAATCCTTCTTTATCTTCTCAAGAACATATAACTCTATTTAATCTTTATAGCGCCTACTCAAGAACAGATAACATTACTTATTTCCTTCGTCGCTCACTCAAGAACAGATAACTCTATTTAAATCATATTTTGTCTTCTCAAGAACAGATAACTCTATGCAATCCCTTTATTGCATGCTTAAGAACATATATCTTTATTTAATCCCTTTATTGCCTATTAAACAACACATAACTCTATAAAATTACTGTACTGTTAATTCAAGAACAGGCAACTCTATCTAATCCCTTTATCTCCTATTCAAGAGCAGATAACTATATATTACCTTTATTGCCTCTGAGTCCTCTTGGTCCTTTTCCACCAGTAGCTCCATTTGCACCTTTAGATCCCTTGGTACCAGTAGCCCCTGGTTTGCCATCTTCTCCACGTTCTCCGACTTCTCCTCTGGGTCCCTTTGGTCCAGACCTTCCCTTATGCCCTGCTGGTCCTATATAGCAACACATAAAAAAAACCAGTATTTATTATCATATTGATTGAAACCTGTATTAAGAAGTCACCTTTGGGACGAAGAAAAAGTGGGCTTTTAAGACAGGTGACCTCTTAAGAGAGGTTCAATTCATATGAAATTTTCTATGATAGGACAAGAAAAATGTGACCTTTTAATGCAGGTTATTGCTTAATAGAGGTGACCTCATAGGCAGGCTTGGCTGTAGTTACTAAATCACATGGAATCCCATTGTGCTAATTAACTATCGATCGAAATTCTTTAGTAATGGTTTGGGTGATTAAATATGGTTGATTGGTGTTTAACACCATGTTTATCAGTATTTCATCTATATCGTGGCGTAAATGAATATGGAAGCTAAACACAGCATTAAATGTTTAAGTTTTATTGTACTATTATTCACACATACATCTATTTAACGTTGTGAGAATCCCACTCAGATAAGGTGTACTCGATACCACATAAAGCGATAAAGTTTGTCAGTGACTCGCTGCAGATTGACGGTTTTCTCCGCGTACTCCGGTTTCCCCCATCAATAAAACTGACCCGCAACGATATAGCTGAAATATTTTTCAAAGTGGCGTTAAACATTATAACCCCTATCCCTAACCCTAATTTGTTTATCACATAAATGCCAATGAAATATTGATATGTTCAAGTAAAAGAAATACCGTTATTTCTCTAGTGAAATAAAACATTTGCTTCAATGTGTGACGTCAAAGTAGAGTACAGTCAGAGACATATCACTCTTCTTAGTGATACTGATATATCTTTTGGTCTATTTAGTCTATTTACTTATTTTGATAAGCCTTTTGGGTGATAATAAGTAACACTCTAAATGTAAAAGAAATTTTGAAGAAATATTTAATAGAACAAAAGATATATCCAAATCACCAAGATGAGTGAAACGTCTATCGCAGTGATTTATCAGGCTATGTCTCTGACTGTACTAATTTTTCTATTTTTATTTTCTTTATTTGGAAAGAGCACAATAGAGGCGTGATCCAATACAAAAACATCTTGAAATAAATAAAATACATTCTTAATATAGAGTACTCTACCAACTTCTTCATTCACAATCGATTTAGAAAGGCATGACTGTATACGTATTCATCAAATAAATTTACTTTGTGAAATATTAATCTTACCTCCTGGTCCCTCTTTACCATCAGGACCATTTCCACCTTGCTCTCCTTGTGGTCCCTTTGGTCCCTGAGGTCCGTGTGGACCTGAAAAGCACAACATACATGTATTAATCTAATATTGAAATCTTAATCCATACTGTAGATAAATATAATATATGAGTAAATTATTAATTGATTAATTGATTAATTAATTAATAATTTAATTAATTAATTAATAATTTAATTAATAAATAAATTAATTAATTAATAATTTAATTAATTAATTAATTATTCAAGATTTCAAGATTCTTTATTTCTCATGAGGCCATAGTTAAACAGTGGTACAGAGAATTAGCCAATTTAACATAAACATATATTAAATACACATGACAAGACAAAATGGCCTACACAATTAAATAATAATAACAGAAATGAAATAACATCATCATTAAATCTAATGTAATTCGCCATTTTAAAATCTAGTGGATTTTAGATCTTCCAAATATTAATCTAACGTCATTAGTTAAAGCGATTACTAGATGTGTCATCATCTAATGACGCAGCGTCGCTTCCAATTTTGACGGACGGTAGTTTTGATCTAAGCACAATTTGACATCAACGCACAAAAGAGAAAGGGAGATAACTTATTTTAAAATATATTTGATCTTGATGTCAGACGAGTTATTTCCGTTGATAATTCAAATTAAACCTTGATGCGTTCCTAATTATTTCTAATGTAATGTATTCAGGGCAACTCAAATAAGCGAGTACTATTTTGAAGTAAAATGATAGGTCACTTCAATGTCGACACATGCAAGTTCTACTGCACACCAATATCTATATTTGATCCTACACCCGGGATCTTCATCGAAATTTGTTCCAACATCCGGTATCATTGACGTATGTTCCAACATCCGGGATTTTCATCGACGTATGTTCCTAAATCCGGGATACTCATCGAAATTTGTTCCTACATCAGTGATCTACATCGATGTATGTTCCAACATCCGGTATCTTCATCGACGTATGTTCCAACATTCGGGATCTTCATCGACGTATGTTCCAACATCCGGTATCTTCATCGATATCTTATTCATTGATATTCTACATTTAGCATTATTTATTTCATAAGTTAATATTACCTGATGGTCCCTGTTCCCCAGTAGGTCCAGTGTCACCTTGTTCGCCAGCTCTTCCCTGTTCTCCGTGGGGACCAGGAGCTCCTGCTTGCCCTGGCTCTCCAACTCCACCTGTGGAAAAAGTAAATAACCATCTTATGAGATAACCCATTTTTCTTTATCCTGACATGACTCATTTTCTACCAGTTATATGTTTGTTTGTAATGATATATCACCGTAAAGGTTGTGTACAAAATTTTGAACTTAAAAAACATAACTCTAAGAACATAAAGAGAATACTTTATATCATTTAATAAGAAAATAGTCACTCATGCATGCACGCACTCACTCACTCATAAAGAGAATACTTTGCCATTTAATAAGAAAACATTACGAATATATGGAATAAATTTGATCACAAAATAGATCTGCGATTTTTTGCTGGTTGAATCCAGGATAAATTATTGGTGCAAACACTCTTTCCAGTCAGCAAAATATGAATTCGCACTATTAAATAAGTACCGAAAGAACATTCTAAAAATCAAAATTAATTTAAAAGTCATGTGTGTATTTACCTTTAGCTCCGATTGGTCCTTGTCTACCTGCGAATAAAAACCAAATAAAAATAAAATACTGTTGCATAGATAATGTTAAATCGTACCTTTCACAGTAAGAATATAAAACAAAATTGAACATGACAATTTTGACCCGGAAGTGTCATCACAGTGCCTGTTTACAACATCATTGCCAAGGAACATATGTGTTCACCCTATCACAAACACAATCTCTCGGGGTTGTACTCGACTATCTGTAACTGAACGATCTGCTAGCAAATTTCTACTATCGACGTTTTCATTGGTTAAGCATAAGATTGACACGTGGCAAGTGTTGATGTAACGAAGAATACCCAACATATGAATATTTTATCAGGTTGTTGACAAGAAATCTCCCATTACAGAATGGTAGAAAAAGGATTCTGATAGGTTGAATTGACATAAAAAATACACACATATGTCCCTTGGGGTCGTCGTGGTCGTGATCGTATGGTAGTTGAATTTACAACTACCTATGCAATCAGTGCATATCACCACAAACTTTGAAAGTTTGAATGACAATAAGGTGATGTGTACTCGATAGAGCCTTATGTAATAAAGTTTGTCAGTGACCTGCGGCTGATCGGTGGTTTTCTCCAGGCACTCCGGTTTACTCCACCAATAAAACTGACCGCCGCGATATAATAGAAATATTGTTGAATGTCGCGTTAAACACCATAACCCTAACTCTAACATAACACTTACTAACTGTTTGTGTCATGCTTACCTTGTGGACCAGGTGATCCCGAAGGTCCTTGTGGACCTTTACCGCCAGGTTGTCCTGAAATAAACAAAAACAATTGATTGAAGCATACATTGATAGCACATATGTCCCCCCTCTGTTTTAGTTGGGTTCGTGTTGTTATCTTTAGTTGTCTGTGTAATGTTTTGTAGATCATCATTTGATCATTTGTTCTTTCCCTTTTGTATTGTTTGTCTGACTTCTATTGACAGATTCTGAATAACTCTTTATTATCTTTAGTTGTCTGTGTAGTGTTGTGTAGATCATCATTTGATCATTTGTTCTTTCCCTTTTGTATTGTTTGTCTGACTTCTATTGACAGATTCTGATTAACTCTTTATCATCTTTTGTTGTCTGTGTAGTGTTTTGTAGATCATCATTTGATAATTTGCCCTTTCCCTTTTGTATTGTTTGTCTGACTTCTATTGACAGATTCTGATTAACTCTTTATTATCTTTAGTTGTCTGTGTAGTGTTTTGTAGATCATCATTTGATCATTTGTCCTTTCCCTTTTGTATTGTTTGTCTGACTTCTATTGACAGATTCTGATTAACTCTTTATTATCTTTAGTTGTCTGTGTAGTGTTTTGTAGATCATCATTTGATCATTTGTCCTTTCCCTTTTGTATTGTTTGTCTGACTTCTATTGACAGATTCTGATTAACTCTTTATTATCTTTAGTTGTCTGTGTAGTGTATTGTAGATCATCATTTGATCATTTGTCCTTTCCCTTTTGTATTGTTTGTCTGACTTCTATTGACAGATTCTGATTAACTCTTTATTATCTTTAGTTGTCTGTGTAGTGTTTTGTAGATCATCATTTGATCATTTGTCCTTTCCCTTTTGTATTGTTTGTCTGACTTCTATTGACAGATTCTGATTAACTCTTTATTATCTTTAGTTGTCTGTGTAGTGTTTTGTAGATCATCATTTGATCATTTGTCCTTTCCCTTTTGTATTGTTTGTCTGACTTCTATTGACAGATTCTGATTAACTCTTTATTATCTTTTGTTGTCTGTGTAGGTTGTGTAGATCATCATTTGATCATTTGTCCTTTCCCTTTTGTATTGTCTGTCTGGCTTCTATTGACAGATTCTGATTAACTCTTTATTATCTTTAGTTGTCTGTGTAGTGTTGTGTAGATCATCATTTGATCATTTGTCCTTTCCCTTTTGTATTGTTTGTCTGACTTCTATTGACAGATTCTGATTAACTCTTTATTATCTTTAGTTGTCTGTGTAGTGTTTTGTAGATCATCATTTGATCATTTGTCCTTTCCCTTTTGTATTGTTTGTCTGACTTCTATTGACAGATTCTGATTAACTCTTTATTATCTTTAGTTGTCTGTGTAGTGTTTTGTAGATCATCATTTGATCATTTGTCCTTTCCCTTTTGTATTGTTTGTCTGACTTCTATTGACAGATTCTGATTAACTCTTTATTATCTTTTGTTGTCTGTGTAGGTTGTGTAGATCATCATTTGATCATTTGTCCTTTCCCTTTTGTATTGTCTGTCTGGCTTCTATTGACAGATTCTGATTAACTCTTTATTATCTTTAGTTGTCTGTGTAGTGTTGTGTAGATCATCATTTGATAATTTGCCCTTTCCCTTTTGTATTGTTTGTCTGACTTCTATTGACAGATTCTGATTAACTCTTTATTATCTTTAGTTGTCTGTGTAGTGTTTTGTAGATCATCATTTGATCATTTGTCCTTTCCCTTTTGTATTGTTTGTCTGACTTCTATTGACAGATTCTGATTAACTCTTTATTATCTTTAGTTGTCTGTGTAGTGTTTTGTAGATCATCATTTGATCATTTGTCCTTTCTCTATTGCATTGTCTGTCTGGCGTCGATTTACGGATTCTGATTAACTCTTTGTTTTCTTCAAGCTTGTCTAAGTCTAAATAACTGTTTAACTCCTGTACATGTTCATTGATTTGATTTGAAATAATTGATTATGCTGGAATTGTTGACAACCACTGCTTAAACGTTATTTTCATAACTACCAAACCTGTATTAAGAGGTCAGCTTTGGGACAAAGAAAGGGTGGTATTTTAAGACAGGTGACTTCTTCAAAGAGGTTCAATTCATATAAAATGTTCTATCACAGGACAAGAAAAAAGATAACTTTTAACACAAGTGGCTGCTTAATAGAGATGACCGCTTAGGCAGGTTTTACTGTTTATGCTTATAATATGTCTTTTCAGAACGCCATTGATCCAATAGTTGTCATAAATAGTCTTTCAATATAAAAATGGCGAAAATTATAGTGTTCTAAAATAAAAAACAACAACATTATGTTTGAACTACAATGAATGTGTTGTGATGTCTGTTGCGATTTCCACATAAAAACGATGTTAGGTTCGTCTTGATCTCCATTTGTTTGTAGGAGGGTCAATGTCTTATTTAGGTTATTTGTGCTTTGTTACGTATGGAGATGTCCAACACATATTGTGTTGTGTTTTTGTTGTGTTTGTATTCGTTTTGTGTACCATATGTTGCCAGTTTCTGTGGATTGTCCTTTTTTGATTGCTCTCTCGGCATTCTCTAACGTTTATTTTAAGCAATAACAAATCTTTTTTCATCTTTTAGACTATTAAATCACATTCACAATCCCCCTACCATAATATCAAATAAAGTACATACCTCTACCACCGGGCTCTCCATTTGTTCCTGGTTCTCCATCTTGGCCTGAGGAACCTGAAGCTCCTTGAGGTCCCATGGGGCCTGTTAAAAATCATTAAATCAGCAAATAAAAATAAAATTCAACATCTTGTGGTAATTCAAGAGATAACATAGTGACCATTATGTTTATCACCGCAATGGTAAATAAATGTAGTGATGGAATTTCTGTTTAAATTTACAGAAAAGTAATGTGAAAGTACGTTTGTTCGTTGGCACCAATTTACGTTGTTTCTACATATTGCATTGATCCATTGCTTCTTGAACGATGGGAAAATTGTATTTTGCTGGATTTTTGCTTTCGTGGTTTAAGTGAACCACGAAATCAGCGAAAATTAGATCCTCACGATTAATAATGATTTCACAGTAACTGCTAGAGAATTATCAACGGTACAAAAAAAGAAGAAGAAAAAAAAAGAAGAAGAAAAAAAGAAGAAGTAGGTAAAACAAGAATTCTACACAACATAGATAAAGAAAAGGAAAACTCAAAGGCAACATAATCACACAAAGGCAACATAATCACACAAAGGCAACATAATCACACAAAGGCAACATAGTCACACAAAGGCAATCTGAAGCGTCGGTGGGGCGATTACGTCGCGAAACAAAAGTATTGTGTTGTGGTAATTTACTTTACTGATGATTTGAGCAATATTCTGTAACTCAAAAGAAAGTATTGAATTCTGAAAATATTGATGGTTTGAGCAATATTCTGTAACTCAAAGGATACACAAAAACACACAAAGATAATCTTTGAGCCTTCATGGAAGGAATACGACTCGAAACCAAGGTATTGTTTTGTGGTAATTTACGGATAATTTTAGCAATATTCTGTAATTCAAAAGAAACACAAAAACACACAAAGACGGTGTGGAGCATTGGTGGAAGGAATACGACTAAAAAAACCAAAATTTTGTTTTATAGTAATATACTTTACTGATGACTTGAGCAATATTCTGTAACTCAAAAGGAACACAAAAACATACAAAGACGGTGTGGAGCATTGGTGGAAGGAATACGACTAAAAAAACCAAAATATTGTTTTATAGTAATATACTTTACTGATGACTTGAGCAATATTCTGTAACTCAAAGGAAACACAAAAAACAAACAAAGACGATTTGGAGCGTTGGTGGAATGGTTACGGCTCGAAACTGATGTTTGAGCAATATTCTGTAGCCCAGAAGACAAAAACACATAATGTCAATCTGCAGAGTTGGTGGAAAGATTACAGCTCGAAACCAAATCATTGTTTTGTTGTAATATACTATACTGATAATTTCTGCAATATTCTGTGAATGTGGAAGTGGATGTGGAGCAATCATGACAGGCTTAGTATAAAAATACCTTGTGGTCCTGGTCGACCTTTAGCACCTTGTGGTCCCTCTTGTCCGGGTTCTCCATTCTCCCCTTTGTCTCCTCCGGGTCCTTTTCCGCCAGCGCCCCCACTTTTTCCTATATTTTGTCAATATAAAAATATTAATTATCAATAAAACATTTCCCTGACTTCACACTATATTTCAGACAGTTGATTATTTGTAAGAATCCACAGTCTTTTCCTTTGTTCTGGTGTATTTGGACCATAAACTTGCTACTATTCTAGGCTTAATAAACATATTGGGCCGGTCTCAAGCCAATTGGATCAATTGCTCCTAACTAGACTTCGCGTTGACGTTATCTACTCTCAGCTGTTCAAGAACACACAACAACACACTGCATGTTTTACAGAGAAAAATTGGGCTCCGCACCTCTAAAGGCCGAACATGTAAACACCTAATTAATATTTTGGGATTTGCTAATATCGAAGACCTGCTGGACTTTGAAAGTCTACTTTAAATTTCAAAACTTCCGTATTTCCACCTATGATCGCACCAATATACTATTTAATTTATAAATGACAATTTTTAGGGGGTTTATATTTTAAGAATCCACATAGAATATATAAGCTTGTTCCTATGGTAACGCTCTTGAATAGTTCTAATAATTGAGAAAAGAACTTTTGAGAGATGTTTTGTTTTTAGCGTGGTTCATGCTACTCGATCTTTACTTTTATATGTATGTTTTGTAGGTCGTTGTTTATCCTTTTACTTTTGGTCATTGTGTTGTCTGTTTTTTTCCTCGATACACGGATTCTGATTACCTCTTTTGGTCATTGTGTTGTCTGTTTTTTTCCTCGATACACGGATTCTGATTACCTCTTTTGGTCATTGTGTTGTCTGTTTTTTTCCTCGATACACGGATTCTGATTACCTCTTTTGGTCATTGTGTTGTCTGTTTTTTTCCTCGATACACGGATTCTGATTACCTCTTTTGGCCATTGTGTTGTCTGTTTTTTTCCTCGATATACGGATTCTGATTACCTCTTTTGGCTATTGTGTTGTCTGTTTTTTTCCTCGATATACGGATTCGGATTACCTCTTTTGGCCATTGTGTTGTCTGTTTTTTTCCTCGATATACGGATTCGGATTACCTCTTTTGTATCCTCAAACCCTTCTATGTGAACACCTCGACGAACATGATATCTAACTCTATGTTATAATAATAATGATTAAATAAAAGTATTGTATATACCTTGTGGTCCTCTTGGTCCGTCTTCTCCTGTAAACATAAACAAAAATGGTAAAATGACATGGTGAGTGTTTGACTAAATTATATATACAACACGACAAGGAGCTTGACATAAAGAGGTGATTGTTTGTTCCGTTGATATTGGTGGAATTGTTGAGCACCCCTTTTTAAACTGTAATACAATAGGTATACAACATCCATACACGATTGTCGTTAAACACATCAAAACAGGAAGTGATGAATATAATTGGTTTCTAGTTGCTAAATAAATAAATAAATAAATAAATAAATAAATAAATAAATATACAAACTGTTCCCCTTTTAACAGTATTTAACAATAATAAAAGTAGTAGCACAGAACAAAAGGTAAACTGTTGGCGATATTTACCTGGTTTACCGACAGAGCCTGGCTTGCCGTCTGGTCCGTCTGGTCCTTTAGGGCCTACAAATAAAACAACAAAGGTGTATATTTTACATGAACGATTTTATGAGTGATGGATTGTAGCTAACGTCAAATGAGCAGCATCTCCCCATCTTTTATTAAACGGAACACAAGTTATTGAGGGGAAAACAAATGTTGCGTGTACGAACGGACGTACGGATTATTTGTTTGATATTTAAGCAAACTATTTTCATGCGTACATTACGTTGCTTCTGTTAGTTTTTAAAATTATTTATTATTAAAATAGTTGAATCTCGCCACTCTTTCTTGGCGTGCCTCTGCAAAGCAAAGAAAGAGGGAGGTCATGTTTTTGTGTGCTAGGGGTATCTATTTTCCTCTTTCGACGAAATTTCTATAGGATTGTGGAACTGTTCCGACAATATGGTATTTTTGTTTTTTCATTTTATCCCTGTTCTAAGCGATTCACAGACTTTCTGAACCATTATTACCTTAACCAATTACTTGCAAAATAAATGTAACTAATTCTGTAATTTAAGTTCTGTTTTGTCCCCGTTTGGGTATCTAATTTCTATGCCGTGTGTACGGATATATTTAATAGCTTAATCTCATTTCACACTCATTTGTCAAATACTTAAAATTTTCATAGCGTTTTTTCTTCAGCTAAAAAAAATTCTTTCCATTCATATGATTTTAAATTGACCTTATATCAAAGAAAGACAACTCCCCAAAAATATGCAAAGGGAGATAATATGTTGAAATTCCACAAATAATAGTGTGTCAATTAAGCGAAGTTAATTATGATGTGTATCATGTAATCTCTGAAAAAGAAAACTCACCACCGACTCCAATTCTTCCTGGTGCTCCACGGGAACCGCCTGGCCCAGCAGGTCCTACAATTGAAGAAACACATGTTAAACACGAATATACGTCAACCACGGAAAATCATGTACTTTGGACCTTTTTTAGGTGAATAATACATCCCTTTAAAATGTGAGGACTATTGAAAATATTTTGTGCACGTGTCATTAAGTCTTAATATACAAGTCTATAATTATATTTGTAACATGACTGTATTCTCTTCACTTGATCTTTTAATGGTTTATATACCAGAAAGTAAGCAACAAATAAGAACTATGAAATAATACACAGATATTGCACATTTTAAATATGGGCGGTATTTTTTATTACTCTCAGAGAGCAGTGCAATAATCAACGTCCTAGATGTGATATTGCATGGCTCCATGTTACAATTCATTTAAACCACGGATTTGCGTTCGGTTGGGTCAGGTAAACATGTCAGCTGACGAACCCAAATTACCCAAATCACGTGACAAACGCAGAGTACCTACGTCAGAAAGAAACGTAGGGTGAACAAGACAGCAGACAAGCGCAGATTCCAAAATCACGTGACAGATGAGGAACACGGAATATCCATGTCAGAAGAGGACTCAAATAATCAACGTTATTGAACATTACAGAAAACCGAAAAAGAGAGGAAAAAAAGGGGGGGGGGGCAATCAAGAATTGACAGTCCAGAGACACAGACAATACTCATTATGGAGACAATAATGTGTATATTACCTTGTGGGCCTCTTGCTCCATTGTCACCATTACGTCCTACGGATCCTGGTCTTCCTATAAAAGAAATATAAATATCACAGGCCATAGAACAAATAGTATACACAAGTGTAAAAACACAAACAAACAAAAACAAACAAACAAACAAACAAATAAACAAACAAACAAACTATCTAACAAATACTGGATGCATAACAAAAAATACCAATATTCGAAACTCATTGTGTTGAAGTCAAACGCATCGATGTATTTACCACAAATAACAATCTAGAATAAATTTGCGTACAAACTACAAATGTTTATTTCGAGTTATCAAAGACACAATTTATCTTGAGATAAGAGTTTGAACTTAAATTGATGTAACAATGCCTTTTTTTTATATATAATATACAATTATACAGTAATTTGAAAGCTTTTCTTACTATGATTTTCCAAACATATCAATGCAGTAATAATGAAAATATCCACCTGAAACTCATGTAAAATAATATGAAATACATCTGCAACTCTGTTAAGATCATAGAATAACCACATAAGCCTCAGGTAGTCACAACATTATGACATATTGCTGTTCTTCGTATTACCACCGCGGTGCCATCTGATTTACTGAGCATACCTGTAAGGTAAGCCCTTAACGTCGTTTATTTCTCACACTTTATAACCCGTGGTAAGGTGTGTTCGATACAACTTTATCTGATCAAAATGTGTTAGTCACTTAATAGAATCCCGTATCACGAATAGATAGTTGATGGCTAGGTGTACTCGATAAAAAACATTATGTGATAAAGTTTGTCAGCGACTTGCGACAGGTCGGTGGTCTTCTTCGGGTACTTGGGTTTCCTCCACCGATAAACCTGACAGTTACGATATAGCTGAAATATTGTTGAAAGTGGCATTAAACACCATAAACCAACCAAGCCACCAATAGATATAGAGAATTCTTAATTGACAGACAACACTTACCTGGACCACCTGGTTGTCCTGGTGCCCCGGGTGCTCCGGGGTGTCCTGCCTGTCCTGGGCTACCGTTTTGCCCTGGTTGCCCTAGTTAAAAAAAAGTAAACATTTAAAATAGGAACGATTTATACACTTCACGATGTCGATTTCTGGCAATAGATAAAATGGACAATATGGCATTACATTGTCATAGTGTTCTTTTAAATACGTCCGCGAAAATACACCAACAGGCGCAAATAATACAATACAACCAGTGCCGGATTTACCATTGCACTTAGATGTGCGTAAGCACAGAGCTCCGTTGACCAGGAAGAGGCCATCTTCCTGCCAGAACAAAATTTACGATGGATTTTTGCTTATGTGCTGCAATTTTAAATTTGAAGGCGTTCTGTTTCGGAGCGATTCCAGGCATAATGATAGAGTTGATAGTCTATGGGAGTATGACACAAGCAGGCAGTCATGTGTAGGCCCACCTGGTCTACCTCCTTCAGGGACCAAGTAAGGGGCCTCATAACATAACTAGCACAGGACCTCATTTGTCCTAAATCCGGCACTGAATACAAAATGAGCATTATAATATTTTCTGCGTCTACATGGATTAAATTTGCTAAAAAAAAGTATATAATGAAAAATTTATCTAGTCAAAGCACTATTTTTTTGATAATTCAGTATCATACAGCGCTATTATTCAATTAGTTAAATTGTGCATTTTCTCCTATTCTTAGATAGTTAGTTAAATTTTCGTAATAGTTGAATCACCACACCACGGTGAATACATTTCTACAAGAGAATTCTCGCCAATTTCTTTTCTACAATCTTTAACGACGAAAATTAACAGATACAATTAATTTTTGATGTTTTAGTCAGAAGATAAACCGATTCTCCTTCTACTACCATTGGATTACGATATTTCCCCACTCTCAATAGTTAAATTTGAAAATGGGACTGTCGCGGGTGGTAAAATATCGTTTATCACGCGTAGCAGCAGAATAACCTATATATAGTGCAGTCCGTGATTCTTGTTTCGATATTCGAACGTTATGGGTACAAATGTACTGGTAGTATAAATATTACAAAATGTTCAAATAACTATTTGTAGAACTTCACCGATGATCTCCTTGTAGTATTGAAATCATCATCAGATTACATTAAACTTATTTTATTGTTAACTATTTAACATTTGGATCGGACACAAGTTATTCCAACTTACAAAGGTCCTCTCCACATATTTACATACAATTATATATTCCATGCATCAGCAAGTAATAATGTATTTATAACAATTACATTCTATAACAAACATTGAGAAAAAAAAAGGATTTTTGATATTATATAATATATTGAGTTTTATCTTTAAGAAACAGTACAGAATTGTCATATTCGTGGGGAAAAAACAACAATGAAGAAAGAAAATTCACAAAAGGAAAATAGCGGAAATTATCATCATCATTTATTTGTCCGCTTATATTTTTTTTTTTTTTTTTTTAAAGTGTAAATACGAAGCTTGTACTCTACATAAATTGTTTTTATTATATTTCCGTATATTTACATTCACTTTTCTTAAAAAAAACGGAGATATAAAACCTTTATTTTAAATAAAGATTATTTTTGTCTTAATACAAACTTACCGGGGGTTCCTGGTTGTCCTCTGTTACCTGGTAATAATATAAAGCAGAAAGCGTCAACACACAATATTGGAAAATGATATGGTACGTATAATTTAAATTACACCATACATGTAGTTATTTGTTGACCAAAAACTAGTTTAACCCCGTCCCTTTTTCTTGAAGTGCCCGTACCGAACGAGGAAAGTGAACGATTATGTATTTGTGTGCTAGATGTATCGATAGTGCCTCTTGTTACGATTTTCTACTGGATTTTAGAACTGCTCAGAGAGTGTCGTATTTATGTTTGTCATTTTAATACATGTCCTACCCTGGATCATGCCATCATATAATCAACAAGGCTAATAAAATTTACTTAGATGAACCTCTTTTTAAGCAATCCATAGATAATGTTTTGACTGTCATTGCTTGTCTCGTTGTTAATTTTTTTCTCCTCATTTACGGCTTCCAATAATCATTTTGGTATCTTCAAGCTGTTTTAACTTTAATCATCACATTTACATCACAATTTTGAATGTGTTTTATTAAGAAATACATTAATATATTGTCATTACCTCCCTTTCCAGGCTGACCTCTTCCTCCAGCTTGTCCAGGGGCACCTGGTGCTCCTGTAAAAAGAGCACACATATTAGGTTTACATCCGTCAGATTACTTAAAGCGATATGTTCATGCAGATGTGTAGGTGATTAATAAGTAATTTAATTTGTGAAATAAATTGCCTACAAATTTAAATCTTAGGAATTTAAGACACAATCCTGTGCAAATAGAATCTAGATTAACACCAAATGCTGTGCAAGCCGAACCCGGAATTGACAGGAACCTGTGCCAACCAAAATTTAATTAAGACGGAACCATGTGCCAACCGAACCCGGCATTTCACGGCACTCAGAATTGAACAGACACGTGTCATCCTAAACTGAATTAAGACGAATCCTGAGCAATCTGAACCCACATGAAGATGGAATAATGTGTAAGCCGAACCCGAAATTTACAGGAACCTGTGCCAACCAAAATTGAATTAAGAAGGAATCGTGTGTCAACCGAAATTGGAATTAACATGAGCCTGTCATAGCCGAATTAAGCTAAAAATGAATCCTGTGCAAACCGAACCCGGAATTTACAGGAACCTGTGCAAACCAAAATTGGATTAAGAAGGAATTGTTTGTCAACCGAAATGGGATTAAGACGGAATCCTGTGCAAACCGAACCCGGAATTTGACGGAACTCAGAATTTAACAGAACCCGTGTCAACCTAAGTTGAATTAAGACGGAATCCTCAGCAAATTGAACCCACATGAAGACGAAATAATGTGTTAACTGAACCCGAAATTTACAGGAACCTGTGCCAACCAAAATTGGATTAAAACGTAATCCTGGTAAAAGCGGACATTAGTCTGACGCCACAGTGTCCGCAATGTTCGTTATTTTAACAAATCTTAAGATATTATCACTCTTAAATGGTTTAAAACTAAAAACATGGTAGGAAAAAAACTTTCCATTTGTGGTAAATTGATTGAATATCATATGTTCTCTGTGCTCTCAAATATTTTGAACATTTTTGGCTTTTAATATATTGATGCATAATTGATGAAAATTATCATACAAATTAAATACAACGCATCTTACCTGGTTGTCCTGGTGCACCGGGCTGACCTGAACGTCCGGCGGCGCCGCCACTGCCTGGTCTACCTAAAAATAGATTTACATATATAGTTGTGATACAACAATCAACCATCTGCACATTTCCGGCTTTGATTCTAAAATTGTACGGTTTATATGAGTTATTTCCCATTAGGTGGTCAAATGGGTCCTCTTTAATGTACAATTCAATGAGTATAACATATATATATTTTCCATAATCTGTGAAAAAAGTTTATTGTCGTAGCAAGCTACGATTATAATATTTGCTATAAGAATTGTCCTCTGATTTTTACAATGTTCAAATGTCTACGCATTATGAGAAAATAATACTCAAATCATTTGTCCTTTTCGTTGCTCTTGCTAGAACGGGGACCATGTTTCCCGTCGCAAGGGAGATAACCCGGATACAAAAAAATACATAAAAGCGAGAGCACAAGACGACTTTTTGGAATAATCTTCATCAGGTATACTCAAATTCAAAATGTTTGAAATCCTAATAAAAAATCTTAGCGAGTAATTTTGCTTTCAAACACATGATATGATTAAAATACACAGGTACATTTTTGTGGCTATATAATCACGTGACTTACCTGGCTGTCCGGGTCGACCTGCCGACCCTGGTCCTCCGGGTGAAGAAGTACCAGGTGGTCCTGGAGGTCCTATGGGAAGAAAAAAAGATAAATAGAGTTTCAGAATTTAATCATATATTCTTACGTGACGTCGTTCATTGGCTATATATATAATGCAGTGAGTGATAAAACTCACGATATATTTTAATTCGCTATCATAAGTTATTCTGAAAATGTGGAAGAAATCACGATTACAGTACGAACGTAATAGTTGACTATGCGGGGATATTGTTCTTTCTTTTCTTTTACATTATTTCATCTTTCTATTTCATGACGTATTACAGTGAGCGCGTGAGTTATTATCGATTTTCGAAATGTGCACTGTTTGAGCAATATCATGCCGAGAATAAGTCACACATTGATGAGATCCGTTTTGTATTTGGCCAACACATTGAGCTGGTCCACAGCTTAGTGGAGAAACAACAAAAACCAATTGTATAGTCTTTGATTTGTCCCGATATGGACCCGAACACACGAATAGTTTCTAAAATACAAATTCAATACCTGCATTTCATGAATTCACGGTTTTAAAATATTCATACGTCTCATGAATTTAATTTGCCTCAAAGACCAATTCGATTAATGAAAGTTAAAGTGTGGAGGTTGAAAACATGTTCGAAAAAATCGTTCGAAATGTACATGACAGAAAAGCAAATTTAACGGAATCCGGAATTTTCAACCTAATTTGAATTAAGACGGAATCATTTACAAATCGAAATTGGATTAAGAAGGAATCATGTGTAAACCGAACCTTGAATTTACAGGAACTTCTGCCAACCGAATTGAATTAAGACGGAATCCTGGTAAAAGCGACTATTTGTCTGACGCCACAATGTCCAAATGTTTGCAATTTTAACCAATCTTAAAATGTTCCATAAAGAAATAAAAGTTAATAATTGTTCTATATATTAACATACCTGGGGGTCCTGGTTGGCCACGTGCTCCTGATGTTCCTATAAATAGATAAAAGGTAAATTATTCATACCAATGTCAATAGACATTTTGCACATTCCCGATTTGATTCTAAAATTATACGTTTTCATACCGTTTTTTTATAAGAGTTATTTCCCTTACGACGGGCAAAGTGGTAACCGGTCTAGCAAGGAGCAATCGTAACCACTCGGCCATTCTCGCTACCCTGCAAATAACCTCGCATGCATTAGGCGTATAAATCGCACTACTGTTCACATGTCAGTTACATGAAAGTTTGATAAAGTTATATTTTAAGCAATTTTCTATATTCTAATTAAAGTTTTAATTAGTTTTGCATGATTAGATTTTACTTAGTATGTCTTCCATATTGGATTTTCGTGGACTATATTTTTGTGCGGCTTAGCTTAACTTAGCTTCCGGCAAACAATTTAAGAAGAATTTCTACTATGTACGTACGAGGTTATTTGCAGGGTAGTGAGAATGACCGAGTAGTTACGATTGTAACAAGAGGTAATGGAAAGGACGACGAATTTAATATTGCAGATATTTGAACCTTGAAAAAATCATAGATAATTGTATAGCAACTATAAATTCAAACGTTGTTATATCATTAACATACTGAACAGATTATGAGGAAAATATATATATATATATATTATTTGCACTGAATTTTGCATGAAAATGGATCACTTTGATCTCCTTGCACCTTGAAGGGAAATAACTCTTGTAATAGATGTAATTTGAGAATCAATTTTTTACAGTTTTAATTTCATTAACTGAATAAATAATATCTTAGAAATGTCAAGATGACTATAATATAGAACCCGTCGATGGCGAGGTGTACACGATACAACATTATGTTATAAAGGTTGTCAGTGACTTGCGACACGTCGGTGGTTTTCTCCGGATTCCTCCACCGATATAACTGACCGCCACGATATAGCTGAATTATTATTGAAAATGGCGTTAAACACCATAAACCAATCAAACTATAATATCCTTGTAAACGTGTATGCCATCCGCATTCGGAACTTGTACAATAAACAGTATAATGATAGATAAAATGAGTCAAGTTTGGGTACCAAGCCTTATATAACTGTGTATATAAACTGTGATGTTAAAAATTACGAAAATACCCCTCACTCTTGATAAGCGAAAAAAAAAAATATTCGATTTGGTGTCCATCGATTTATATATACAGGAAAACAAGTTTACCTGGGAATCCTGTTGAGCCTGGTGCCCCTGGTCCTCTAATAAAACCGCGATTAGTACCTACAAATAAAAAACAAACAGAATGGTATATGTCATCTCAATATGTGCTAAGCTGATAAATAAGGCTAATAACAAAATTACCGAACTCCGAACAATCTTACAAAGGGAAAGTCATAACTCATAAGTATATAAACAGATAAAATCAGTCAACAACCGGAAAACTATGAAAACCGTAATGACCGCATTTCTAAAGAAATGGTGGGTTGAATCAGATTTTAAAGCGCCAAACCTCCCCCTTTCATTACTGCTCAAAGTTCCCGGCTGTCACTATAACAGTATTTATGATCAGTATAACATGACATAGACTTCACTTACTCCTGGACTAGGAGCACCATTTAGAAAATTTGGTAATTGGAATGGTAGATAGATATATCGTTGTTTGTACGTTTGTATTTTTCCTTTTGACCATTGTATTGTCTGTCTTTCTGAAAACCACTTTGGGATCTTCAAAACTTTCTTGTACTCGAATAGTCAATCTTTGTTTGATTGTGTTGTCATTTTAGTAATCGTATTGGCTATCAATATCAACCAGTTGTTTTGTAATTTGTCCAGCTTAACTCCGCAATTTTATTATTGATGTGTCTGTACCAAGCCAGGAAAATTAGCGTTCATACATTTGTGCGTTAGTGGTATCGATTTTGCGTCTTTCTACGATTTTTCTATTGGATTTTGGAACTGTTCCGACAGACTGTCATTTTGTTTGTTTTTCATTGCATTCTATTGTTTGTCGTTATTGCCATAGTACTGACTACATTGCTAAATCTTGCCCTGAAATACTAGAATGAGAAATGAAATTTCTTTTGATATTTACTGTTCTATTGAATTCTTAGCCCCTATCCCCGCCCCCCAATCTGATTGTATAAATGTCTGCTTACTTGCACTGGCTCCAGAATTACTTGAGGCACTAGAACCTCCTGGTCCACCAAAGGCATCTACAATTAAAATGTGAAATTTGTTTTATATGTTATAAGGTTTGAATTAATTTTATAACGTTAATCAAAATTATTATAATGGGCAAGTTTATTGTAAAAAATATAAAAGCATGGATATAAAATTTAGTGCGCAGGACGCGTTTCTGGAATAATCTTCATCAGATATGCTCATTATCGAAATATTGGAAAGCGAAATTACTTAAAAGTGTTTTGGAGCAATAACCAAAGAGCCAACATCATATATATGCAAAGATAATATTATTGGCTCTTGGCGAGGTATACTCGATACAACATTATGTAATAAAGTTTGTGAGTGTATTGCGGTAGGTCGATGGTTTTCTCCGGTACTCCGGTTTCTCCCACCAATAAAACTGATCTCAACGATATAACTGAAATATTGTTGAAAGTGGTGTTAAATACCGAATCCCACCCCTTGTTAATCTGATGACGGTCAAACACGGATGCATAAAATTTAACAGTACAAAAGAATAAAATTGAATAACCAAACTGCCCTATATGTTTTGTAATGTGACGTTATAATAATGATACTGACGTCACGTTGCCAAATCTTCTATAAACATACCATCTTTGATATGTTTTGCTCTAAATGGACTTCTCATCTCATCTCTCATCACAGGGTTCGCCTTCGATGCCAGATTGCTCTGAAAAATCCATTCTCGCAAAACAAGCCAACGAAAGTATATATACATGTACATTTCTATTGTGATGAATTTAACAAAACTTATGTTGTTGAAATTGGCGTTAAACACCATAATCCCAATCCACTTAACAAAACTTACTTGATGATCCGAATCCAGAGGCTGATGCTGATCCTGTTATAATGGAGAAAAAATACATAATTATGATCCTAAACAGTTCAAAACGATGCCCATATCATATGATGTTCGGGTTTTTAACAATAACACGACTGGGGTCACTAGTGGAGCAGGAACTTCTGACCCTTCAGAAGCATTTCCGGTTTTCAGTGCTGTTCATGTTGTTCAATCTTTAGTTTATCTATGTAGTGTTTTGCAGATCAGTTTGTGTTCTCTTGTCGTTATTGTTTTAAACATTAAATTTTCTGTACTTTGATTTTTGGCTTCTGATAACCCCTTTAGTATCTTAAAGTTGTTCCTATTTATAAATATTGCTACAGTTTTCTGACTCCATGCTAACATCACATTTCCCCCTCTCTAACATGTAGCATACACACTGTCCTCGAATAGGATATTACATTACGATTTTCTACCCTATTGCTTAACCTAAAGTTGTAAGTTCGAACCCTCTTCATGGCGAGGTGTACTCGATATAACATTATGTGATGAAGTTCGTGAGTTACTTGCGACTGGTCGGTGGATTTCACCAGGTACTCCGGGTTCCTCCACCCATATTTAGCAAACGACATCTGGTCAGACTGACCGGGATGCATGGACGATACGGATGTGAACACTATTCACTCCAGTAGTCTAACATTTAGTGACTACAAATACTCTTTATGATTTAGTAGTTCAGTTTAATATGTTATGAAATACACCATTTTTAAACCGCCACGATATAATTGAAATATTGTTGAAAGTGGCGTTAAACACCATAAATCAACTAAACTATAATATCCTTGTAAAGTGTATGCCATCCACATTCGGAACTTGTACAATAAACAGTAGAATGAGAGATAAAATGAGTTCAGTTTGGGTACCAAGCCTTATATAACTGTGTATATAAACTGTGATGTTAAAAATTACAAAAATACCCCTCACTTTTGTTTTAAGCAAAAAAAAAACCAAATATTCAATTTGATGTCCATCGATTTATATACAGGAAGAAAAGCTTACCCGGTCCTCCAAAGCCGCCATTAGCATCTACAAATAAAAACCAAACAAAATGGTATATGTCATCTCAATATGTGCTAAGCTGATAAATAAGGCTAATAACAAAATTACCGAACTCCGAACAATCTTACAAAGGGAAAGTCAAAACTCATAAGTATATAAACAGACAAAATCAGTCAACAACCGGAAAACTGTGAAAACCGTAATGACCGCATTTCTAAAGAAATGGTGGGTTGAATCATATTTTAAAGCGCCAAACCTCCCCCTTTCATTACGGCTCAAAGTTCCCGGCTGTCACTATAACAGTATTTATGATCAGTATAATATGACATAGACTTCACTTACTCCTGGACTAGGAGCACCATTTAGAACATTTGGTAATTGGAATGGTAGATAGATATATCGCTGTTTGTACGTTTGTATTTTTCCTTTTGACCATTGTATTGTCTGTCTTTCTGATAACCACTTTGGGATCTTCAAAACTTTCTTGTACTCGAATAGTCAATCTTTGTTTGATTGTGTTGTCATTTTAGTAATCGTATTGGCTATCAATATCAACCAGTTGTTTTGTAATTTGTCCAGCTTAACTCCGCAATTTTATTATTGATGTGTCTGTACCAAGCCAGGAAAATTAGCGTTCATACATTTGTGCGTTAGTGGTATCGATTTTGCGTCTTTCTACGATTTTTCTATTGGATTTTGGAACTGTTCCGACAGACTGTCATTTTGTTTGTTTTTCATTGCATTCTATTGATTGTCGTTATTGCCATAGTACTGACTACATTGCTAAATCTTGCCCTGAAATACTAGAATGAGAAATCAAATTTCTTTTGATATTTACTGTTCTATTGAATTCCTAGCCCCTACCCCCTCCCCCAATATGATTGTTGAAAGGTCTGCTTACTTGCATTGGCTCCAGAATTACTTGAGGCACTAGAACCTCCTGGTCCACCAAAGGCATCTACAATTAAAATGTGAAATTTGTTTTATATGTTATAAGGTTTGAAATAATTTTATAACGTTAATCAAAATTATTATAATGGGCAAGTTTATTGTAAAAAATTCAAAAGCATAGATATCAAATTTAGTGCGCAGAACGCGTTTCTGGAATAATCTTCATCAGGTATGTTCAATATCGTAATATTGGGAAGCCAAATAACATAAAAGTGTTTTGGAGCAATAACCAAAGAGCCTACATCATTGTATATATAAAAGAAAATATATATTCAAAGATAATATTATTGGCTCATTGCTCATCACAGGGTTCGCCTTCGACGCCAGATTGCTCTGAAAAATCCATTCTCGCAAAAAAAGCCAACGAAAGAATATATACATGTACATTTCTATTGTGATGAATTTAACAAAACTTATGTTGTTGAAAGTGGCGTTAAACACCATAACCCCAATCCGCTTAACAAAACTTACTTGATGATCCGAATCCAGAGGCTGATGCTGATCCTGTTATAATGGAGAAAAAAAACCATAATTATAATCTTAAACAGTTCAAAACGATGCCCATATCATATGATGTTCGGGTTTTTAACAATAACACGACTGGGGTCTCTAGTGGAGCAGGATCTTCTGACCCTTCAGAAGCATCTCCGGTTTTCAGTGCTGTTCATGTTGTTCAATCTTTAGTTTATCTATGTAGTATTTTGCAGATCAGTTTGTGTTCTCTTGTCGTTATTGTTTTAACCATTAAATTATCTGTACTTTGATTTATGGCTTCTGATAAACCCTTTAGTATCTTAAAGTTGTTCCTATTTATAAATATTGCTACAGTTTTCTGACTCCATGCTAACATCACAATTTTTCCTTCTCTAACATGTAGCATACACACTGTCCTCGAATAGGATATTACATTACTATTTTCTACCCTATTGCTTAACCTAAAGTTGTAAGTTCGAACCCTCTTCATGGCGAGGTGTACTCGATACAACATTATGTGATGAAGTTCGTGAGCTACTTGCGACTGGTCGGTGGATTTCTCCAGGTACTCCTGTTTCCTCCACCCATATTTAGCCAGCGACATCTGGTCAGACTGACCGGGATGCATGGACGATACGGATGTGAACACTATTCACTCCAGTAGTCTAACATTTAGTGACTACAAATACTCTTCATGATTTAGTAGTTCAGTTTAATATGTTATGAAATACACCATTTTTAACCGCCACGATATAAATGAAATATTGTTGAAAGTGGCGTTAAACACCACTAACCAACTAAACTATAATATCCTTGTAAAGTGTATGCCATCCACATTCGGAACTTGTACAATAAACAGTAGAATGAGAGATAAAATTAGTCAAGTTTGGGTACCAAGCTTTATATAACTGTGTATATAAACTGTGATGTTAAAAATTACGAAAATACCCCTCACGTTTGTTAAGCAAAAAAGCAAAATTCGATTTGATGTCCATCGATTTATATACAGGAAAAAAAGCTTACCTGGTCCTCCAAAGCCGCCATTAGCATCTACAAATAAAAACCAAACAAAATGGTATATGTCATCTCAATATGTGCTAAGCTGATGAATAAGGGTAATAACAAAATTACCGAACTCCGAACAATCTTACAAAGGGAAAGTCAAAACTCATAAGTATATAAACAGACAAAATCAGTCAACAACCGGAAAACTATGAAAACCGTAATGACCGCATTTCAAAAGAAATGGTGGGTTGAATCAGATTTTAAAGCGCCAAACCTCCCCCTTTCATTACGGCTCAAAGTTCCCGGCTGTCACTATAACAGTATTTATGATCAGTATAATATGACATAGACTTCACTTACTCCTGGACTAGGAGCACCATTTAGAACATTTGGTAATTAGAATGGTAGATAGATATATCGCTGTTTGTACGTTTGTATTTTTCCTTTTGACCATTGTATTGTCTGTCTTTCTGATAACCACTTTGGGATCTTCAAAACTTTCTTGTACTCGAATAGTCAATCTTTGTTTGATTGTGTTGTCATTTTAGTAATCGTATTGGCTATCAATATCAACCAGTTGTTTTGTAATTTGTTCAGCTTAACTCCGCAATTTTATTATTGATGTGTCTGTACCAAGCCAGGATAATTAGCGTTCATACATTTGTGCGTTAGTGGTATCGATTTTGCGTCTTTCTACGATTTTTCTATTGGATTTTGGAACTGTTCCGACAGAGTGTCATTTTGTTTGTTTTTCATTGCATTCTATTGATTGTCGTTATTGCCATAGTACTGACTACATTGCTAAATCTTGCCCTGAAACACTAGAATGAGAAATCAAATTTCTTTTGATATTTACTGTTCTATTGAATTCCTAGCCCCTACCCCCGCCCCCAATCTGATTGTATAAATGTCTGCTTACTTGCATTGGCTCCAGAATTACTTGAGGCACTAGAACCTCCTGGTCCACCAAAGGAATCTACAATTAAAATGTGAAATTTGTTTTATATGTTATAAGGTTTGAATTAATTTTATAACGTTAATCAAAATTATTATAATGGGCAAGTTTATTGTAAAAAATATAAAAGCATAGATATCAAATTTAGTGCGCATGACGCGTTTCTGGAATAATCTTCATCAGGTATGCTCAATATCGAAATATTGGAAAGCCAAATAACATAAAAGTGTTTTGGAGGAATAACCAAAGAGCCAACATCATTGTATATATATAAAAGAAAATATATATGCAAAGATAATAGTATTGGCTCATTTCTCATCACAGGATTCGCCTTCGACGCCAGATTGCTCTGAAAAATCCATTCTCGCAAAAAAAGCCAACGAAAGAATATATACATGTACATTTCTATTGTGATGAATTTAACAAAACTTATGTTGTTGAAAGTGGCGTTAAACACCATAACCCCAATCCGCTTAACAAAACTTACTTGATGATCCGAACCCAGAGGCTGATGCTGATCCTGTTATAATGGAGAAAAAAAACCATAATTATAATCTTAAACAGTTCAAAACGATGCCCATATCATATGATGTTCGGGTTTTTAACAATAACACGACTGGGGTCTCTAGTGGAGCAGGATCTTCTGACCCTTCAGAAGCATCTCCGGTTTTCAGTGCTGTTCATGTTGTTCAATCTTTAGTTTATCTATGTAGTATTTTGCAGATCAGTTTGTGTTCTCTTGTCGTTATTGTTTTAACCATTAAATTATCTGTACTTTGATTTATGGCTTCTGATAAACCCTTTAGTATCTTAAAGTTGTTCCTATTTATAAATATTGCTACAGTTTTCTGACTCCATGCTAACATCACAATTTTTCCTTCTCTAACATGTAGCATACACACTGTCCTCGAATAGGATATTACATTACGATTTTCTACCCTATTGCTTAACCTAAAGATGTAAGCTAGAACCCTTTTCATGGCGATGTGTACTCGATACAACATTATGTGATGAAGTTCGTGAGTTACTTGCGACTGGTTGGTGGATTTCTCCAGGTACTCCGGTTTCCTCCACCCATATTTAGCCAGCGACATCTGGTCAGACTGACCGGGATGCATGGACGATACGGATGTGAACACTATTCACTCCAGTAGTCTAACATTTATTGATTACAAATACTCTTTATGATTTAGTAGTTCAGTTTAATATGTTATGAAATACACCATTTTTAAACCGCCACGATATAATTGAAATATTTTTGAGAGTGGCGTTAACCTAAATACTAGAATCCTAACCTTCCATTTTGTAAACCAATGCAAATAAACGTATATGTATATTCACTGAAACAAGTTCCAATAATACTCTATTTAAGCGAATGCTTACCTTGGGCGACGCCTCATTAAATGATTGCTTACCTGGAGCAAATAATTCCACTGAATCAAATGATTTGTTACATGAAGGACATAATGCTATTGAAAGAATAATTGCCTACTTGGAGCAAAGTGTCCTACTGATTCAAATGGTTGGTTACCCAGAGCAAAGGGTCCTACTAAATCAAATGATCGCTTACCTGGAGCAAAGAGTTCTACTAAATCAAATGATTGCTTACCTGGAGCAAAGAGTTCTACTAAATCAAATGATTGCTTAGCTGGAGCAAAGAGGCCTACTAAATCAAATGATTGCTTACTTGGAGCAAAGAGTCCTCTACTAAATCAAATGATTGCTTACTTGGAGTAAAGAGTCATCTACTAAATCAAATGAACGTTTATCTGGAGTAAAGAGTCCTACTAAATAAAATGATTGCTTACCTGGAGTAAAGAGTCCTACTAAATCAAATGATTGCTTACTTGGAGCAAAGAGTCCTCTACTAAATCAAATGAACGTTTATCTGGAGCAAAGAGTCCTACTAAGTCAAATGATTGCTTATTTGGAGCAAAGAGTCCTCTACTAAATCAAATGAACGTTTATCTGGAGCAAAGAGTCCTACTAAATCAAATGATTACTTACATGGAGTAAAAAGTCCTATTAAGTCAAATAAATACTTACCTGAAGCAAAGATTCCTCTACGAAATCAAATGATTGCTTATCTGGAGTAAAGAGTCTTACTAAGTCAAATGAATGCTTACCTGGAGTAAAGAGCCCTACTAGATCAAATGATTACTTACCTGGGACAAAGACTCCTCTACTAAATCAAATGAATGCTTACCTGGAGCAAAGAATCCTCCTGAAATATGAAATAAGACTTTATTCAGTCAAGAAAACTACAGAACACGTTTACAATGTACGTTATTATAAAACTACAGAACACGTTTACAATGTACGTTATTATAAAACTACAGAACACGTTTACAATGTACGTTATTATAAAACTACAGAATACGTTTGCAATGTACGTTATTATAAAACCTAACTATGATAGTCTTACAGCTTTTCTATATATATGTGTTACTTTTTTTTTTAGCTTTGTGTGTTGTCCTATCATGTGTCTTTACGTTCCGAGTTGTGTGTTTTGATGTTAGTTACGATGTCCGCATAGCAACGATGTTCGGTTCGTCTTTACCTCAAGTTGTTTGTAGGAGGGCTCATGTCTTATTTACGTTATTTGTGTTTCTTTGCGCATAGTGATGATCAACATATTGCGTTGTTCTTTTGGTTTGTTTTTCTTCGTCTTGTGTACCCTATGTTTCCAGTTTCTCTGGATTGTCTCTTTTTGACCGTCCCTTCGGTATTCTATAACGTTTATTTATCAACATGCTTGAATGTTATATTTAAATGCTATACTGAATAAAAAAAATCCATTATGGCTTCCCGTATTATGTAAATATTTTTTTATTTAGTTCCGGTTCATACCTCCCAAACCTCCATTTCCTCCTGCGCCGCCTCCGTTTCCTCCAACACCGCCACCACCTCCTGCACCGCCCATTCCTCCTCCACCAGCACCTCCTCCTACTGTAAATATGTTAATAAGAGGTCTTTGATATATACAATTCATAAATTACATAGTCATATCATAAAGTGCTGATACTGTATCGGAGAATGATGTTATGGAATTTTTTTTTCAAACCGTGATAATCAACAATTCCACCAATATCAAAAACATAAACACACACATCTAAACAGTGATGGTCAACAATTCCATCACTACCAACAACATGAACAAACACCTTTCATCTTTACTATCACACAGAAAAGGGACCAGACATATTATGGCATTATAAAATGGCTTCGGACAGACACCATAAATGTTATGTCTTACTGTGACCTGTGTCACGAAAATGAAATATATTATATATAATGTTCAAGATGGGTCCCACTAGTGGAGCAAGAACTGCCTACCCTTCCGGAGCACCTAAGTTCGCCCCCGGTTTATAGTGGAGTTCGTGTTACTCGATCTTTAGTTTTATGTGTAATGTTTTGTAGATCGTTGTTTATACCTTTGTCCTTTTTCTTTTGGCCATTGTGTTGTCTGTCCTTCTTCGATTTATGGATTCTGATTACCCGTTTGGTATCTTCAAACTCGTCTTGCAACAATGATGATCTCACAGTTGCGAGGGTTAGCATTTGTTTCGCACACGGAAAACACTTGCATGATGAAATATCACCATTAGGGGATGTGCTATTAGCTATTTTAACACCACCTTACAAGCTTAGAAAATAAGCTGTGATATATATGTGTTAGAGGCATCGATCTACTCACTGTTTAAACGTTATTTCGATTAGAATTTTGGAATTGTTCCGTATTTTTACGGTTTCATTTTATTTTTTCAATTTGCATGATAACTTACATAGATGTGAATGGATTGATCCTCCTCCTGAATGTGCGTGAGCTAATGAATTACTGCCAGAATGTGCAACACCTGGAGCTGAAATATATAAACGTGAAAATTATGTTTTTGAAATGTGCGTGAGCAAATAAATTATGAAAACGTGTGAAAATATTGTATAGAGAAATTGGAAAACTACTTTTTTAATAGGTATCTTAAGAACAAAGATATAATCTATATACATTTAGCATCATAAAAAATTAAAGATGCCAAAGGGTATTCAGAAGCCGTAATTGGAAAGACAGACAAAGCAATGGCCAAAAGAAAAAGGACGGAAGGACAAACAATGATCTGTGTAATCTACACAGAAAACGAAAGATTTAGTAACTCGAACTCCATTAAAACGGGGACATCCGGAACATTTTGGCCGTATACGTTCTTCGGTATAATTATTATAACTCAGTGACAACTTTTTACTGTCTATAACTAATTTAGATTATTACTTTTTATATAGGGATATTATGTTATCTTCATGACCTCATAAGGGCATCACATGTTATGGTTTTCACTTCTCTCGATTCACTATTTGAAATATATTGTAACAGTAGAGTATGGTTTACCTCCGAAAAATGCATTGTCCCCGATGGGATTCGATCCCGGGACCTCTCGCATTGTAAGTGACCGCTCTACCAACTGAGCTAAATGAGATCTCCACTAACGCAGTCAGCAGAGGTCGTTATGAACCTACTACGTTTCCTATAACCTAAGGTCGGGGAGCGTTCCCGTTACACTATATATATAAAAATAATGCTACGTTGCCTTACCGGAAGTTATAGTTTGATTACGTGTTTGTTCTTATGTTGATTTAGATCATTATATTATTTTGATATACATTTTACAAAGTATATATTTCAATGTATGTCTTAGATCAATTACCTGCAAAGGCACTGCTACTGGAATGAGCATGCGCTACTGCGCCTCCACCTCCACTTCCCATACCTACAATAAACAAAAGGATAAACAAATTATCGTAATAGCCAACTCATATATATACACCACAGGCGATCGTGACACCACATTACCATATCCTCTGACAGACAATTTCATATGAATTGAACCTCTTTTAGGAAGTCACTTTTCTTAAAAGACCGCTTTTCCTTTCTGCCAAAGGGGATCTCTTAATACATATTCATCTGTGTATATCACAGGAGCTCGTGACACGTAATTACATACCCCCTTTTTTAACTTTCTGTTTACATATTTATTTTCAATTTTCATAGAATATTATGGTAACAACTTGCATGCATATGCCGGTCATATACTCTTATAGGAGGGGTATATGGGAGGGGTATATGCAAGTTGTTGCAACCATAAGATTGTATTGATATATGGACACGGCCACGATAAATAAAGGAAAGAAAGATGAAATAATGAAGGCATTTTTATTGAAAATCAATATATAAAGAAAGTGTTTAAAAAGAGGGATGGAAATTACATGCCACGAGCGCCTGTGATATACACAGTAAAATCTGTATTAAGGGATCACATTTGGGAGAAGGAACATCGGTCTTTTAAGACAAGTGACCTCTTAAAAGAAGATTAATTCATATGAAATTTTCTATAACAGAACAAGCAAAAGGTGACCTTTTAATAGAGGTTATTGTTTAATATAGTTGATTACTTAATAGAGGTAATCACATGGGCAGGTTGGACTATATTTTTGATAGAAACAGATACATATTCTGATCGTGTATTAAGAATGTAAGGGAGATCATTTCAATGACAGTGTATAGAACCTCAGTGAGTTTATTTATATAACTATTAAATCATTTCATTTGCGGGATACGATACCGGTACTTGATGTATCCATTTTATTTGCGGGATACACTACTGGTAATTGACGTATCCTACAAACAACTGATAGACACATTGAAACCTGTCTAAACCTAACATCACCAGTACCAACTGTTGTGTTCAGAATAGACAGGTGTGCGGTTTTTACAGGTAAAAATTAACAAAGATTACCTACATTGTATATTGCGACTTTATTGAAAGTTCGGTTTATACAGGATACCGGTTTATTTCGGGTATAAACTTGGTTATGTTTAGACGGTGTTCATTGTACTTAAATACAAAAATAACTTAGCATATTTTTTTATATAAAAAATGATATAAAGACAAAAAATGAAGAAGAAAAAAACGATACGGCACATGTAAACTATACTGCAACGCTGTAATAAATATATAGAGTCAGATTACATCAATTAAACAATGTCCAATCGAGTTCAATTAGCAGCGTTCATAGTTAATGCAAATAAATATAGAACAGTGCGCAGTAGCGTATCTTAATGGTTAATTGCTCATGGAAAGAATCTGATTAGTAAAGGCAGATGCTATGCATGACATCCTCATGGCAATGGTTTATAAGCGCATAATCGTTGAATAAGAAAAGATTAAAGATACTAAAGTAGTACGAAAGACGAAAGACAGACAACACAATGGGCAAAAGAAAGAGGATATCGAGGGCGGATCCAGGATTTCAAGTTAGGGGGGGGGGGGGGGGAGGGGGGGGCACACTTAAAAAAATTGCGCCGAGCGGAGGGAGGCGCGAACATTTTTGGGGTATTTCGTGTGAAAAAATCACGATTTTATGCCAAAAAATCATTTTTTTCAATTTTAGGGGGGCGCCACAGGGACAGACAACGATCTACTAAACACTGTACAGAAAACGAAAGAACGAGCCACACGAACCCATTAAATACCAGGTTCTCCGGAATATACAGATATGTACATTGTGTACAGAACATAAACTTCATTAAGTACAATGAATTGAAGATAAAAGCAATTGAACAGTGACGAAACGTCAGAAATAATTAAATTAGTGATCTATGCAGAAGACGAAGTAGAAAAAAAATAAAGCTTTTAAGCGATCTTGAATCTTGATCTTGTATGCGCTTACCAAATCTATGGCCGCTCTGACCATGCAGATGATGCTGAACTCCTATAATGAAAGGTCAAATATAAGTTTGCTTAATCACTCGCTTTAATGTAATGGCTGCTTGGTTGTTTAGAAATTGCTTGAAAACTTGGATATGTATCTTAATACCTATTTTAAAACAAATTAAAAAAAACTATTGCTTAAAGTTATTCAAAAATAATATTCTGATTACTTACTTAGAAATACTTGTCTTCTTAATTTACATTTGAAATCATTTATTTTGAGTGAAATAATTAATAAATATATATAAAAAAATACGAAACTAACTTAATTGAAAAATCATGGCGCTTTCAGAGTTAAAATGCGCATGCTCTCAGGAGGACATCCAAAGCTAGCTTGTTTGAAAAACAAATCAAGACGCTTTCAGAATTAAAATGCGTATGCTATCAGGAGAGGATGCAAAGCTAGCTTGTTTGAAAAATAAATCATAGCGATTTCAGAGCTAAAATGCGCATGCTAAAGCTAGCTTGTTTGAAAAATCATTGCGCTTTCATCGTTAAAATGCGCATGCTCTCAGGGGGGCATCCAAAGCTAACTTGCTTAAAGGAAAATCACTGCGCTTTCCAAAGGAAATTACTAATGCTATGAGGAAAGTGCGCCTTACACGTACCAAATAAAGAAATAATTTTTAGCTGTCAGATATGTCTTCCCTAATTTAGATTTCGACCTTGACTTCTTCATATTTTACCGTCCTATATATGTAGCACTTTATCAATGTTCAAGTCCTACGTGTAGCTTGTTTGAACTTTAACCCCGTATCAATAGAATAGATGGTGTTCTTGAATCTATGCTATCAGATCGTTATTTTGTATTTAGTATTGGAGTGTTCGTTCGTATATTCGATCAGAAGATTCGTTCGTCTTATCGATCAAAAGGTTCGTTTGTGTATTCAATCAGTTCGTCTGGGTTTTTATTTTGTCTAGTTTTTCACCAGAACTGCAAAAGCAATAATAAAATTCAAAAGTATTATTTTTTCTGTCCATTTGTCTCTACGAATCCTTGACAAATAATGAGGAAATCACTCGTCAAAGTATCACGTACGTCGAATACCCTATGTCAGATATGTCAAATTGTCTAGTACATTGACAAACATTGTACAAAACAACTGACATAAAGCAAACGTAGGGAGGGAAAAAGACGATGCGACATGACAGAGTCTCTATTTTCACATTATCATCCATATTTACATTGTACGAGTGACTTCCGGTTAATAGGTCAAGGTCAAACGGTCTCCTGCTACATTTTCTGATCACCTTATATCTATTCATGTGTTGACGTCATCATATTTATTTTTTTTCATCTCGGAAAATCGGGTCATTGTTTTCACGAGACTCCAAAATGCGTAATTTGTACTTAAGCAAAGCGTACACAAATTAGAGCGATATTTCAATGCACATTATCCAATACGACAAAACAACATGCAGTCTAACCTGTATTAAGAGGTCACATTTGGGACACAGAAAAAGTGGTCTTTTACTACAGGTGACCTCTTAAAAGAGGCTCAATTCATATGAAATTGTTATTGACAGGACAATAAAGAATGGGCCTTTTAATACAGGTGACTGCTTAATAAAGGTGACCACATGAGCATGTTAGACTCTAATTACGGCAAAGGTAAAGCTAAAACAATATCTCTGTAAAACAATCTTTTATAACAAAGTCCTTGTCATGACTCTTACCCGCTCCAACATGTGCTAATCCTAAAACGTGTAATATGTAATTATACACAGTTATCATTCAAACAACGGAATTACATTATTTTAATTATCTAGAATTAATATTCAAAAATATATTGTTACTTGATGGTTTCGTTTATCGTGTTTAACGCCACATTCAACAATTTGTCAGTCAATTTTATTGGTGGGGGAAACCGAAAAACACGGAAAAAAACACCGGCCTTTAACAAGTCACTGACAAATTTTAGACATATTGTTGTATCGAGTACACCTCGCCATGAACGCACAATGCTACTGGTGATAGGCACTGATCGCACAGGTAGTTGTAAATCCAACTACCACACGATCACGACATCGATGGCCCCTATTATTACTTGAACATAATATCTATGGCGTAATCCGACTAACAATAGTAGTTAAATAGCACTAGTGATACGCAGGGCCGCATTATGACCTTTTGTGCCCCCTAGGATAATGAAATTATGGGCCCCTAAGACGGATCCACCATCTAAATCACCCGCCCCTGTCTTGAATATTTTTTACTCGAGATATATTTTAGCGACATTGACATAAACTGATAGTTCCAAGCTTAAGGGCCTCTAGGCTGCAACCTATTCTTGCCCATATGATAATCTGGCCCTGGTGATATTTAAAAACATGCGTATGCATAATTTACTATACACTAATAAATGAATGTTGGATTAGTTTTCTATGGATTACTGAGGATTTTTGAAGACTGCAAAACTTGATGTTGACAGCTGATGCTGGACATTTTGGTTTGGTTTAAATTTATGGTGCTTAACGCCACTTTCAACAACATTTCAGTTATATCGTTGTGGTCAGTTTTATTGATGGAGGAAACTGGAGTACCCGGAGAAAGCCACCGACCTGTCGCAAGTCACAGACAAACTTTATCACATAATGCTGATGGCAATTTGGAGATGTTAAAATGTTCAAAACAATAAATCATTGTTACACAAATCTATTGAAAATTACTTCTCTCTGTTCCTCTGTTCTTTCCGTGCAACAAAAAGTAGTCACAATTGTGAAAGAATTGGCCAACAAATGCTGATAAAAATGTTGATATTTTTTGGGCAAAAACAAAGATTGTTAAGCAGGTAACAACAAATCCTACAGATGAAAATGGCAATATAAACGATATACGTTGACATAGTCTGATGTCTTTTTATATCAAACTCACATTCCTCTTAAATAGTATGAAAAAACTATAATTGATAATTCCAATATAAATATCATATACAATTTATATATCAGACATGCCTATTGAGGATAGATGAGAATTTAATAATTTGCAAGATAGACAAAAGTACAACACATTATATTATTTGCGCACGTCTCATAGAGAGGGGCCATCGTGGTAGTGATCGTATGATAGTACAGTACCTATCGCCACTATAGTGAGCTCGATATCGCTCATGGCGGAGTGTACTCGATACAACATTATGTGATAACGTTTGTCAGAAACTTGCGACAGGTTGATGGTTTTCTCCGAGTACTCCGGTGTCCTCAACCAAATATACTGACCGCCACAATATGGCTGAAATATTGTTGAAAGTGGCGTTAAACACCATAAACCAAAGCAAACTAAGCTATTTTCATAAAGAATACACACACTTGTCATATAAAACAGTCTACTTGTATCATTTGCAGAATAACATAATAATTCCCCTGTCAACATAGCCGCCATTATCAATTAAGAACATATAACCTTTATCTGGTACACTCAAAGTCAAAAGATTAAAAAGCTAAATACATGTAAGTTAAATGTGTTTGGAAGCATGAAAACCAAAAACAAGTTTCACCTATTTTATATTTCTATCTTAGGAATTTAAACGGCAAGCTATCGCCATTAATGTCGCGAGTTCGATCCCGCTCATAGCGAAGTGTACTCGATATAACATTATGTGACAAGAAGAGTTTGAAGATACCAAAGGAATAATCAGAATCCGTATATCGAAGAAGACCAGTCAACACAAAGTTGATTAGTGACTTTCGGCAGGTCGGTGGTTTTCTCCGGGTACTACGGTTTCCTCCACCAATAAAACTGACCGATATAAATGAAATTATGGTGATTGAAAGTGGCGCTAAACATGCAGACCCTAACCCTTAATCATGTATTGTACTTTTGCCTGTCAAAGGTGCTTGAATATATTATGATATAATGATAGATAATATAAAAACATACCAGGATGTATTTGTTGTCCCTGATCTCCTGTGAATCCTGAAATAAAATAAACATAATTAGATTGATAAAACATGTATAATATTTGATTGCAATTTAATACAAAAACTAACCATCTTTGTTTATTTAATAGTGGTTTTTTTGTCTACATATTACCAAACAAACAAACAATGAATAAAAAAAAAAACAAAAGCAAAAACAAAAACAAAAAACAACGCGTATTTTGTGTAAGACCTGGTATGTTAAATATATGCATACTCATGTAAGAAAAGTAGATATATAAATTAGCTGTGATAACCTTCATATGGTACCCTAATAAGAAAGCCAAAGTATTAACAATCGTTGGGAGCAGGAAACTAAAATGACCTAACAGGATAACCAATATCAGTTATGGTGACATATGCCTAACATGATGTACTGATGTTTGTTCTATTTTGAGATGAACATTGTCTAATATTCTATATATAGAAAACAAATATTTAAAATACCAAAGGAGTAATCCGAATCCGTATATCGAAGAAGACCAGTCAACACAAAGTTTATTAGTGACTTTCGGCAAGTCGGTGGTTTTCTTCGGGTACTCCGGTTTCCTCCACCAATAAAACTGACAGATATCAATGAAATTATGGTGATTGAAAGTGGTGCTAAACACGCAGACCCTAACCCTTAATCATGTATTGTACGTTTGCCTGTCTAAGGTTCTTGAATATATTATGATATAATGATAGATAAAATACAAACATACCCGAATGTTTTTGTTGTCCCTGACCTCCTGAGAATCCTGAGATAAAATAAACATAATTAGATTGATAAAACATGTATAATATTTGATGGAAATTTAATACAAAAAACATCTTTGTTTATTTAATAGTGATTTTTAGTCTACATATTACCAAACAAACAAACAAAGAAGCAGGAAACTAAATTGACCTAACAGGATAACCAATATCAGTTATGGTGACATTTGTCTAACATGATGTACTGATGTTTATTCTATTTTGAGATGAACATTGTCTAATATTTTATATATAGAAAACACATATATAAAATACCAAAGGAGTAATGAGAAACCTTAAATCGAAGAAGGACAGACAACACAAAGGCTAAAAGAAAAAGAACAAAGGTACAAATAACGATCTACAAAACATACATATAAAACTAAAGATTGAGTAAGACTAAAATTGATTAAAATTAATGAATTTACCATTAAATAAAATAATTTGTATTGACTACATTTTTTTCTCAAACCACGAAAATAGGTATCCACGATTTTAAAAGAATTCACAGTATATACTATAGGACGAATCCACAATTGATTTGCACGTGTGATAATGGAATCCTCTAGTCAAAAGCGCGCTAAAAATCTTGAACCTATTCAGTGCAACTCACCTTGACAATCTATAAATAAAGTAATTACTTGTTCAATGAGATACCCAGAATAAATGTCGGAATATTAAAACGTCATTGGTGAATGGAACATCGGAGTACTTTTGTTATTCCGATGACCTCATCGAAATAATGAATACTTTCAGTTCAAAGTTCAAAGGTTAAGAATTGAATGATAACTACTTACCATCATGGTGACCACCACCGCCGCCGCCATAGCCACCACCTCCACCGTAGCTATCTGTAAAATAAAATAGTAATACGATATATCAATAAATAAACGTTAGAAAAAGCCACAGGGGGAGGGGAGTCAAGAATGAACAATCCAGAGATACTGACAACATTTGGCACACAAGACACAGGATAGACGGTAGGTAGTGAGACCTGAAGGGACAATCAGGAATGCAGAATCCAGAAATACTGGTAACATTGGTAACAAATGACACGGGAAAGAGAGTAGGTAGTAAGTAAACGTTATATAAACCCGTTGGGGGCAACCAAGAATAGACAATCCAGAGACACTGGCAACTTTAATCACACAAGACACATGATAGACTGTAGGTAGTTAATACACGTTAGAGAAAAACGTGGAAGCAATCAAGAATAGACAACCCAGAGATACGAACAACACTGGTCACACAAGACACAGGATGAAGACAAAAACAAAAGAATAAAAAAAAGACCACACACAACTCGACACAGAAAATGTTATAGCCATAAAATTAATAGAAGATATAAATAATATGGTATTAAAAGGGGTTAGAGTTATGCTGTTTAACGCCACTGTCATTGACATTTCGGTAAACCCGTGGCGGTCAGTTTTATTGGTGAATGAAACCGGAGTACCGGGAGAAAACCATCGACTGTCGTAAGTCACTGACAAACTTTATCACATACAAAGAAACAAAAAGGACAAAAGTACAAACAACGATCTACAAAACAAACATATAAAACTAAATATCGAGTAACACGAACCCCACTAAAAACCGAAGTTGAACTCAGGTATTATGTGAGTAGAATAATTATTAAGAAGACACGTAAAATGCTATATAATGAGAATCTGAGTTGACATTGCACTGTAGAGCTATATTTACTTAAATTATTAACTTTCTTGAGATTAAGGGTGTGTACCAGTATAATATGTGAATAATATTTATTGCACAATAATACCCCCCATCGATGTTATTGTAAATGTGGCCTGTAATATCAGTTACAAGCCGTTGTTAGAGGCCGATGCTTTAGAATTTGACCAATGCTGTAATAGGTAAGGTATGTGTCCCAGTATAATGTGGCAAGGATATCTATCATTAAAATGTCAGTCAGATCTAAATAAATCATACAATAATGAGTATTTTATACAATGTAAGGTTATTATGCCGTGAAGCAGGTAATCAATCAGAAATAAATCGATTTGTAAACGAGAATATGATTGGCCTAAGTATATTAAGCATAATCATAGAAAATCGAAGAATGCATTATTCATGAATATTATCTCCAAAATCTGAATCTGCTGATGCTGATTGTATAACTACATAAAAGAATCAATCATATGAAAAGAAAGTAATGATAAATAATTCCACTAGAAAGTAATGATAAATAATTCCACTAGTATCAAAAAACGAAATGCCACCTCTCACCTTAAAAAACATAACAAAAAAATATCACAAAATATAACGTTGAGAATCTGGGTTCTGACTTGAAACCGGCAGAAAAATGTGGCGGTGTTAAATAGTTTAATATGATTCTTATCATTCCAACCTTCTTTCGTTGTCATTTTTGTATTAGGCAGTTGTTCGTGTTGTTGATATTGGATTGATTGTCAACCATTATCATTACCGTTAACACTTTGTTTTAGTATCACGATTGTTTTTTTTATTATATATTTTAAAAGCAACACTCCTAGACTACATTACTAACGTTTAATATTTTTTTTTTTGACACTCAAATATAGTAAGCAGCTCTTGCAATAACAAATAATACAACGATGATGTTTCATGAAGGAATGAAAAACAAGGGAAGTAACATACTGTTAAACAAGAGGTTAATCACTATAAGGTCTATTAACTCTATATTAAATAGTTTCAACACGATAATAACACTATGCTGATTAGATGTTATTCGTCATCACAGTAACATTCATTACTTCGTGAGCTGGTACCACGACTATGACAAAATAACGACAGTGTGTTCTTCATCATCAGCACCACGCTTATTTATTTTTAGATTGTTCCATTACAAGAGCTGGCACCATAATGGCGAAATGAAAACTAACGGTTACTCATAATCACCATATTGTTTTATTTATTAGGAATTAAACATTTGGTGCGACCACGACAAATTGATATCTGGGTTATATTCATTATCATCATAACGTTGATCAATTCTTGATTGCATCGTTTCAACAGAAGAGCTGGTACGACCGTTATATCACAATGACGAGGTATTATTCATATCAACACAATAGGTTGCACCATCATGACAAAATGAAAACGAACGTTTTTTTTCTTCAAATTCATCATAACGTTTATTTATTCTGATTTAATTGGTTTTATATCCAGAGCTGGTTCGACCATAACAAATTAAAGACTACTAAGTGATATTCATCATCTTCATAACGTTTATTTATTCTGAATTAAATGGTTTTAAAACAAGAACTGGACAAATTAATGATGATGCAAAAGATATGTTTACTATGCATAAATATGCCATAAAGCAAAATGGTATTGTTGGAAGACATTACAACGGAAATTTCGTAAAGCAATTTTTTACACCGAAGTATTTAACTATGTAAATTACAATGATTATTGGTTTATAGAATAATAATCGTGGAATTTTGAATTTAAAATGAGGCGAAGGAAACAAATATAATATTTATATTTAAATTTACATTACAAATGTTCAATAGTGCTAATAAAACAAAAACAAGAAATACCAAACTTTCGGAACAGTTCCAAAATCCTATCGCAAAATTGTTTAATAAAATAAAATGATTGGAAGCTGATCAATTACAAAAGGACAAGGACAGCTTAGTATTGTTTTCAAATTTAAGTGTAATTTAATTTAAAAATGTTGTTAGTGATGATTGATTTTTAAAACATAATTGCACGATATTTTAAATTTAAAAAAACACCAAGGAAAACATAGCATAGCACTAAGATTTAAATATAAAGTAAAACAAAAATTGTTTTCAAACACTAAGCTATAAATTTATCATAAGAAAAGTTTGAGGATACCAAAGGTGTGATTATCTAGTCCTTACGGATTAATTAAGATTAATTCATTAATCCATGCAAGGTGTAATACTGGGATTCTTTTAATTAAGAAATTCCTTACCTTAGTCGATTTCAAAAGAAAAAAAAACTTTCATAAAAGAACACAATAAATATCCAGACAGCAAAATAGAAATCTTACCAACAGGGCCAGATAAACCAGAGCGGGCTAAGGCCGCAAATAGGAAAACGGTCAGGAAAGAATGGACCATGTTTTCCACTGTTCTTGTACACAACCTTATGGACTACCTAGGTTTTTATACTTCGGGCTGGTCACATGTTGGACTAATATTCACCAAACTGACTGCGTATACATTTCGGTAAAAAGAGGCACGTCCTGGGGACGATTTTTCAAAGAAAATATTAGACGAATTTTCATATTTTTTATTTAATGGACATCTTTCATGACATGTTTTCAATGAGTACAATTCTTTACATTTGAGTTATTCCGTCAAAATTAAATTTTACAGCCGTTTTTGTCCCGATTGAAAACTAATTTTTTCTGTTCCTTTGCCCCATGTTGGCCTCTATATTTAAGAGACTTATTAGGCTAGTAACAGTTGGGACTAAACGGTATATACGCATTCTGCATAATTTAATATTAAGCTGTTATTCAATATAACGATAAATTTTTTCTCACCTAATGAATAATTGCTCAATTCCGTAGAAAACTTCTAATTCCTACAAAGTTGTTTATAAGCTAATAATCTTCATACTTATTTCAAAATAACGACACACAATATATTTTGTTATTAAACTCTGGTTGGCTGCTTTGAAAACATTACCTACTTTACCTTCTTTCTTACACATCTTACGTTATGTTTACGTGGAAAAGGCGTACAGCAATTTGTTGTATTAAATTCCGTAACGACCGACACGTTACATGCATAAATAAATATATATATATTACAATTTCCTAGCTGCTGTATACAAGAAAAGTTTGAAGATTCCAAGAGAGTAATAAGAAATCGTAGATCGTAAAAATTGTCCAAGAAACATATAATTTAAGAAAAGTTTGAAGATACCAAAAGGAGCAATAAGGATTCACAAATCCAAAAGAGATAGGCGATACAATGGCTAAAAGAAAAAGGTCAAAGAAATATCTCATTTTAAGAAAGTTTGAAGATACCAAAAGGGTAGCCAGAAGCCATAGATCGCAAAAGGATATGAAATACATTGGCTACAAAAAAAGAACCAAGAAACATATAGTTTAAAATAAGTTTGAAGATACCAAGAGGGGTAGTCAGGAACCGTAAATCGAAAAAGGTTATGAAATACAATGGCTAATAGAAAAATGTCCAAGAGATGTCTCATTTAAGGAAATTTGAAGATAGCAAAAGGGTAACCAGAAACCGTAAATCGAAAACCACAATGGCTAAGCGAAATATGTAAAATGATCATGTAATTTAAGGAAAATTTTAAGATACCAATAGTGTAATCAGGAGCCATAGATCGCAAAAGGATATGAAATACAATGGCTAAAAGAAACAGGACCAAGAAACATATAGCTTAAGCTTAATATAGTGTATATAATTATTATTACTGTTGATTGTTGAAACGGACCACAAATAAAAACCTACAAATCTGAGAAAGAATTTATGTATGTATCTATCAACTCAAGGATGAACCACAAGACTACACAAGTTTCAAGATACCAAGAGGGATAGTCAGGAGCCGTAAATCGAAAAAGGTTATGAAATACAATGGCTAATAGAAAAATGTCCAAGAAATATATAATTTAGAAAAGGTTTGAAGATGCCAAAAGGAGCAATAAGGATTCACAAATCGAAAAGAGATAGACGATACAATGGTTAAAAGAGAAAGGTCCAAGAGATATCTCATTTCAGTTAAATTTGATGATATCAAGAGGGTAATCGAAAAACGAACAGGCGACACAATGGTTATAGGAAAAATGTCCAAGAGATATCTAATTTAAAGAAAGTTTGAAGATACCAAAAAGGTAATCAGGAGCCATACATTGTAAAAGGATACAACATACAATGGTTAAGAGAAAATGGTCCAATTCAAGTAAGGTTTAAAGATACCAAAAGGAGTAACCAAAAGCCATAAATCGACAAAGAATAGACCATACAATGTCTAAAAGGAATAGGACAAAAAGACAACCAATCAATGAACGACAAAGCGCGTCATCTACAACAAAAGAGCGAACAACACGAATCCTACTAAGAGCGGAGATTAACGCGTGTGATTCGGAAGGGTAAACCTTTCTTGGCCAACATTTCTTGTTATTGTTAACACACATAAACTTCATATGATATGTGATAATTATTGGACATAACTACACGTAGAGAAATACGAATAGCATATACACAATGTGAATCGAGTACAAAACACATGAGAGTCAAAATAAATCGAAAATAAACGTTAGAGAAAACATTGGGTATACAAGACACATAGGACGAAGGCAAATAAATCATAAAACACAACACAGAAAGCTAAAAATATGAGCAACACGTACCGCACCAAAAGAACCGAGGTGCTCCTGAAAGAAGAGATTGAAGATACCAAAGGCGGTAATCAGAATCCGTATATCGAATAAGAACAAACCGCCAAAATGAAAAAGTACAAAAGGACAAACAACGATTTACAAAACATGCACATAAAACTAAAGATGGAGTAACACGAACCCCCTAAATACTGGGGGTGAGCGCAGGTGGCCCGGAAGGGTAAGTAGTTCTCGCTCCACTAGTGGCACCTGTCGTGTTAATCTAGCTACAAACCCGGTGATAACTCATGAATGAGGAAAGGACCGGGAAATCTTTGCGACTTATGGAACATATCCGTGGTCATTTGCGACACAGATATTCCACAGAGGTCAACCAAGTCATGATGGCGACCGTAAAACTTTCTAAGTAATGACTTCAACTTAACCAAGAGGAACCCTTGGTTCAGTAGCTTCCTTATTAGCAGCAACCCTCTATCAAGGTAATCCTGATAGGAACCACACGCTCTGGAATATCGTATCAACTGAGAGACATATACTCCATATGCAGGTGCTACATTTAAATGGAAAGTTCACAATGGCAAAATTGAAAGCATCTCTTTTGTCGTAAAGCCTCGTTCTTAACTGTCAATTTCGAGGTGTGGGTCAAGGTATGAAGCAGACCTATCTGTATCTATGGTATCATTTATTTCAAGCTCAATGGGATAGATGCGATCAAAGAAATAACCAAAACTAGAATTATTTAGAATTATCAATGTTTAACGCCACTTTCATCAATTATTCATTGAAATTGTGGAAACTCATTTGTTTGAGGAGTAGCCGGGATCGTATCTTTTATATCTATTTATCTATGTACATCATCCTTAAAGTGGTTGTTGGTCTCAATGTGAGATATACTCTTTAAACAACTTTATGTGATGAAGTTTGTCAACGACATGTGGCAGATCACTTGGTTTACTCCTCTTTGCTCAACCAATAGAACGTTTGATTACGATGTAGCTGAAATATTTTTGAAAGTGTACGACAAATCAGTTTTTCATCAGGAGTGAGATCATGTGGTACACACGAATCATCCTCTAGTTACCAATGAAAATAAGACCAAGGACTAATAATAGATTAGAATACCGTGAATGGGTATGCTATCAGGTTCTACTACGGATAATCAACACACTTAGAGTGAGACAGCTGATATGTTCGGCTGATCATCCTCTGTTCAGTTGTGCGTCCAGGTGCTACGAACGGATCATAGGACGACACTTGCATTGGACGGATTAGTCTTATCCGTTGCGTTGTGTAAAACATCCTTCTATGATGGCATCAACATGTCTCCTATATGAAAACCATGTCGGCTCCCATGATACCAACTATTACTATTTTCTCGTTTTTGCTATGAAATAAAATGAAAAACATTAAATATCACTCTGTCGAAAATAATGTTTAAATGTTCGTGGTCAAGAATTCCACCAATATCAACAAAACGAAAGTAACCACCTCTCATTCTAAATGACAAGAAGAAAGGTCCCGCTGTATGTCAATGGAACTTTAGGTCCTGGGACAATCATATGGGAGGGTAAACCGATTAATCGAATTCCAACCCCCTCTTGATAATATGTGTTTTCAACGACAGTACCAATGCCTGTATGACAAAAAACATACAATTCGTACATTTTCAGATTGTGTGAATTAGTAAGGAATGATTTGGATGTAAATGAACGTGGCAGATTATCTAATATTACACACTTAGACACAAATTAAAGTACAGGAACAGTTCATAGTAAGAAAAAACATGGATGTAGATGAACATGAGAGATTATCTAATATCACACTTAGACACAAATTAAAGTACAGGAACAGTTCATAGTAAGAAAGGACATGGATGTAAATGAACGTGACAGATTATCTAATATTACGCTTAGATACAAATTAAAGTACAGGAACAGTTCATAGTAAGACAGGACATGGATGTAAATGAACGTGGCAGATTATCTAATATTACACTTAAAAACAAATTAAAGTACAGGAACAGTTCATAGTAAGAAAGGACATAGATGTAAATGAACGTGGCAGATTATCTAATATTACGCTTAGACACAAATTAAAGTACAGGAACAGTTCATAGTAAGAAAGGACATGGATGTAAATGAACGTGACAGATTATCTAATATTACGCTTAGACACAAATTAAAGTACAGGAACAGTTCATAATAAGACAGGACATGGATGTAAATGAACGTGGCAGATTATCTAATATTACACTTAGACACAAATTAAAGCACAGGAACAGTTCATAGTAAGACAGGACATGGATGTAAATGATCGTGGCAGATTATCTAATATTACACTTAAACACAAATTAAAGTACAGGAACAGTTCATAGTAAGAAAGGACATGGATGTAAATGAACGTGGCAGATTATCTAATATTACACTTAAACACAAATTAAAGTACATGAACAGTTCATTGTAAGACAGGACATGGATGTAAATGAATGTGGCAGATTATCTAATATTACACTTAAACACAAATTAAAGTACAGGAACAGTTCATAGTAAGACAGGACATGGATGTAAATGAACGTGGCAGATTATCTAATATTACACTTAGACACAAATTAAAGTACAGGAACAGTTCATAATAAGACAGGACATGGATGTAAATGAACGTGACAGATTATCTAATATTACACTTAGACACAAATTAAAGTACAGAAACAGTTCATAGTAAGACAGGGCATGGATGTAAATGAACGTGACAGATTATCTAATATTACACTTAGACACAAATTAAAGTACAGGAACAGTTCATAGTAAGAAAGGACATGGATGTAAATGATCGTGGCAGATTATCTAATATTACACTTAGACACAAATTAAAGTACAGGAACAGTTCATAGTAAGAAAGGACATGGATGTAAATGAACGTGACAGATTATCTAATATTACACTTAGACACAAATTAAAGTATAGGAACAGTTCATAGTAAGACAGGACATGGATGTAAATGAACGTGGCAGATTATCTAATATTACACTTAGACACAAATTAAAGTACAGAAACAGTTCATAGTAAGACAGGACATGGATGTAAATGAACGTGACAGATTATCTAATATTACACTTAAACACAAATTAAAGTACAGGAACAGTTCATCGTAAGACAGGACATGGATGTAAATGAATATGACAGATTATCTAATATTACACTTAGACACAAATTAAAGTACAGGAACAGTTCATAGTAAGACAGGACATGGATGTAAATGAACGTGACAGATTATCAAATATTACACTTAGATACAAATTAAAGTACAGGAACAGCTCATAGTAAGACAGGACATGGATGTAAATGAACGTGGCAGATTATCTAATATTACACTTAGACACAAATTAAAGTACATGAACAGTTCATCGTAAGACAGGACATGGATGTAAATGAATGTGACAGATTATCTAATATTACACTTAGACACAAATTAAAGTACAGGAACAGTTCATAGTAAGACAGGACATGGATGTAAATGAACGTGACAGATTATCAAATATTACACTTAGATACAAATTAAAGTACAGGAACAGTTCATAGTAAGACAGGACATGGATGTAAATGAACGTGGCAGATTATCTAATATTACACTTAGACACAAATTAAAGTACATGAACAGTTCATAATAAGAGAGGACATGGATGTAAATGAACGTGGCAGATTATCTAATATTACACTTAGACACAAATTAATGTACCTGAACAGTTCATAATAAGACAGGACATGGATGTAAATGAACGTGGCTGATTATCAAATATATATTACACTTAGACACAAATTAAAGTACAGGAACAGTTCATAATAAGGCAGGACATGGATGTAAATGAACGTGGCAGATTATCTAATATTACACTTAAACACAAATTAAAGTACAGGAACAGTTCATAGTAAGAAAGGACATGGATGTAAATGAATGTGGCAGATTATCTAATATTACACTTAAACACAAATTAAAGTACTGGAAGAGTTCATAGAAAGACAGGACATGGATGTAAATGAACGTGGCTGATTATCTAATATATATTACACTTAGACACAAATTAAAGTACAGGAAGAGTTCATAGTAAGACAGGACATGGATGTAAATGATCGTGGCAGATTATCTAATATTACACTTAGACACAAATTAATGTACATGAACAGTTCATGATAAGACAGGACATGGATGTAAATGAACGTGGCTGATTATCTAATATATATTACACTTAGACACAAATTAAAGTACAGGAACAGTTCATAATAAGACAGGACATGGATGTAAATGAACGTGGCAGATTATCTAATATTACACTTAAACACAAATTAAAGTACAGGAACAGTTCATAGTAAGACAGGACATTGATGTAAATGAACGTGGCAGATTATTTAATATTACGCTTAGACACAAATTAAAGTACAGGAACAGTTCATAATAAGACAGGACATGGATGTAAATGAACGTGGCAGATTATCTAATATTACACTTAAACACAAATTAAAGTACAGGAACAGTACATAGTAAGAAAGGACATGGATGTAAATGAACGTGACAGATTATCGAATAGTACACTTAGACACAAATTAAAGTACAGGAACAGTTCATAGAAAGACAGGACATGGATGTAAATTAACGTGGCAGATTATCTAATATTACACTTAGACATAAATTAAAGTACAGGAACAGTTCATAGTAAGACAGGACATGGATGTAAATGAACGTGGCAGATTATCTAATATTACACTTAGACACAAATTAAAGTACAGGAACAGTTCATAGTAAGACAGGACATGGATGTAAATGAACGTGGCAGATTATCTAATATTACACTTAGACACAAATTAAAGTACAGGAACAGTTCATAGTAAGAAAGGACATGGATGTAAATGAACGTGGCAGATTATCTAATATTACACTTAGACACAAATTAAAGTACAAGTACAGTTCATAATAAGACAGGACATGGATGTAAATGAACGTGACAGATTATCTAATATTACACTTAGACACAAATTAAAGTACAGGAACAGTTCATAGTAAGACAGAACATGGATGTAAATGAACGTGGCGGATTATCTAATATTACACTTGGACACAAATTAAAGTACAGGAACAGTACATAGTAAGACAGGAAATGGATGTAAATGATCGTGGCAGATTATCTAATATTACACTTAGACACAAATTAAAGTACAGGAACAGTACATAGTAAGACAGGACATGGATGTAAATGATCGTGGCAGATTATCTAATATTACACTTAGACACAAATTAAAGTACAGGAACAGTACATAGTAAGACAGGACATGGATGTAAATGAACGTGGCAGATTATCTAATAGTACACTTAGACACAAATTAAAGTACAGGAACAGTTCATAGTAAGACAGGACATGGATGTAAATGAACGTGGCAGATTATCTAATATTACACTTAGACACAAATTAAAGTACAGAAACAGTACATAGTAAGACAGGACATGGATGTAAATGATCGTGGCAGATTATCTAATATTACACTTAGACACAAATTAAAGTACAGGAACAGTTCATAGTGAGACAGAACATGGATGTAAATGAACGTGGCAGATTATCTAATATTACACTTAAACACAAATTAAAGTACAGGAACAGTTCATAGTAAGACAGGACATGGATGTAAATGATCGTGGCAGATTATCTAATATTACACTTAGACACAAATTAAAGTACATGAACAGTTCATAGTAAGAAAGGACATGGATGTAAATGAACGTGGCAGATTATCTAATATTACACTTAGACACAAATTAAAGTACATGAACAGTTCATAGTAAGACAGGACATGGATGTAAATGAACGTGACAGATTATCTAATATTACACTTAAACACAAATTAAAGTACAGGAACAGTTCATAGTAAGAAAGGACATGGATGTAAATGAACGTGGCAGATTATCTAATATTACACTTAGACACGAATTAAAGTACATGAACAGTTCATAGTAAGACAGGACATGGATGTAAATGAACGTGACAGATTATCTAATATTACACTTAAACACAAATTAAAGTACAGGAACAGTTCATAGTAAAAAAGGACATGGATGTAAATGAACATGATAGACTATCCAACATTACACTTAGATACAAATTAAAGTACAGAAACAGTTCATAGTGAGACAGGACATGGATGTAAATGAACATGATAGACTATCCAACATTACACTTAGATACAAATTAAAGTACAGAAACAGTTCATAGTAAGACAGGACATGGATGTAAATGAACGTGGCAGATTATCTAATATTACACTTAGATACAAATTAAAGTACAGAAACAGTTCATAGTAAGACAGGACATGGATGTAAATGAACGTGGCAGATTATCTAATATTACACTTAGATACAAATTAAAGTACAGAAACAGTTCATAGTAAGAAAGGACATGGATGTAAATGAACATGATAGACTATCCAACATTACACTTAGATACAAATTAAAGTACAGAAACAGTTCATAGTAAGAAAGGACATGGATGTAAATGAACGTGGCAGATTATCTAATATTACACTTAGACACAAATTAAAGTACAGAAACAGTTCATAGTAAGAAAGGACATGGATGTAAATGAACATGATAGACTATCCAACATTACACTTAGATACAAATTAAAGTACAGAAACAGTTCATAGTAAGACAGGACATGGATGTAAATGAACGTGGCAGATTATCTAATATTACACTTAGATACAAATTAAAGTACAGAAACAGTTCATAGTAAGACAGGACATGGATGTAAATGAACGTGGCAGATTATCTAATATTACACTTAGATACAAATTAAAGTACAGAAACAGTTCATAGTAAGACAGGACATGGATGTAAATGAACGTGACAGATTATCTAATATTACACTTAGACACAAATTAAAGTACAGAAACAGTTCATAGTAAGAAAGGACATGGATGTAAATGAACATGATAGACTATCCAACATTACACTTAGATACAAATTAAAGTACAGAAACAGTTCATAGTAAGACAGGACATGGATGTAAATGAACGTGGCAGATTATCTAATATTACACTTAGACACAAATTAAAGTACAGAAACAGGTCATAGTAAGAAAGGACATGGATGTAAATGAACATGATAGACTATCCAACATTACACTTAGATACAAATTAAAGTACAGAAACAGTTCATAGTAAGACAGGACATGGATGTAAATGAACGTGGCAGATTATCTAATATTACACTTAGACACAAATTAAAGTACAGAAACAGTTCATAGTAAGACAGGACATGGATGTAAATGAACATGATAGACTATACAACATTACACTTAGATACAAATTAAAGTACAGAAACAGTTCATAGTAAGACAGGACATGGATGTAAATGAACGTGGCAGATTATCTAATATTACACTTAGACACAAATTAAAGTACAGGAACAGTTCATAGTAAGAAAGGACATGGATGTAAATGAACATGATAGACTATACAACATTACACTTAGATACAAATTAAAGTACAGAAACAGTTCATAGTAAGAAAGGACATGGATGTAAATGAACGTGGCAGATTATCTAATATTACACTTAAACACAAATTAAAGTACAGAAACAGTTCATAGTAAGACAGGACATGGATGTAAATGAACGTGGCAGATTATCTAATATTACACTTAGACACAAATTAAAGTACAGAAACAGTTCATAGTAAGACAGGGCATGGATGTAAATGAACGTGACAGATTATCTAATATTACACTTAGATACAAATTAAAGTACAGAAACAGTTCATAGTAAGACAGGACATGGATGTAAATGAACGTGACAGATTATCTAATATTACACTTAGATACAAATTAAAGTACAGAAACAGTTCATAGTAAGACAGGACATGGATGTAAATGAACGTGACAGATTATCTAATATTACACTTAGATACAAATTAAAGTACAGAAACAGTTCATAGTAAGACAGGACATGGATGTAAATGAACGTGACAGATTATCTAATATTACACTTAGATACAAATTAAAGTACAGAATCAGTTCATAGTAAGACAGGACATGGATGTAAATGAACGTGACAGATTATCTAATATTACACTTAGATACAAATTAAAGTACAGAAACAGTTCATAGTAAGACAGGACATGGATGTAAATGAACGTGACAGATTATCTAATATTACACTTAGATACAAATTAAAGTACAGAAACAGTTCATAGTAAGACAGGACATGGATGTAAATGAACGTGACAGATTATCTAATATTACACTTAGATACAAATTAAAGTACAGAAACAGTTCATAGTAAGACAGGAAATGGATGTAAATGAACGTGACAGATTATCTAATATTACACTTAGATACAAATTAAAGTACAGAAACAGTTCATAGTAAGACAGGACATGGATGTAAATGAACGTGGCAGATTATCTAATATTACACTTAGACACAAATTAATGTACCTGAACAGTTCATAATAAGACAGGACATGGATGTAAATGAACGTGGCTGATTATCAAATATATATTACACTTAGACACAAATTAAAGTACAGGAACAGTTCATAATAAGGCAGGACATGGATGTAAATGAACGTGGCAGATTATCTAATATTACACTTAAACACAAATTAAAGTACAGGAACAGTTCATAGTAAGAAAGGACATGGATGTAAATGAATGTGGCATATTATCTAATATTACACTTAAACACAAATTAAAGTACAGGAAGAGTTCATAGAAAGACAGGACATGGATGTAAATGAACGTGGCTGATTATCTAATATATATTACACTTAGACACAAATTAAAGTACAGGAAGAGTTCATAGTAAGACAGGACATGGATGTAAATGATCGTGGCAGATTATCTAATATTACACTTAGACACAAATTAATGTACATGAACAGTTCATAATAAGACAGGACATGGATGTAAATGAACGTGGCTGATTATTTAATATATATTACACTTAGACACAAATTAAAGTACAGGAACAGTTCATAATAAGACAGGACATGGATGTAAATGAACGTGGCAGATTATCTAATATTACACTTAAACAAAAATTAAAGTACAGGAACAGTTCATAGTAAGACAGGACATTGATGTAAATGAACGTGGCAGATTATTTAATATTACGCTTAGACACAAATTAAAGTACAGGAACAGTTCATAATAAGACAGGACATGGATGTAAATGAACGTGGCAGATTATCTAATATTACACTTAAACACAAATTAAAGTACAGGAACAGTACATAGTAAGAAAGGACATGGATGTAAATGAACATGACAGATTATCGAATAGTACACTTAGACACAAATTAAAGTACAGGAACAGTTCATAGAAAGACAGGACATGGATGTAAATGAACGTGGCAGATTATCTAATATTACACTTAGACATAAATTAAAGTACAGGAACAGTTCATAGTAAGACAGGACATGGATGTAAATGAACGTGGCAGATTATCTAATATTACACTTAGACACAAATTAAAGTACAGGAACAGTTCATAGTAAGACAGGACATGGATGTAAATGAACGTGGCAGATTATCTAATATTACACTTAGACACAAATTAAAGTACAGGAACAGTTCATAGTAAGAAAGGACATGGATGTAAATGAACGTGGCAGATTATCTAATATTACACTTAGACACAAATTAAAGTACAAGTACAGTTCATAATAAGACAGGATATGGATGTAAATGAACGTGACAGATTATCTAATATTACACTTAGACACAAATTAAAGTACAGGAACAGTTCATAGTAAGACAGAACATGGATGTAAATGAACGTGGCGGATTATCTAATATTACAGTTGGACACAAATTAAAGTACAGGAACAGTACATAGTAAGACAGGAAATGGATGTAAATGATCGTGGCAGATTATCTAATATTACACTTAGACACAAATTAAAGTACAGGAACAGTACATAGTAAGACAGGACATGGATGTAAATGATCGTGGCAGATTATCTAATATTACACTTAGACACAAATTAAAGTACAGGAACAGTACATAGTAAGACAGGACATGGATGTAAATGAACGTGGCAGATTATCTAATAGTACACTTAGACACAAATTAAAGTACAGGAACAGTTCATAGTAAGACAGGACATGGATGTAAATGAACGTGGCAGATTATCTAATATTACACTTAGACACAAATTAAAGTACAGGAACAGTACATATTAAGACAGGACATGGATGTAAATGATCGTGGCAGATTATCTAATATTACACTTAGACACAAATTAAAGTACAGGAACAGTTCATAGTGAGACAGGACATGGATGTAAATGAACGTGGCAGATTATCTAATATTACACTTAAACACAAATTAAAGTACAGGAACAGTTCATAGTAAGACAGGACATGGATGTAAATGATCGTGGCAGATTATCTAATATTACACTTAGACACAAATTAAAGTACATGAACAGTTCATAGTAAGAAAGGACATGGATGTAAATGAACGTGGCGGATTATCTAATATTACACTTAGACACAAATTAAAGTACATGAACAGTTCATAGTAAGACAGGACATGGATGTAAATGAACGTGACAGATTATCTAATATTACACTTAAACACAAATTAAAGTACAGGAACAGTTCATAGTAAGAAAGGACATGGATGTAAATGAACGTGGCAGATTATCTAATATTACACTTAGACACAAATTAAAGTACATGAACAGTTCATAGTAAGACAGGACATGGATGTAAATGAACGTGACAGATTATCTAATATTACACTTAAACACAAATTAAAGTACAGGAACAGTTCATAGTAAGAAAGGACATGGATGTAAATGAACATGATAGACTATCCAACATTACACTTAGATACAAATTAAAGTACAGAAACAGTTCATAGTGAGACAGGACATGGATGTAAATGAACATGATAGACTATCCAACATTACACTTAGATACAAATTAAAGTACAGAAACAGTTCATAGTAAGACAGGACATGGATGTAAATGAACGTGGCAGATTATCTAATATTACACTTAGATACAAATTAAAGTACAGAAACAGTTCATAGTAAGACAGGACATGGATGTAAATGAACGTGGCAGATTATCTAATATTACACTTAGATACAAATTAAAGTACAGAAACAGTTCATAGTAAGAAAGGACATGGATGTAAATGAACGTGGCAGAATATCTAATATTACACTTAGACACAAATTAAAGTACAGAAACAGTTCATAGTAAGAAAGGACATGGATGTAAATGAACATGATAGACTATCCAACATTACACTTAGATACAAATTAAAGTACAGAAACAGTTCATAGTAAGACAGGACATGGATGTAAATGAACGTGGCAGATTATCTAATATTACACTTAGATACAAATTAAAGTACAGAAACAGTTCATAGTAAGACAGGACATGGATGTAAATGAACGTGGCAGATTATCTAATATTACACTTAGATACAAATTAAAGTACAGAAACAGTTCATAGTAAGACAGGACATGGATGTAAATGAACGTGGCAGATTATCTAATATTACACTTAGACACAAATTAAAGTACAGAAACAGTTCATAGTAAGAAAGGACATGGATGTAAATGAACATGATAGACTATCCAACATTACACTTAGATACAAATTAAAGTACAGAAACAGTTCATAGTAAGAAAGGACATGGATGTAAATGAACGTGGCAGATTATCTAATATTACACTTAGACACAAATTAAAGTACAGAAACAGTTCATAGTAAGAAAGGACATGGATGTAAATGAACATGATAGACTATCCAACATTACACTTAGATACAAATTAAAGTACAGAAACAGTTCATAGTAAGACAGGACATGGATGTAAATGAACGTGGCAGATTATCTAATATTACACTTAGATACAAATTAAAGTACAGAAACAGTTCATAGTAAGACAGGACATGGATGTAAATGAACGTGGCAGATTATCTAATATTACACTTAGATACAAATTAAAGTACAGAAACAGTTCATAGTAAGACAGGACATGGATGTAAATGAACGTGGCAGATTATCTAATATTACACTTAGACACAAATTAAAGTACAGAAACAGTTCATAGTAAGAAAGGACATGGATGTAAATGAACATGATAGACTATCCAACATTACACTTAGATACAAATTAAAGTACAGAAACAGTTCATAGTAAGACAGGACATGGATGTAAATGAACGTGGCAGATTATCTAATATTACACTTAGACACAAATTAAAGTACAGAAACAGTTCATAGTAAGAAAGGACATGGATGTAAATGAACATGATAGACTATCCAACATTACACTTAGATACAAATTAAAGTACAGAAACAGTTCATAGTAAGACAGGACATGGATGTAAATGAACGTGGCAGATTATCTAATATTACACTTAGACACAAATTAAAGTACAGGAACAGTTCATAGTAAGAAAGGACATGGATGTAAATGAACATGATAGACTATACAACATTACACTTAGATACAAATTAAAGTACAGAAACAGTTCATAGTAAGACAGGACATGGATGTAAATGAACGTGGCAGATTATCTAATATTACACTTAGACACAAATTAAAGTACAGAAACAGTTCATAGTAAGACAGGACATGGATGTAAATGAACGTGGCAGATTATCTAATATTACACTTAGACACAAATTAAAGTACAGAAACAGTTCATAGTAAGACAGGGCATGGATGTAAATGAACGTGACAGATTATCTAATATTACACTTAGATACAAATTAAAGTACAGAAACAGTTCATAGTAAGACAGGACATGGATGTAAATGAACGTGACAGATTATCTAATATTACACTTAGATACAAATTAAAGTACAGAAACAGTTCATAGTAAGACAGGACATGGATGTAAATGAACGTGACAGATTATCTAATATTACACTTAGATACAAATTAAAGTACAGAAACAGTTCATAGTAAGACAGGACATGGATGTAAATGAACGTGACAGATTATCTAATATTACACTTAGATACAAATTAAAGTACAGAATCAGTTCATAGTAAGACAGGACATGGATGTAAATGAACGTGACAGATTATCTAATATTACACTTAGATACAAATTAAAGTACAGAAACAGTTCATAGTAAGACAGGACATGGATGTAAATGAACGTGACAGATTATCTAATATTACACTTAGAAACAAATTAAAGTACAGGAACAGTTCATAGTAAGACAGGACATGGATGTAAATGAATGTGGCAGATTATCTAATATTACACTTAGACACAAATTAAAGTACAGGAACAGTAGATAGTAAGACAGGACATGGATGTAAATGATCGTGGCAGATTATCTAATATTACACTTAGACACAAATTAAAGTACAGGAACAGTTCATAGTGAGACAGGACATGGATGTAAATGAACGTAGCAGATTATCTAATATTACACTTAAACACAAATTAAAGTACAGGATCAGTTCATAGTAAGACAGGACATGGATGTAAATGAACGCGGCAGATTATCTAATATTACACTTAGATACAAATTAAAGTACAGAAACAGTTCATAGTAAGACAGGACATGGATGTAAATGATCGTGGCAGATTATCTAATATTACACTTAGACACAAATTAAAGTACAGGAACAGTTCATAGTAAGAAAGGACATGGATGTAAATGAACGTGGCAGATTATCTAATATTACACTTAGACATAAATTAAAGTACATGAACAGTTCATAGTAAGACAGGACATGCATGTAAATGAACATGATAGACTATCCAACATTACACTTAGATACAAATTAAAGTACAGAAACAGCTTATAGAAAAAAGGACATGCATGTAAATGAACATGAGAGATTATCTAATATTACACAAAATCAAGTAAAGGAACAGAAGCATATCTTTATATGACATGAATCGCTATGTATTACTAACGGCACAACGCTTCCACTATACTTTCATACAACAGCTGTACGACTACGTACAAGGAAAGATAACTGCTGCTATTTGTAACAACGAAAACACAAAATCTAAGGTTTATGAAAACATATATTCCTATCTAATCTAATATCAAATAAGAGAAACCAGATTATCGCTATATTGTTTACTTTCCCTTTGATGTTTACAACCAATATATTTCATATCACGTAAGCGCTGAGATGAATTCAATTATCGCTAATCGCTAAGCGTTGTCAAGGACGCACGTAGTAATATCGCAGTTTTCTAATATGACGTTAAAATGACGTAACATTACCAAAGCCTTGATAAACATACTATCACACCGATAAAATAATTAAAGATGTTTTTTTAAAACTCGAGGACGTTTCTCAGTCATCTCGTTTTTAAAAAAACATCTTTAATTACTTATTATTCTCACGAAACCACCTGACAAACTGACAGACTTATACAATACATTGTGATTTTTAATGGGAGGCTAAAGCTACCGGTTCTCCTTTATAGAACAATTGTTATATATTTGACAAGAAGAGTTTGAAGATATCAAAGAGGTAATCAAAATTCGTAAATCGAAAAAGAACATAAAACGCAATGGCCAAAATAAAAAGTACAAAAAGAGTAACAACAAACAACGATCTACAAAACATACACATAAAAGACATACAGATCCCAATTATGACTCAGAAATCTTAATAAAGGTCGAAGTCCTTTTAGCTGTAGGCTGTACGATTTTATTCCTATGTATCTATTCATAGCCAAATATCTTTTCACCGGAAGTTTTACAAATAGATCAATGGATATTTAGAAACGCAAAAAATATATATTTCAATGAAAAATTCCCATTTCTTTCATTATTTACTCTATGCAAAATCGAAATAAACTTGAAATAAAATTCTAGTTAAAAAATTTCTTTCTACCAGATTCTCGGCGGAAGAGCGGCGAAGGTCAAATGAACGGAATAGCCATAAGTCAAAGAGAGATAACTCCAGCCAAATAATTAAGAAAAACCTTTAAAAAAGTACTTAAAAATAAATAATACATTTCCTTTTCACGCCTCCCTCTTAAAATTATAGGACTTCGTCCTTCAAACAGGTTGTGCCTGTCTCATATTAACAACAATGGTCACTAAATTCAATGCTAAGGTAAACATTGTACTCACATGTAGGAAACACTTAGACGATGGGATCATTCCACTAGGTGTGGAGTTGTTGGGGGCATATAGCTACTCGGTATCATCCCTCCAGTAGTCAGTGTTTCGGTTTATTAGATAAATCTTTTTTTCATTACAATCATCTGGTAGATACACGTGAGGATGGACTATTAGTTCAGAGGGTATCACCCACCCATTAGTCAATGTTTCGGCAATGTCATGGTTTATTAGATATATTTCGTTTTTATTACCTCTGCTGATAGACTGTTAGTCCCTTAGGGTATCATCCACCCAGTAATCAGTTTGTCGGCACTGACATAGTTTATTAGCTATTTCTCGTTTTTGTTGCTATCGTTCGGTCGATACCTCTGCTCTGCTGATGGACAATTCGTACCCAAGGGTACCATCCGCCCAGTAGTCAGTTTGTCGGCACTGACATAGTTTATTAGCTATTTCTCGTTTTTGTTGCTATCGTTCGGTCGATACATCAGCTGATGGACAATTCGTACCCAAGGGTACCATCTGCCCAGTTGTCGGTGCTTTGCTATGACATTGTTTATCAGATATATCTCGTTTTCATTAACCTTGCCATTTTAATGTAGTACCTACACTAGTTCAAAACAAAATACATGAAAATGTATCTATGTGTTAGGGCTATCCTTTTGGCATGTTTGAACGATTCTTTTGGCATGTTTGAACGATTCTTTTGGCATGTTTGAACGACTCTTTTGGCATGCTTGAACGACTCTTTTGGCATGTTTGAACGATTCTTTTGGCATGTTTGAACGATTCTTCTGGCATGTTTAAACGATTCTTTTGGCATGTTTGAACGATTCTTCTGGCATGTTTGAACGATTCTTCTGGCATGTTTAAACGATTCTTTTGGCATGTTTAAACGGTTCTTTTGGCATGTTTAAACGATTCATTTGGCATGTTTGAACGATTCTTCTGGCATGTTTGAACGATTCTTCTGGCATGTTTGAACGATTCTTTTGGCATGTTTGAACGATTCTTTTGGCATGTTTGAACGATTCTTCTGGCATGTTTGAACGATTCTTTTGGCATGTTTAAACGATTCTTTTGGCATGTTTGAACGATTCTTTTGGCATGTTTGAACGATTCTTCTGGCATGTTTGAACGATTCTTTTGGCATGTTTGAACGATTCTTCTGGCATGTTTGAACGATTCTTCTGGCATGTTTGAACGATTCTTTTGGCATGTTTGAACGATTCTTTTGGCATGTTTGAACGATTCTTTTGGCATGTTTGAACGATTCTTCTGGCATGTTTGAACGATTCTTTTGGCATGTTTGAACGATTCTTTTGGCATGTTTGAACGATTCTTCTGGCATGTTTGAACGATTCTTTTGGCATGTTTGAACGATTCTTTTGGCATGTTTGAACGATTCTTCTGGCATGCTTGAACGATTCTTTTGGCATGTTTGAACGATTCTTCTGGCATGTTTGAACGATTCTTCTGGCATGTTTGAACGATTCTTTTGGCATGTTTGAACGATTCTTTTGGCATGTTTGAACGATTCTTTTGGCATGTTTGAACGATTCTTTTGGCATGTTTGAACGATTCTTTTGGCATGTTTGAACAATTCTTCTGGCATGTTTGAACGATTCTTTTGGCATGTTTGAACGATTCTTTTGGCATGTTTGAACGACTCTTTTGGCATGTTTGAACGATTCTTTTGGCATGTTTGAACGATTCTTCTGGCATGTTAAAACAATTCTTTTGGCATGTTTGAACGATTCTTCTGGCATGTTTGAACGATTCTCCTGGCATGCTTAAACGATTCTTTTGGCATGTTTGAACGATTCTTTTGGCATGTTTAAACGATTCTTTTGGCATGTTTGAACGATTCTTCTGGCATGTTTGAACGATTCTTCTTGCATGTTTGAACGATTCTTTTGGCATGTTTGAACGATTCTTTTGGCATGTTTGAACGATTCTTCTGGCATGTTTGAACGATTCTTTTGGCATGTTTGAACGACTCTTTTGGCATGTTTGAACGATTCTTTTGGCATGTTTGAACGATTCTTCTGGCATGTTTAAACGATTCTTTTGGCATGTTTGAACGATTTTTTTGGCATGTTTAAACCATTCTTTTGGGATGTTTGAACGATTCTGTTGCATGTTTGAACGATTCTTTGATTGAATTCCACAACTGTCTTAGCGGTGTGGTATATCTTTTGTTTTAATTTTATGCATTCAGGATAAACAAATCTGAACCGATTTACTTAAATTTCTAGATAACAATTGTAGGCTTTTTTCATTTCTTTGCATGAAGCTGAAATTAGGGCCAATACTAATATATTCTGGATGTAATATTCATACTTCCATCATTTTTCCTATTTTCATTTCATCATCGAATATTACTTTCTATCGGATTTTTAGCACGATGGGTGCCACAAATGGTGCAGGAACTATTTGCAATTACTGATTCCACCGACGGTTTTTAGCATAGTTCGTGGTGCTCAATCTATAGTTTTATTTTTAGTGTCGTATGAATCATTGTTTGTCTCTTGATTTACTCCTTCTGGCTACCCCTTTAGTATCATCAGTCATATCTTATTATCTAATCATAGCCATTATACAGTCAAACCTGTCCCTGTCATCACCTCTATTAAGCAGTCACCTGTATTAAAATGTAACCTTTTGCTTGTCCTGTAATGTAAAATTTTATATGAATTGAACCTCTACTAAGATCACCTGTCTTGTAAGATCACTGTTTTTGTGCCAAAATGTGACCTCTTAATTCTGGTTTGACAATACAACTTTTTACCCATGGATATCTAAGATGTCGATTGAAGGCGAACCCCAGAACCAATCGTTCTACCTGCATAAGACATTGTTTGTAGGACAAGTGTCAAGATACCAAAGGGATAATCAGAAGTTTTAACTTGTGGCCGTGATCGTATGGTGGTTGGATTTAAAGCTACCTATGCAATCAGTGCCTGTCACCACTGATGCTATGAGTTCAAATCTCGATCAGGACGAGGTGCACAACATTATGTAATAAAGTTTGTCAGTAATTTGAGACAGGTCAGTGGTTTTCTCCGGTTCCTCCGGTTTCCTCCTCCAATAAAGCTGACCCCCACTATATAAATGAAATATTGATTAAAGTGGCGTTAAACACCATCAAGCAAACAAACAAACGCATTACTTATACCCTAAGGGGTGATCAATAAAATTATGGTTGTTTTGTAAGATAGTAAGTCATTTACGTCAATTTATAGTCGATATTGATGAGATGAAGTCAGCTGTTTACAAAATGATGTTTGTAATACGATTAAATGTTAGCTTTGCTTATTATCATAAAGCCCGAGGAGTATGAAAGGGAAATGTGTATATATTTCTTAATATCATAAAGCCCGAGGAATATGAAATGACAATTCATATATAGTGTTGTTTGTTTGTCTACGTGGACGTCTCTTGATTAGACATCAAACTCAAACGACACATTGATAACTTACAGGAACATTTACCATACCAAAATGTGTCACTCAGTACATAATAACAAGGTAGAAGGGTACAGTCAGTGAGTGATTGTTGCTTAACACCTAATGAGAAATTGTTCAGCCATATCATAGCGAGAACAAGTTACATTCGATTAGATGATAATATCCTCCATATTCAAGACAAACACGCATGTGTACGCATAGAAGCATGTGTACGCATAAAACGAGTTAAAACTGACAGTTATTTAACCTACGGACATTCACGTAAAACATGAAATTATACGTAGATACCCCTTACCCTCCCCCCTCCCAACTACAAATAAACTCATTTGTTTTATGAAAATGTAACATGGGATGGGGATATCAAGAAAAAAGTTAGGACGATATACAATTGCAAACATTGTACTGCAGTTGATCTGATATTAAAACATAACCAAAAGGGCACGATGTTGGGAAGAGTCAGATACATTATTTATTCAAATAACATGACCAGTCAGTGACGAGGTGTCATGGCCGCATACACTACGATAGGAAATTCCAAATATTCATATTTTTAATTGGGCATATTAATGTTAATAAAGGTGTTTTTCGTTTAATAATTAGTTATTTACAAATAAAAAGTTACAATGTATTGAATTATAACAATTGTTCAACTGACGGGCCTTTTCCTTTAATGTTGCATTCGTAGTGGTGGAGCAGCTAATATATTTTTTATAGTTTTGGTTACCCACGATCTACCACAATCGAAACTAGCACTCTTACCATTACATTACAAAACAGCTGATTTAAATGCTATACTTGAATGAGGGGGTTAGGGTTATGGTACTTGACATCACTTTCAACAATATGTCAGTTTTATTTTGGCGGTCGGTTTAATTGGAGGAGGAAACCTGGAGTATCCAGAGAGAACCACCGACCTGTCGGAAGTCACTGACAAACTTTATCACATAAAGTTGTATCGAGTATACTTCGCCTGAGCAAGGGTCGAACTCACAATGTTAGTGGTAATAGGCACTGATTGCATAGGTAGTTATAACTCAAACTACGATACGAACAGGACCAAGACGGCACCTATAGTTGAATGAACATGACCAGTACATTGTTAAATTGTTAGAGGTTTCCATTGTGCCTCTTTCGTTTTGAATTTTAGAACTATTCCGACAGTGTGGTGTTTGGTTTTGGCTTTTTGGTACACACAGAACAATGCACAACTGCTATTTGTGTATAGGTATATTTAATATGTTTGCATCATTGCACCACATCAATCGGTTTGCTAAGCAGATATGATTATTAAACAGATGTTGTAGTTTCATGGTAATTTGCTTTTGATAAACTACTCTACATTTCATGACTCGGTCTGACGGTAAACGTCAATGCGCGGCATAAGTGAGTTATTTCCCCTAACCACGATGAATGTGGACGATTCTATATAAAGGGAGATAATTAATTGGATACTTGGGGCAATTGGAGACAGCATTTTGAGGAAGTCTAGAGTCAATTAAAAAACTACGACGAATGCAAGCGATTCTATATAAAGGGAGATAACTTAATAATGGGAACAATTCTACTTTGCATTAGTTTTATGATTATGAAGATTTAGAGCCAATTTAAAATATACGACGAATGAAGTCAATAGTATATAAAGGGAGATAATTTGATTACGGGAATAATGGGTGACAACCCTACCATCACGATTGTGTTAATTGTTATGGTGGTTTAATGCCACTTTAAACAATATATATGTTCTATCCTGTGGTTTTATTGGGAGAATCAACTTGTACCACTATACAAAAATTGATATTTTTTCATCAATTTTTTTTTTAATCAATTTTTATTTTATTATAATATTCTTGATATACAGGTGAAAAAATAATTCAGATATGATGTACCATTAATGAGCATTAGGTTTTAATTAGTTTTGTAAACAAACACATGTGCTTGAATCAGAGATGATACAAACAAGTGGGCGTCCTTAATTGTTTATCTAGTTGATACTTTGATAGTTTTATGACCACTGACCGGTACTACTTGAGATAAGAGAACATTCCATTAAATGAAGGGGAAAGCAGCATGAATGTAACTAACTTTTCATCAATACCAAAAGAAATAAATTAGTTATTGCAAAGGAATTTATTTCAAAATATCTAATGTATAATTTTCATTTAGTAAAATCCAACTAAAAGGGAAGAATACACATAATGAGCAAACTAAGGTTTCAGGTGATTCCTGTTATAATTAGTGGTTCACGTCTGGTCAGTGGAGGTGGAGTTTGGACCTTATCAGTAGGCAGTTAACCTCAAACTAGATCAGAGTGATGTAGCTTCTCCCGCCAATTGCATGTGTTTACTGCACAGGGTGTGCATATTCCAGCTATATTTAGAGTTTGTGTGAAGAAATTCTATCTTTCTGGTCAAATCATTGTTGATTTATGATTCAAGGTCCATCCTGAAGTGCTTCCATGGCACATTTGTGACTTTTATTCAAGAAAATGGGGTACCAAGAGGAAAATTACAACTCTTGGGATTTTTCCACTACAATTTTTGACATAAAATGTCGACTTTGAATGAAATTAGCTCCTGCATTGGTACCCATAGAAGCTTGTTTTTGGTATATGTTGTTCTTAGACCTATTATCTGCAACAACGTGTCTCAGATTTCTGATAGATTTAATAGAACAAATTCTACACACAATTAAAGTTGGTGAAATCTTATGAAGTCAGGCTGTATACACATAATGGGACTTTAAGAGAGATTGAAACATCACAAGAAAAATCTGAGACACTGTTTTGGAAGTCATGCTGTGTTGATTAAGAAATTGTAAAAAGCTTTACCATTTGAATAAACATGAAACAGCTAATTTTGGTCAAGTGCACACATTAAGATTTTGCAACTAATTGCATAATAATTAATTATGTAATTGTTGCATAATCATAATATAATAATCAGTGGAAAAATATATCTTTCTTCTTTCAAATGGTACTTCATTTGTTAATTTTGATGCAATATTAAGAAAGTTACAATTGTTTTCAGATGGAAGATTGGAGGAAAAAAATCTTTGTATAGTGCTACCTTAAGTTGTATCGCATTCACCTAATTTTAACCCATGTTCACATTATTTGTTTTTGTTTGCGTATGCTGATGGTGTTGTGTTTTTGCTTTGTTTTTCTCTGCCTTGTGTACAGTACGTTGCCAATTTCTCTGGATTGTCGTCCTTGTTTGAATGCTCCTTCGGTATTCTCTAACGTTTATTTAGATAGCGATTGCATACTATAGGATCGTGGGTATAATTTGGATAATTTAATTAAGTTTAAATGCAATGTAAAATGCGTTAATTACCTTTTACGATGCACATGTCAATATCGTTTTCATAATAAACTAACAATATGTACATTTTGTGCTGTATTTGTTGTTTGGGCAGAAATGCATATATTGTAATAAGAGTCACTTGACCGGAGAATTTGGGATCCCATTTATCGATTTGACCGCGGCACATTTTTATAACTGTAATACTTCAGGTATAAAGACCCTTCTTTGATGAAAAGGAAAACCTTTCTATCGCTAATTAGGTGTTCCTCCCTCAGTCCTAGGTAAGCAGAGTTTTAGGATACCAAAGGGAGGTAATCAGAATCCGTATATCGAAGAAGGACATATAACGCAATGGTCAAAAGAAAAATGACAAAAGGACAAACAACGATCCACAAAACATACACATAAAAACAAAGATCCAGTAGCAAGAACCCCATGCATTTGCTACGGACGAGTAAGCAGTTCCTGGTCCACTAGTTGCACCCGTCGTGTTAATCTAGTTACAAACCGGTGATCAGTCATGAATGCGTTTGTCTATATTTTTGACAGCCATTGGTTTACTGGCGTTTACATTCTTGTTAGTTATTTGACTTTCCAATGTATTTATTTTAAACCTAAAGAAGATTATTCCAGACACGCTTAGATTAGATACATCGTATCATCTTTCTGTGCTCAATTGACCCATTTCATTCATAGTATATTTCAGGCGTCTGAGGCCATGTGTAATCCCAACTTGATTATAATTTAATTTAATTTGAATTACATACTGATTGACTTATAGCAGGTATCTTGTTCTCCTCGATAACCACGATATAATTGTAATATTGTTGAAAGTGGCGTTAAACACCAATTACCAACTAAACCAATAACCCAGAATAACACAAACAAAATAATATCTGACGGAATTATGCTATGAAAATGGCAAATAGAAATAATTTCTTTTCGTTTACCAATAAATAGTTGTAAAACATTTTGTACAGCATGTGTTACAAGAAAGATAATCCATATACGAACAATGACTTATTACATGTATACTTTAGAATGTTGAAATAAATTTGAGTCCGTATAACTAGTGCTTCCCGCCACTCTATATTGAAGTGCCTGTACCGAGATAGGGAAAGTGAGCGGACATGCATGTGTGTTAAGAATATCGATTTTCCCTCTATATCTGTGATTATTTTACCTTATTTTGTACTGATTCGACAACCACCGAGCCAGAATAGTTAGCGGTTATGTATTTGGGTGTTGTTAGGGGGACCGATTTGATCTCTTTCTTCGAATTTTGTATTGGATGTTGAAATTATTCCGAAAATGTAATATTTTTGGTTTATCATTTTTGATTGGCCCATCTGTTTTCTCTAACGTTTATTTAGATATGCATGTTTCTCTTGCTGAAATTAATTGCTTCCCTTCCGAGGGACCCGAGTTCAATTCCAGTTGTTTCAGCGGGTTTGTGTTGCCCAATCGTTATATTTCTGTGTAAATTGTATATAACAGATATTAATAAATCAAAATATTTAATCGCCATCTTGGATGTCAACTCTAATCTTAAAACTCTGGTCGGAACGTGAAATTTATTATTAAAATTCACAGTTCTTAAATAATCTGAATAATTATTTGAGCTAAGGTTCTCCTCCATCAGACATCGGTGACCTTAGCCCATTTTGGGCATCCTGTTTAGGTTCTTCTGCTTTCTTATTCCAAAAGATTTAAAATCATTTAGCATTCCAGTCGTTTGAATTTGGCTGTACCTGATGAATGTTATTCCAGAAACACGTCGTGTGCTCCAATTTATATCTCTACGTTTTTAGTTACACAGGTACAATATTTGAAATTTCGCCACTCCAGTTCAAACTCGCGATGCTAAGGTTCTACTCTTCCAACTCGGATTAACTTGTATGAAAAGTTACCACAGAAAAACTGCAATAGTGATCCACCATAATAAAAACGATGATATAAAATGTAGTGCACACGACCCGTTTCTGGAATAACCTTGATATCGGTTAAAGTTAAGTTTATTGTGACAATCCGTTATAAAATGTTGTACTGTGACATTCTTACACTCAACGGTAAAGCTACTCATCAATAATGAATACTGCAGAATTGTGTACTTTATTTACTAAGCACTATATTGCAAGTGATTGTTTTGTTACCAGTTTCCTCGTTTTCTACATTCATTGTTAGTACTTTTACTGTGACATTTTTACACTCAACTGTAAAGCTACCACTCAATAATAAATACTGCAGAATTTTGTACTTTATTTACTAAGTACTATAGTGCAGGTGCTATTTTTGTAACCTGCTTCCGCGTTTTATGCATAGCAGTGTAAATAGACTATGGAGAAATATGACTTATAATTTCAGGGTCAATATATTACAACACACATGTTGACATGTCATGTCAATATATTACAACACACATGTTGACATGTCATGTCAATATATTACAACACACATGTTGACATGTCATTTCTGACACTTTGGACATGGGACAGATGTATACATAAGCGGGTTAAAATAAAAGATATTAATAGATCATTTGCGCATATCCGACTTTGATTCTAAAATTATACGTTTTACAAGAGTTATTTCCCTTTTCCATAAACTTTTCAAACTTCAAATGCTATAACAACGTGTTAATTTGCTATTTGTTATTAGATTAACCTCTGATTTTACTAGGTTTAAATATCCACAAATTAGGAGAACATTGTATTCAAAGTCGTGGTCCTTTTCATAGCACTTGCCATACCGGGAACCATTTTGCCCATCATAAGGGAAGTAACTCATATGAAGAAGGTGTGAAAACGTATAATTTTAGAATCAAATCAGGACAAGAAAAGGGAAAAGATAAAAAAGCCGCCTGAAAACTAGTGAATAACATTTACCTACGTATTGCCGAACTTTAATTTCCGTGAATTATTCCATCTAAGCAGTATTAACAAGCCATGAATTTATGAATAAAAAAACTAAGAAAACTTTCTTTGTATGTGTATCAGGTATTTGAACTTCTTATTTGTTTACACACAACGGTTTAATACTTGATCGACCGTGAGTGTTATATTGACCTCCTGCCTGTTACAGACTCGTCATCTGTTGTATTGTATTGTATTAGCAAGACACATTCAATATGTAATTAATCATTCCGCAAATTTGAAATAAAATACATTTTATACAGTTTGTTGAACTTTTATTGTATCACCTAGAGTCAATACTAACTAAGGTTCTCCTCCTTCAAGTCGTAGCTGGATATTTGGCTGTCCTGTTTGATTTGCTTTCTCCCAAATACTATTAGAATATTTGAGTTTTAAATCTTTTGACATTGAGCGTACATGAGGAAGGTTATTCCAGAAACGCGTCATGCTCACTACTTTCCAAACCTTTGATTTTGAGCGAACCTGCTGCAGGTTATTCAAGAAACGCGTCATGCTCACTACTTTCTAAACCTTTGATTTTGAGCGTACGTGCTGCAGGTTATTCCAGAAACGCGTCATGCTCACTACTTTCCAAACCTTTAATTTTGAGCGTACCTGCTGCAGGTTATTCTAGAAACGTGTCATGCTCACTACTTTCTAAACCTTTGATTTTCAGCGTACCTGCTGCAGGTTATTCCAGAAACGCGTCATGCTCACTACTTTCCAAACCTTTGATTTTGAGCGAACCTGCTGCAGGTTATTCAAGAAACGCGTCATACTCACTACTTTCTAAACCTTTGATTTTGAGCGTACGTGCTGCAGGTTATTCCAGAAACGCGTCATGCTCACTACTTTCCAAACCTTTAATTTTGAGCGAACCTGCTGCAGGTTATTCAAGAAACGCGTCATGCTCACTACTTTCTAAACCTTTGATTTTGAGCGTACCTGCTGCAGGTTATTCAAGAAACGCGTCATGCTCACTACTTTCTAAACCTTTGATTTTGAGCGTACCTGCTGCAGGTTATTCAAGAAACGCGTCATGCTCACTACTTTCTAAACCTTTGATTTTGAGCGTACGTGCTGCAGGTTATTCAAGAAACGCGTCATGCTCACTACTTTCTAAACCTTTGATTTTGAGCGTACGTGCTGCAGGTTATTCAAGAAACGCGTCATGCTCACTACTTTCTAAACCTTTGATTTTGAGCGTACCTGCTGCAGGTTATTCAAGAAACGCGTCATGCTCACTACTTTCTAAACCTTTGATTTTGAGCGTACCTGCTGCAGGTTATTCCAGAAACGTGTCATGTTCACTACTTTCCAAACCTTTGATTTTGAGCGTACCTGCTGCAGGTTATTCCAGAAACGCGTCATGCTCACTACTTTCTAAACCTTTGATTTTGAGCGTACCTGCTGCAGGTTATTCCAGAAACGTGTCATGCTCACTACTTTCCAAACCTTTGATTTTGAGCGTACGTGCTGCAGGTTATTCCAGAAACGCGTCATGCTCACTACTTTCTAAACCTTTGATTTTGAGCGTACGTGCTGCAGGTTATTCCAGAAACGTGTCATGCTCACTACTTTCCAAACCTTTGATTTTGAGCGTACGTGCTGCAGGTTATTCCAGAAACGTGTCATGCTCACTACTTTCCAAACCTTTGATTTTGAGCGTACCTGCTGCAGGTTATTCAAGAAACGCGTCATGCTCACTACTTTCTAAGCCTTTGATTTTGAGCGTACCTGCTGCAGGTTATTCAAGAAACGTGTCATGCTCACTACTTTCCAAACCTTTGATTTTGAGCGTACCTGCTGCAGGTTATTCCAGAAACACGTCATGCTCACTACTTTCCAGACCTTTGATTTTGAGCGTACCTGCTGCAGGTTATTCGAGAAATGCGTCATCCTCTCTAAATTTGAAATCTATTTTTTTATTCTTTTATTATATACTTTAGTTATATCGTGGCGGTCAGTTTATTGGTGGAGAAAATCACTGACCTGTCGCTAGTCACTGACAAACTTTATCACACAATGTTAAATCGAGTACACCTCACGACGAGCGGGATTCGAACTCACAATGTTAGTGGTAATCGGCCCTAATTGTATGGGTAGTTGTAAATCCAACTACCATACGTATGTGATCACGACCACGATGGCTTCGAGATGGCATTGGTAAATATGTTTCGGTTCAAAGTTGACTATTGGTTTCATTTGATGTCCTCTGGTGGCCATGTGCATTCTATGACAACTTTTGCGCAACGAAGAATGAATATATTCTATATAAATATGAAAAACAGGATTCAGAATTATTTACAACGTTACCCATTCAATCATATATGAGGATCAGCAGATTACTAACATTTGGGAAACGTTTGATGGAGCGCATCGTGTAAGAGGAGATATTCGCGCTCACAAGACTAGTCAAATCCAGCCAAGTGCATGTACCAAGCCAGGAAATTTAAAGTATATATGAGTTAAGGGTATCGATTTGATTTGTCGATTCTATTTGAAAATGTTCCGACAGTGTCGTAATAATTTCGTTTTATTATCAGTTACATTAAGTGATTCAATTAGTTTAAACAAAGTAAATACATTCTGAATAAGTTTTATCTATGTCATGAAACAACAATGACAGAAGTCGATGAAAATGTAGGCTCTGGCTTGGGACAAGCAGCCCGACGCGGCGTGGTTAAGCCAGCTAATAGGAACACAACAAGCAATAACGGTAACGATACCCTGTTCGGGGCCTTTGGTTTTCTTGCTCTCAAGGATTGTTTAATTATTTGGTTTTCCAATCTTTCGACTTTGAGCGTACCCGATGAAGATAATTTCAGAAAGGTGTCGTGTGCACTGAAGTTGAACACACACTAATTCTACACTACGTTTTCCTTTATCCCAAATACTTTAAATTATTTCACTTTCAAATAATTTAGCCATTAAGCGTACCCGAAGAAAGTTATTCCAGAAACGCGTCGCGCAAACTAATTTTGATATCTACGTTTTTCTTGCCCTCAAAGATATTAAAGTTATTTGGCTTTCAAATACTTTGGTATTTAAGCGTACCTGAAGAAGGTTTTTCCAGAAACACGTCGTGCGCACTAAATTTAGAAATGCCTGTACCAAGTCAGGGTCATTACGGTTTTCACAGTTTTCCGGTTGTTGACTGATTTTGTCTGTTTATATACTTATGAGTTTTGACTTTCTCTTTGTTAGATTGTTCGGAGTTCGGTAATTTTGTTATTACCCTTATTTGATATCAAAATTTTCCTTGTTCCCAAAGACTTAAAATTATTTGGCTTTCAAATAAATTGGCCGCTAAGCGTACCCGATGAAGCTTTTTCTAGAACCTCGAAATGTACATTGTATTGGATATGCACGTTTGTATTAACTAAAGTACATCCGATATGCTGGGGCTAATGCTATCAGATTATATTGACCGTCTTGTTTTTTCTGAAGCTGTCCATACACATTACATTTAACGCAGAATTGATTTTAGACAATCTGTCATGTAGCATTATAAGTAATTATGTATTAATAGCCCGCCATTCTATTGAGAATGTCATCATTATTTATACACAACTGCACAACTATAAGTAAGGTCGAAACCCATTTTAACATTGAATATCAGCTTAATTTTCATATATACATAAATTGTACTTAGCCCTTGTCTCCAACTGTTGCTGTGTGAGTAGTTATCTTAATTGAAAAGGTGACATTTAGGGTCCCTTGGGAAGGAGAATATTTGAGAAATAATGATACCTTTAAATTGAGTTCAAAATTTTTGCATGCGTCTGGAGCAATATGAATCATGAAAGACGACTAGAAAAATCGTTCTTAAAATCATATTTCGCCCTGGGATGCCCAAATCGCAACCCAATATGACCTCGTGAGAGGATTAAGCCTTGACGCAGCCATTATTACGGTAATTTAATCGGATGGGTTGAGCCGGACCAACATATATAAAGAGAGACTGTAGCTTTGTTTGTACGAGGACTTTTACTTTGTCAGGGTTTAAACATGGTCCACATTTCTCTAACAGTCATTCTATTACTGGCTGTAGGTAGTACTACGTATGCCGGTGCTTTAACAGGTAAGACAATTAACCAATCAAAATTATGTATATTGTGTTGTAGGAATTGTATCTATAATTTGTATGCAAAGCTTTATCAACAACATATAACTCTAACTATATATCCCTTCAATTTTTGTTCTTGTGCATTTATCAACGCCTTCCGTATTTTGTGTTTTGTTCTAGCTTTTGTTTTCTTTTTTGATAATTTTTTTTAACTTTGTTGTGATCCCCCTAACCGATTTAACCACGTCACATTATTGTTCTTGTCCCAAGCCAGGATCTCGATTCCAGACATCATATGTCGTAGTCTTAGTTGATGCTCAATGAGTTGGAGTGAAGAGCGATTGCATGTTCGTTTCGTTAATATTGGTTGGAATTATTGCCCATCACTGTTTAAACTTTCTATTCATAATTCGTGTTAATACTGTTTTTAATATTGCTTTGGTATCGGAATATTACTCGATTATTACTGCAGAGTTAGTCAAGAAGTCATCCAGTATAAACAAATCGAACAAACACTTCTCACCTCAAATTATTTGATATAAAAACGACCAACACATATTGCATTAGAACTCCAGGCTCTTGTGTGAAACAGCCAAAACATGTGGCGGAGTACTCGTTTGTATGTTGTACTTACAATACACGATGTTCTTTTTAGTTGTTTGTGTTGTCCTACTATGTGTCTTTACGTTCTGAATTCCGTGTTGTGGTGTCCGCGCTAGGATTGCCGCATACAAAGGATGTTCGGTTCGCCTTTGCCATCATTTGTCTGTAGGAGGGCTCATTTCATATTTACGCTATGTGTGTTTGTATGCCTATAGTGGTTTCCAACACATATTGTGTTGTGTTTTGTTTTCTTCTTCGTCTTGTGTACCAGTATCTCTGGATTGTCTCTTCGGTATTCTCTAACGTGTATTTATATTCTGTAGAAATAATATATTATTCACAATCATGCTTATTTTGTTTTAACTCTGTGTTTGTAATGTTATTGGCTTGTGCATTCGTATTATTTCTATACTGTAAATTCCCTTCAATATTTGGAGGCCGTCGTGATCGAGATTGCATTGTAGTTGGATTCACAGCTACCTAATCAATCAGTACCTATTAACACTAAAGTTGTGAGTTCAAATACCGCTCATGGCGAGATGTACTTGATACAGCATTATGTGATAAAAGTTTGTCAGTGACTTGAGACACGTCGGCCGTTTTCTACGGGTACTCCTGTTTCCTCCACCCATGAAAATGGCCGTCCGCCACGATATAGCTAAAATATTGTTTAAAGTGGCGCTAAGCACAGTAATCCCAACCCCAACCCTTCTAAGTTAAATAAATTGTGTTCGTCTTATTATACGTGTCATATGTTATGGAACCCCCATGGTGTTATAAGTAATACATTAATGACACTTAATAGCACATTAGTATTTGAATGAAAATAAATATTTTGTTGTAATAAACAAAACCGACGACTGATCAATGAATGACTGTTACATAATCTGCTTTGAGGACAGTGAACTAGCACATTTTAAATGATTTATTAAAATTATATCTATATTACAACTGTGTGCCAGGAAACCTCAAAGGTTTACATATATTTACAATGAACAATATGATTAAATAAATAAGTGATGGTAGTAAGAATATCATTACCCACAGCTAAGTGTCACTACAATAACATATGCAAATAAATCATATTTTATCTATCATATTCGATTTATAAACATATCTATAGATATGTTCTTATTACCCAGTAAACAATGAAAGGAACTATTCATAGATACAAATGATTGTCATTTTTATAAAAAAAAAAGAAAAAAAAGATGATATTGGATATTTAATCGTTTCATTATCGAAATTATTTTAATTTTTGTTTCATTTCAGGTTATGGAGGAGGGGCTGTCGTTCGTAAGTAATAACTAAAATGCATTTAATAATATGTCAAATAGAATAATTATTTCAGCTATATCATGGCGAGAACAAGTTAATTTTCAATGAGATGATGAGGTCCGCTTTGCACTAGACCAACACGCTTATTTGTAATGTTATTGTGCTTGCTCACTGAAACAACAGTCCGCGGATAAATATTTCACTCCACTGGGACATATTATCATGATTGCGAGCTAACCAGTCTTTGCCTTTACTCCACACTTATGCGTGCTTAGAGTGATGCAGGCAATACCAATTATATAGTCTTTGGTGTAATTCTACCGGGACTGGAACCAAGGATCGACAGCACACGAGGCAAGCACGCTTACCATTACACCATCGATCAGGCTCCCACTATAGATCATATGCGCTTAACAAGCAAAACACTCCATGGCCGTTGTGATAGTAGAAGTTATATTGAAATCAAAATGACATACATACTACATCAAACAGTAAAAATAAATATATTCATTTGTTTGTTGTGATGTAGTGGAAAAAATAGTTTAATTCTAATGTCTTTACACCGTTTTGTCATTGTCAGACCAATTTTAGTGTGTATCAAAATGGAAGCAAATTCAATACTTTCCTCGTTCATGATTTATCAGCGGGTTTGTAACTAGATTTACACGACGTGTGTCACTAATGGAGCAGGAACTGCTTACCCTTCCGGAGTTAACCCCCGGTTTTTAGGGGGATTCGTGTTACTCGATCTTTAGTTTTATATGTATGCTTTGTAGATCGTTGTGTGTCATTATTTACTTTTTCTATTGGCCATCGTATTGTCTGTCATTCTTAGATATACGGATTCTGATTATCCCTCTGGTTTCTACAAACTCTTCTTGCAATCAACTACCCGTGCAATGTATGAAATTGTTAAACATTTCACAGATATTCAATAAATAGACAAAGGTGGTATCATTATTTGTTATTTTCTATTTGTAGCATACGATCACCTTGTAGCAGCAGGGGGTTCAGGTGGGTAAACCTTTTTTTTTTTAAATATTTGATGTCTATTATATTTCAAAATAGAACAACACAAGTTGAGGTGTTTTAGTTTTTAATATCTTTGTAGTTGATGTTCCGTCTATTGTCGCTTATGGAACTCTTAGCGCATTTCATATTTGCCCTCCTATTAAGCAAAACATTATGACAGGTCACATATGATACGGGAAAATAATCATAAAAAATGAACTCATCATGTCTTGATTTACATATGTTGTTTCATCACTAGATTTTAATTAAATCAGAAATTGATCAATTCCGTGTATATCCAACTGCACCCATGTATTCACGTTCTCGCGTTCATAACGTATGCAGACGAACAAATATTATAATCATATTTATATCAACAAACGCTCATGTCGATTGTAGACAAACGAGGTTATTATCGTATGAAGACAACAGAGACGACAAACTGTATACGAACGAAAGGCATGGGAATCTTCTACCTGTTAGGGGCTGTAATTATAGATACGACTGACACTTCATTCATGACTTATCACCGGGTTTGTAACTAGAGTAACACGACGGGTGCCACGAGTGGAGCGGGAACTACCATCCATCCGGAGCACCTGGGTTTACTCCCGGTTTTTAGTGGAGTTTTCTGTGTAGTGTTTTGTGGACGGTTGTTTGTCCTTTTTGCCCTTTTGTGTCTCTCCTTCTTCGGCTTTTCCGATTCTCGTTACATCTTTGGTATCTTCAGACTCTTCTTAGATACTGTTGTATTTAGATGATGACTAGGAGGTGTTCACTACTAATGTTCATTTTCTCAATAGCATTATCCCTCCTTGCCTTGGACTGATTTGTAAATAATAATGCGTTCGTTAAGCGAAGATTGATATTTTGATTTGTTTGTCAACTATAAAATAAAAGAATGATTGATTGTTGTTTAGAGCTAAAATGAGAAACTTTGCAGATTTGTCATGTCAGAAATATGATAGAAGGCCGCGCTAGCAAGAAAGCTACTGAACCACGGATTAGTGGTGTGGTTAAGTTGTAGTCATCACTTCGAACGTTTTACGGTCGCCACCATGACTTGGTTAACCGTTACGGAGTATCTGTGTCACAAATAACGGATATGTTCCTTTTGTCGTAATCACAATCCGGACCTTTCCTTATTCATAGCTTATCACTAGGTTTGTAAAAAGAGTAAGACGACGGGTGTCAGATGTGGAGCAGAAGATACTCCTCCTTCCGAAATATCCGCGTTCAATCTCGGGTATTAGTGGAATTCGTGTTTCTTGATGATTAGTTTCCTGCATACTGTTTTGTAGATCGTTGTTTGTCCCTTTGTCCATTTTTAGGCTATTGCATTGTCTGTCCTTCTTCGAGTTACGGCTTCTGGTTATCCCTCTGGTATCTTCAGACGTGTTTTACATTCTAAGAGAAGATACTGATGCCAACAAATGCATGCTTAGCTGGATCTTTGTAGCTCTAGCTCACTGAAACAACAGTACATTCGGACCCGTTATCATTATTTTGATCCAACCAATCTTTATTTTTGCTCCTTAATGTTGCGCGCTTAGCGGCGGAGAAGCAGAAAATACGAAATATATAGTCTTTGGCTGACACCAGCACTCTACAATGTAACCAATACCAGCATTATACATGTTTAGCTGGATCTTTATAGCTTTAGCTCACTGAAACAACAGTGCACTCGGACACGTTATCATTATTGTGATACAACCAATCTTTGCTTTCATTCCTTAATGCTGCGTGCTTTGCAGAGAAGCAGTAAATACGAATGTTATTGTCATTGGTTGACGCGAACAATCTGCAATGTAACTATTACACCATCGATGTGGTTGTAAATTAAAGAAAAAAACCAGTTTAATCACGAATATGCGAAATATGCGTAAGTAGAACCAGAGGGGTGACGTCCAAAATAAAACATCAAATTTGTAAATTGGTGGTTCAACAGTTAATACACCATGTTATTTCTAGGAAACTTGATATGACACGATGCTAAGCATAGCACCTTTATATTTCTTAATACCTCTCTGTTATATTGTAGGAGGTGGATCTGCAAGTAGTTCATGTAAGTAAACATCTGGGTAAAAACTGCATTATATCAAACATCCTGGTCATTCTATTAAATTGTTCTCCTCGTGGATTAAACATCCGATATACCGTATGCTAGTATTCCCGCCATTTCTTCAACTACAAACGATAGATGGAGCTAAATGCTATGGTTGTCTATCTGTCAATTCGATTGTTGACCAAGAATATTTGACGGATACGAAACAGTGACAAATATAACATTGATATTGCTAATTAAGACATACGTAGACAATATGACCCCCCCCCCTCAGCCCCTACCCCCCCCCCCCCCAAAAAAAAACCAACCAACCCCAAAGCAAAATAAATCAATAAATGCAAGTATCTAGTCATTTCCTTTTGAAAAAATGAAATATTAGAATATTTTGTTTCCTGCATAGCAATAGAAACAGAATGGTTCAATATCCCTTCATTGACCCCTATGCCCTTAGTATATTTATAAAAAGTGAATAAGCGTCAACTCAGAGACGAAAATAGAAACAAAAATAAAAAAGGAAAAAAGAAAAAAAATGGCTGAATATTTAAATATCATAAAAGCAATGAAAAAGTTCTTATTCATTTCTTCGAATAAAATTAGCACTGTTGTGACTTGCAATGTAATAATGTATGGTATTATCGTTTGTTTTCAGCTTCAAGTCAATCCCATGCACATTCATTTAGACATGCCTCATCATCATCAAATTGTAAGTGCATCATTTCAATCTAAAAGAATAATTTAAAAAAGAGGGGATGCTATCTTTCCGAATCACCTGAGCTCACCCCGGTTTTTAGTTGGGTTCGTGATACTTGATCTTTAGTTCTATTTGTATGTTATGTAGATCATTGTTTGTCCTTTTGTCGTTTTTCTTTTGGCCATTATGTGTTCTGTTCTTCTTCGATTTACGGATTCTGATTACCTCCCTTTGGTATCTTGTTCGAATCCCACTCATGGGTAGGTGTACTCGAAACAAAAATATGTGATAAAGTTTGTCAGTGACTTACGGCATGCCGGTGGATTCTCATGGTACTCCGATTTCCTCCAGCAATAAAGCTGACCGCCAAGATATGACTTAAATATTGTTAAAAGTGGCATTAAACACCATAATCATAACCCATAACTGAATTTTGATTGGCTAAAAATATACTTCTAACACTTCATGGACGTCATTTGTTTTTATTTTAATTGCCGATGTTTAGAGACAGATTGATGGTTTTCTCCCAATACCATGGTCTCCTCCGAGAACAAAAATTAACACTAGGATGTAGTTAAAAGTTGAAAGGGACATTAAATACCCCTGTCATGGTTAAATGTAGTGGACAAGACGTCCTAGTCTTAGGGTTAGGGTTATAGTGATCAACACTATTTTCAACAATATCTCAGTTATATCGTGGCAGTCAGTTTTCTTAGTGGAGGAAACCAGAGGACCCGGATAAAACCACGGACCTGTCGCAAGTCACAGACAAACTTGATCTCATAATGTTGTATCAAGTACATCTCGCCACGAGGCGGATTCGAACTCACAACATTAGTGGTGATAGGCACTGATTGCATAGGTAGTTGTTAATCCAACTACCATACGATTACGACCACGACGGTTTCATCATAGAGTAAGTTAGTTATGTAATTTTAATTCTTAGATTTCTAAAAATAATTTAAACGTTGATATAATGACGTAAATGGTTGTGCATAGTGGTGTCAAATACAACTTGAATAACACGACGGGTGTCTTATAAGAGGCAGGAACTGCTTACCCTTCACGAGCTCCTGGGTTCACCTACGGTTCTTGATGGAGCCCGTGTTGCTCGTCTAGTTTTCGGGTTGTATTGTTTTTCCTGTTTTGTTTGTTTTCTTCCTGTTCCTTGTATTCAAAATTGCCAATATCTCTGTATTGTTCATTCGTAATTGTCCCTTCGGTTTTCTCTAACATTTATGTTGTAAATAACTGAATAACCACTTTATCATATTATTATCGTATGGTAGGTGGATTTACAACTACCTATGCAATCAGTGCCTATCACCACTGATGTTGTGAGTTCGAATCGCGATCAGGGTGAGGTGTACAACATTATGTGATAAAGCTTGTCAGTGAATTGCGACAGGTCGGTGGTTTCCTCCACCAATAAAACTGACCGGCACGATATAACTGTAATATTGTTGAAAGTGGCGTTAAGCACTATCAAGCAAACAAACAAACAAGCAAACAAACACACAAACAAACAAACAAACAAACAAACAAACAACCAACCAAACAAACAAACAAACACACACACACATATTATTTTCGTTGGTGTTTCTAATTTCAGCAATGTCGCACGCCTCGTCTTCTGGTAGTAATTTCTGGGGTAGTCATAGTGGCTCTGCACAAGGACAAGGGAGTGGTTCGGCCAATGGAGGTAAGTTCATGATTTGATGGGTTATTGGGGAGAGTGGGGTTGTTTATTTTAGCTATATTGTAGTTGTTAGATTGACCGATATAATAAGCAAAGTACCTAGCGCAAACAAACACAAACAACGTGAGGGAGTGAGCGATTGATGTTTAACGGCAATTCAGCAAGTTTTCAGCTATATCATAGCGAGAACAAGTTGATTTTCAATGAGATCATGATGAGGTTCGTTTTGTACTAGACCATTACGATGAGCTGTTGAATTTGAATACTGCAAGCTCACTGAAAAAACAGTCCGCGGATAGACATGTCGCTCTACGCTGACACATTATACTGATTCCGAGCCAAGGAGTCTTTGCTATTTCTCCTTAATGCTGCGTGCTCAACGGAGAAGCAACACATACCAATTTTATCGTCTTTAGTTTGACCCGACCGGGGCTCGAACCCACGATCTACCGCATTCGAGGCGAGCACGCTAACCATTACACCACACACCATGCGGTCACAAAGAACACAAATAAGATTATCTTTACCCAATATTATACCCAATAGTATTTTGTATTTTAACTCAATATGAACCAAGGTGATAACATGCAATACATATAATTTTACAGGACTAGGAGGAAGTGCCTCTAGCTCCTCAAATTCAAACGCTAACGCCAACGCAGGAGGTGGAGGATCTTTCTTTGGAGGTAATTTAACTACAGTCAAACAAACCTGCCTTTATTCAGCAGTCACCTGTGTTAATAGGTCACTTTTTTCTTGTCCCATCATAGAACATTTCATATGAATTGAATCCTTTTAAAAAGGTCACATGTCTTATAAGGTCACTTTTTCTTTGCCCCAAATGTGACCTCTTAATACAGGTTTGTCTATACTTATTAATTGTGTGCATTTATTCACCTGCAATTTTTTTTAATTGTTAAACTCTTTTAATAATGATGGTGATTCCCATCCTCTATATATTAACGTTAGAGAAAACCGAATGAGTAAATAATAATGGATAATCCAGAGACACCGGTAACATTGGAAACACACGATACAGGATGAAGACAAACAAAGCAACACGGTATTCCTGTTATTACTTGTTTATCCAATGATTACAATGAGAGGAGAGTGTAAGAAGTGTTTGAAGATACCAAAGGGAGGCGATCAGAATCCGTATATCGAAGAAGAACAGACAACACAATGGCCAAAAGAAAAAGTACAAAAAGACAAACAACGATCTACAAAACATTACACATAAAACTAAAGATCGAGTAACACGAACCCCACTAAAAACCGGGATGAACTCAGGTGCTCCGGAAGGGTAGCAGTACCTGCTCCACTAAAATAGACAGACTGTAGAGCATATAATATAGATTATATACTCTAAGAGAAACTATTATTATGTTTATTTCAGTGCCTGTAGGAGGAAGTTCCTCTAGTTCATCCAATTCAAACGCCAATGCCAACGCTGGAGGTGGAGGACCCTTCTTTGGAGGTAAGAAATACCACACTGTCTGAACAATTTCAAAATCCAATGGGAAAATCGTAGAAACAAGGCAAATCGATGCCCCTATCATATATGTATTTTCCTGGCTTTGTTCAGAAGCTTGGCAAAAAGATAGTTGCGGTTATGCCGTGCATTTGTATTATTAAATTAATTCACGGTTCCAGTGCATAATTTGTTGAATACAGTCCGTGTAGGCTTAACACACAAAACAGAAAACTAGACGAGCAATACGGGCCCCATCAATAACCGTGGGTGACACGGGCCCCACCAATAACCCTGGGTGACAGGGCCCCACCAATAACCCTGGGTGACATGGGCCCCACCAATAATCCAGGGTGACACGGGCCCCACCAATTACCCTGGGTGACACGGACCCCATGAATAGCCCTGGGTGACACGGGCCCCAGCAATAACCCTGGGTGACACGGGCAAAACCAATAACTCTGGATGACACGGGCCCCACCAATAACCCTGGGTGACACGGGCCCCACCAATAACTCTGGGTGAACAGATGTGTTTGCGAAGGGTAAGCAGTTCATGTTTCTTATTAGACATCCGTCGTGTTGCTCATATAGTCAAGGTGTGTTTAACACATTCTAATATAATTTCTTTAGTATTTTATTATGATATCTTTATTATTTCTTTATTTCATTCTAGTATTTCTTCATTATTTCCTTACTTCTTTATTATTTCCTTATTGTGTCTTTATTATTTCTTTATCATTTCTTTATTAATTCTTTATTTCTTTACCATTTCATTATTCATTCTTTATTTTTTCTTTATCATTTCTTTATTTCTTTATTTTTCAAAAGATTTGGATCATAGTCAGCTGTTGGTTCTGGGCATAGCAGTGCCAGACAGACTGTAGAATATAAAATACAAACATAAATTATATACTCTAGGAGAAACTACAAATGTATTATATATATACATTATACAAAATGATTATGTTTATTTCAGTGCCTGTAGGAGGAAGTGCTTCTAGTTCATCCAATTCAAACGCCAATGCCAACGCTGGAGGTGGAGGACCCTTCTTTGGAGGTAAAAAATACCACACTCTCTGCACAATTTCAAAATCCAATGGGAAAATCGTAGAAACAAGGCAAATCGATGCGCTATCACAAATGTATTTTCCTGGCTTTGTTCAGAAGCTTGGCAAAAAGATAGTTGCGGTTATGCCGTGCATTTGTATTATTAGATTAATTCACGGTTCCAGTGCATAATTTGTTGAATACAGTCCGTGTAGGCTTAACACACAAAACAGAAAACTAGACGAGCAACACGGGACCCACTAATAACCAAGGGTGAACAGAAAACTAAACGAGCAACACGGGCCCCACCAATAACCGTGGGTGACACGGGCCCCACCAATAATCCTGGGTGACAAGGGCCCCACCAATAACCCTGGGTGACACGGGTCCCACCAATAACCCTGGGTGACACGGGCCCCACCAATTACCCTGGGTGACACGGGCCCCACCAATAACCCAGGGTGACACGGACCCCACCAATAACCCTGGGTGACACGGGCACCACCAATAACGCAGGGTGACACGGACCCCACCAATAACCCAGGGTGATACGGGCCCCACCAATAACCCTGGGTGACACGGGCCCCACCAATAACCCTGGGTGACACGGGCCCCACCAATAACCCTGGGTGACACGGGCCCCACCAATAACCCCACCAATAACCCAGGGTGACACGGGCCCCACCAATAACCCTGGGTGACACGGGCCCCACCAATAACCCTGGGTGACACGGGCCCCACCAATAACCCTGGATGACACGGGCCTCACCAATAACCCTGGATGACACGGGCCCCACCAATAACCGTGGGTGAACAGATGTGTTTGCGAAGGGTAAGCAGTTCATGTTTCTTATTAGACATCTGTCGTGTTGCTCATATAGTCAAGGTGTGTTTGACACATTCTAATATTATTTCTTTAGTATTTTATTATGATGTCTTTATTATTTCTTTATGTCATCCTAGTATTTCTTCATTATTTCCTTACTTCTTTCTTATTTCCTTAATGTTTCTTTATTATTTCTTTATCATTTCTTTATTAATTCTTTATTTCTTTACCATTTCATCATTCATTCTTTATTTTTTCTTTATCATTTCTTTATTTCTTTATTTTTCAAAGGATCTGGATCATCATCAGCTGTTGGTTCCGGACACAGCAGTAAGTAGAAAATAAACACAAAGGCAAATTTAAAAGGAAATAAAATAAAGAACCAAAAATCTCACACCGTCAGAACATTTACACAATCCAAAAGAAAAACCATAGAGAAAGACACAATCAAAAACCTGTAACACAAAATCGCACGACCGCTCTCTTTCCTGGCTTGTTGCAGGCACTTAATAAAAAGTGGCGGGGGTTAGATTAGCTTCATAGGCCCACAACTCCCCTCTTAGTGGAATTATACATCATGCAAGTGTTTTCCACATGTGAGGAAAGTATTACAATATTAAATGCCTCATAGAGAACACTCCTTACAATTGCTACATAACATTAAGAAGAGTTTGAAGATACCAAAGGGAGGTAATCAGAATCCGTAAATGAAAAGAAAAAGGACAAAAAGACAAACAACGATCTACAAAACATTACACATAAAACTAAAGATCGAGGAATTAAAGTGAACTCAGGTGTTCCTTAAGGGTAAACATTTCCCGCCCCATTAGTGGCACCCGTCGTGTTAATCTAGATACAAACCCGGTGATAGCTCGTTAGGCAAATAAAACTACAGGCAAACCTGTGTTAAATGATCACATCAAAATGAAAAACAAAATGATCCTTTCAGACACGTAACCGCTAAATACACGTGACCATATGGGCAGGTTTGACTCTACATCTGTCACATGACTAATGGGATACGTCATACAACGAACTAGTCTATTTCAATATACCCTATACAATCGTGTCCTTTTCTTTTCAGGTTCCTTCGGAGGTGGTTCAGGATCCAGTGCCCATGCTAGTTCTAGTGCAAGTAAGTTAATTTAATAGCATTGATGGATTGATCGTTAGAAGTAAATTTTCAGCTTAAAATACAACACATATTCAAAATATAGTCAAACCTGCCCATGCAGTCACCTCTATTAAGCAGCCACCTGTATTAAAAGGTCACCTTTTTCTTGGCATGTCATGGAAATTTTCATATAAATTGAACCTCTTTTAAGAGGTCATCTGTCTTAAAAGACCACTTTTTCTTTGTCCCAAAGTTGACCTCTTGATACAGGTTTGACTGTAGTTTTTTTTTTTTTATCCCAGAATGAACAAATTGTTTCAGGATGAACACAAAACAAGCGTGCGTTTATTTGAAAAGTTGACACTGTTTTTACATACCTACGTCATGAATGAGACACAGGTGTGTCACATCAGAAATACCCGATATGTAATATGTCACCATCGATGCAAATGGGACTTTTTGAACATATACGTTAGAGAACACCAAAGGGGAATCAAAAATGGACAATCCAGAGAAACTGGCAACATATGATACACAAGACGAAGAGAAAAAAAACCACACACAACACAATACGTGCCGCACAACACTACACGTAAAGAAACACAAACAACGTAAACAAACACAAACAACGTAAACAAGACATGACCCCTCCTACAAACATCGTTTTCATGCGGAAATCGTATCGGACATCACAACACGGAACTCATGAACCTATTATGGAGTGAATCATTGTTGTTAAACCATTTTATCAGCTATATCATGACGAAAACAAGCTATGTCTGTTTTTTTCACCTAATTATATTTTTATATGTTTTGTCACCTGTAACACTGCGCAGGTAGACATAACACTCCAGGTGGCTATATAATTCTGCCTCTAAGCTCTGATCTAACACCTTAACGTTGGCTTAGTAGCGGAGAAACGGTAAATATTAATTTTGTAGTCTCGATGGACTCGCCAGTGCTCGTCACAACTATAATCCTCACTAAAGGAGTAAACACTAAATATACAGTTCTGTCCATTTGTAGTATTTTAGAAATCGGTCTTCTATTTATATTACCACGATTCTTACTTATTTTATTTGATTTCAGGTGCCCATGCCCATTCAAGCCATGTTGCTATGCCAGGTCAACCGGGTTCACCAGGTAAACATGTAACGTACATTATTGTTGTCAACTTTACTTAAGCATGTTATAATGACTCCGGGTTATATTGTAACAAGACCCTTTTCTTGACTCAATCATTTCAGCCACAATGCCTTCATCGATCAGCGTCTTATGCTATTGTCTGAGTATCTTTTCCACCTTAAGGGGAGAACACTTAATTAGATTAGAATTTTGATATATAGTTATATTTATATATATATTTATTCCAATAGAAAAGTCGTAAAGAGAAATAAAATCGATATCCCTAACACACAAATACATGACCGCTCACTTTCTTGGCTTGGTTCAGGAAACGTGGTGGGGTTAAACTAGTTTTAAGACCCCACCCCTCTTAGTGAAATGATGAAATAATAACGTGCGTTCTACATGACAGAAAAATGTCAACCCTCACCCTCACATATAACCCTAACCCTAACCATAACCAATACGAAAAAATGGAAGTATTAAGATTTTTAATACCAATATTATTTCTGTTATATCGAATTGGTCAATTTTATTGAAGTAGGAAACTGGAAAACACCACCACAATTCCACAATATACTGACAAAGAGTAACACGACGGGTGTCACTAGTGGAGCAGGAACTTCTAACCCTTCAGGAGTACCTATAGCTAGGTTTATTCACGTTTATTAGTGGAGTTCGTGCTGTTCGATCTTTAGTTTTATGTGTAGTGTTTTGTAGATAATTGTTTTTCCTTTTCATTTGGCCATTGTACTGTCTGTCCTTCGATTAAGGACTTCAGGTTACCCTTTTGGTATCTTCACACTTTTCTGAAAATAATGCAAACCCAGATATCTAATTTAGTGCGCACGACGCATCTCTGGAATAATCTTCTACAGGTACGCTCAAGCACAAAAGATTGGAAAATCAAATAATTTAAAAGTCTTCGGGAACGAGAAAACCAAAAGGACCTAATTTAAGTGGAAATAGGTAATGGATGGGATCACCGCCTCGACAAAGAAATTAAATTTGAGCTCGCAGGGATATATAAAATGTATAAAATAAAAGTAACTGATAATGTTTTTTTGCTTACAGGTCAACCAGGACGTCCAGGATTACCCGGAGCAGCAGGTAAATGATAAAATCAATCGGAAAGGATATGATCGTAATCCGTAAGATTGTCCATCAAGGTTATGGATGCGTTTATCACATTGAGAAATGTGTATTAGATACTGGTTCTCTGATGATGTTGCGTTACCTCTACACCATCGAAAAATTAGGAATAAATGAACAATAGAATGAGACATTAGACCAAAAAGCCCCACTAAAACTGTTTTTACTATTAATACATCAAGATTTTAACATAAGAAAGAAAAACAAACGAACAAATGTACAACACAGTTAGAAGAGTTTGAAGATAGCACATGCGTAATGAGAATCCGTAAATCGACAAAGGACAGATATCACAACAGAAAAATGACAAAAGGGGAAACAACGATCTACAAAACATACACATAAAACTAAAGATCGAGTAACACGAACTTCACTAAAAACCGGCGGCGAATTCAGATGCTCCGGAAGAGTAGGCATATCCTGCTCCACTAGTGGCACCCCTTGTTATTTTAGAACAGCCCCAAAATCGAACCGGCAGAGTGTAGAAACAGAGGCAAAATCGATATCCTTAACATATATACAAATATTTTTATTTCCAATTAAGGAGCCCTTTCGGGCAGAACAATTAACAAAGAATTTAATACAATGATTATGGATTGATTACATTGATTGGAAGATGACAAAATTTGTATGAAACAATAACAAATCAAAATTTAATCATACCATTGACATAGTAATAGTTGCATTCGAATGTATGTTATATAACAAGCACAGTGACCCATCAGTTATAAAATAATAATGGTCGAACTTCAGAGAGGATTTATATAAAAATATATATATATACACCATACATATAAGTTTACCGACAACTTTCCTGGTTTGGTACAGGAACTTTTAATACATGATAACGGGGTTAAACTAGATTATGAATGAACCTATAATAAATAATATAGATAACTATTGTGATTTCAGATGAAATTTGAATTTTGTGAGTTATAAGGTGGCGGGGTTATACTGATTGTATCAATGAATTTATAATAAGTAATAGAGATTTCGTTCTCATAGCATATTTGCATTATGGGTATAACCTATGTTCTTATTGTAGGAGCAAGAGGACTTCCAGGAATAACCCCACCAGGACACCCAGGAGCCCCAGGGTCCCCCGGACAACCAGGTCAATATACCATTATTTATCATTAATTATATTCTAATATTGCGTTGATATTGAACACGTGTATCTATTGACTGTGATATAGGTCCTATGCATTTAAATGATCCAATATCATTGGTTAATTTTGTATTTGATCGGCGGTTAATACTTCATGAAATATTTGCCCGGTTATTTTACCAAAATCTTTTAGAAAAATGAAGTGTAATTATCACATGCCACCAGAAGTGACCAATCAAAAATGTGTTTTTTTTAGAGAAAACTAACCGAGAAATAAAGAATGGGCAATGTAGAGTCACATGCAAGATTGGTGATGAAGAAGAAAACAAAAGAAAGAAAACAAACAAACAAACAAACAAAAAACAATACCAATATTGTTTACATGTAGGAAAACGGGTTTGAAGATGCCAAAGGGGCAATCAGAATCCGTAGATCAGAGAAAGACAGGCAGTACAATGAACAAAAGATAACGGACAACAGAACAAACAACGCCTTACAATACACTACACGGAGAACTAAAGATCGAGTATCACAAAACACGCTAAAAACCGGTGGTGAAATCAGATGCGCCGGAAGGGTAGACAGTTCCTGCTCCAATAGTGACACATGTCGTGTTAATCTAGCTAGAATTAGTAAATAAATAGCAAATGCACGATATTTTAATATTCATTAATTTATACCTTTATTAGGTAGAGCAGGATCCCCGGGGAGCCCTGGACAGGCCGGGAGACCAGGAGCCACCGGACATCCAGGTATGTTACTTTTATTCATATAATTTAATTGTGTGCATTTCTGATATTTCAACACATATTTATAATAACTGTGAGCATACTTTTATTCTTTGGCATCAATTTTCGTGGTTTCTTACAAAATGCCTTGATGCATGGCTCCTTGAATTCGTGCTTTCAAACATTACAGGCAACAATCAATGAGAAACTTGTATTTTATTGTTGAACTTTAATTTTCGTGGTTTGAGTGAACCGCGAAATCGACCAAAATTATAACCACACGATTGATAATGATTTCACAGTATTTTACTTTCCAATGTTGTTTATCTATTTTGGGCGTACCTGATGAAAGTTATTTCAGGAACTAGTAGTGGACACTTAATTAAATACCTATGTAGATTATCCAGGTAATTGCTGTTATTACAGCTTGTTTGTAATTTTCTTGGATACAAACACAATCCCTAAATTTGATGCCTTAAAAATGAATTGAAAGTAAATATCAATCATAAATTCAAATATCAACAAACTTATACATGTAGTTATACTATTTTCGGTCATTCCACGAAATTTAATACCACAGAAACATATGAAATCCAAAGCAGGTTACTACACCATGCACAGTAAGATACATACAGCTCCCATGCAGTCACCCGTATTAAAAGGTTATCTTGTTCTTGTCCTGTCGTAGGAAATTTCATATGAATTAAACCTCTCTTAAGAGGTCACCTCTCTTATAAGACCATAATGCAGGTTTGTCTGTATCTAATTTAGAGCGCACGTCGCGTTTCTGGAATAATCTTCATCAGATACCTCAAAGTCAAAAGATTTGAAGACCAAACAATTAAAAAGCCCGTTGGTAGAAAGAAACACAAAGTGACAGAATTGTCAAAAGAATTTTAAGTTATTTGGCTTCTAATTTTCGTCGAGTTTGCTAAATTTGATATTTACGTTTTCATTGAGTCATGTCGACTATCAGCCATTGATTCAAATGGAGGATACAAATACTGTATTGAGAGGTCACCTCTGGTACAAAGAATAAGTGTTCTGATAAGACAGGTGACCTCTTAAAAGAGGTTCAATAATTATAAAAATTATTCTGAAAGAACAATAAAAAGATCCCCTTTCAATACACAGCTCTTTAATAAAGATGATTGCATGAGCAGGTTTGACTATTACAAAACCTAAACACTGAATACTACTATTGATTTAAACATATTCACAGGATCCCCAGGACAACCAGGTAGACCAGGTTCAAAAGGTCAACCAGGGTCAGCAGGTATGTTAAACGTATATAAATAGAAAGTAAAACAGGGATTCCAAAAATGAAAAAGATTACCTAACAATCAAAAACAATAATAGAACGAGACAAAACTGCCACAAAATGAAGATATCAAAAGTGGTAATCCGAAGTCGTAAAACGACGACGATGGACAAACAATACAATGAACAAAAAGAAAGAGAAGAAAAGAATACACATTGATCTACTAAACATTAATCAGAAAACTCCACAAAAAGAAAAACAAATGAAAAAACGGGGGTGAGCTCCTAAGCCGCGGAAGGGTAGGCAGTTCATCTCCATTAGTGCCACCTGTAGTGTTATTGTTAGACGACACGAATATTCTCCCTCATGGATCAGTAATGTACCTACTTATACAAAATTGTACCTAATACACGTGTCCACAGGCGGACGATCATTTGCTATTATTTTCACTTACTAATAATTTCATGTGTAAATACGAAGCTAGATATCTTGCAGGAGCGGCAACAAGGGGTCATATCTACAAATAAAGCGCTTTCCAAATTAATTATGATAAAATAAAAATAAAAACCACACTGTTGGAACAATTCCAAAATAAAATTTCAAAATGACAGAAAGAGACAAATTTGGTATCCATGACACACAAATGATGCTTGATATTATGATTTCATTGTTGCTTTGTCGCCATAAATACATGAACCCTCAATTTTCTGACTTAGACAATGAGCTTGAAGATACCAAAACGGATAACCAAGAGCCGCAAATCGATGAAGGAGAGACAACACAATGTCCAAAGGAAAAAAGTACAACAGGAAAAAGGGCTGCCACCTCAATAAAAAGTGGCGGGGTTAAGCTATGAAAAAATATGGTCCCTAATTTGTGTAATGTTTACAAATATATTATTACTATGTTTTTCAGGTTCTCCAGGACAGCCCGGTAGCAACGGTAATATAATATAGAAACAATATCACAGTTAAATAAGAATTGATATTACACAAAATGAGTGTTAACTTTAAAATAGTAAGTCCAGTGTGAACAAAACTGTTCAATGAGTGAACATTTTTAGCAAATATGAAATATGAAGTGTTACTGTCGTCAAGCTATTTACTTAATTAAGCATTGACCAATTTTTATCAAAGTTGGAAATATGGAAAATACGTAATGAGGTGAAATGTAACCAATACCGAATTGGAGATGAAACAATTTTCAACATTTTAAAATATAATTAAAAAAATGTGTACAATGCACACTACAAACTTATATTAATGACATTGATAAGAAAAAAAGATTAGAACTTATTCAGAATAATTATATATTATTTAGCAACACAAATCTAATGCATGGTAATAATTGTATCTTCTAATTGTGTATATTATGATGAAATGTAAAAACAAATGAATCTAGAGGATGTACAAGTGGACTTTTGTGTTTAATTTTCACTTGCTACCACTGGACACGTGAGATTGGTGTAAAACAGGGACCCTTAATGTGCAACAATGGACCATTAAGGTTATTGTAAACAGGAGAATATTTTAATAAACTGTATTATGATGTAAAAAAAAGCATTGCATACAAACATCAAATTGAATCTATATATCCTTATTGTCAAGCTTCTCAAACTCTTCATATAATATCCAAATGGTCATTCGACAAATTTCCGAAACTCAATTTGCGTTGTAGGTTCTGCAGGTCAGCCAGGAAATCCAGGACGCCCAGGAACACCCGGAAGACCAGGTTCTGCAGGAAGCAAGGGATCACCAGGTATGTAGGCATGGCTTAGTAAATATATTTATTACTGAAATTTACAATTCCTAAATAATGTAATTGTTAATAAAACTAAGGTTCTCTTCTCTCAGGCATATGTCAGGGGCGGATCCAGGGGGGAGCGCATCCGGCGCCCCCCTCCCCCTAAAATTGGAAAAAATATGATTTTTTGGCGTAAAATCGTGATTTTTCACACGAAATACCCCAACAATATTCGCGTCTCCCTTCGCTCGGTGCAATTGTTTTAAGTGCGCTCCCCCTAACTTGAAATCCTGGGTCCGCCCCTGTATGTGACCATAGCCGATTTTGGCTTTCCTGTTTAGGTCCTTTGGTTTGATTGCTCCCAAATCTTTAAATTATTTGGCTTTCCAATCTTTCGATTGTGAGGGTACCTGATGAAGTTTATTCCAGAAACACGTAGTGCATACTAAATTAAACATCTACGTTTTTACCAGCTGACCATAAGATATGAAATTAGCATGTAATTAATAATTGTGTAAATAGTAGACTATCTTATAGGGGTGAACGACTGATTGTTAGCTAACGCTATTTGATCAATATTTGATACATTGAATGACATGATGATGAGGTCCGCTTTGTACTAGACAAACATGCTCAGTTGTGTTTTTATAGTGCTAGCTCACTGACACAACAGTACATGGGTAGACATGCTGGTCCACTTGGACACTTTATCCTATTTACGAGCCAACCTTAGTGCTGCGTGCTAACCATAGAAGCAACACTACTCAATTACATAATCTTTGATTTGACACGACCTCGGCTCGAACCCATGATCTACCACTCTCGATACGATCACGCTAACCATTACATTATTGGGTTGTCATGGAGAAAAAGAAACAAAAAAATAACAATATTAGCATAATCTGCAATAGCATTATTAATAGCATACTACAAAACAATCATGATCCACTGGACTATTAGATACTCCATAAGAATCGACCGCAGGATAAAGTCTCTATCAAGATCGACTGGGGTAGGAAGAAGATTGTGAAGATACCAAAGAGGTAATCGGAATCCGTAAATTGAAGAAGGACAGACAACACAATGACCAAACGAAAAAGGACAAAAGAACGAACAACGATCTACAAAGCATTACATAGAAAAATAAAGATCAATACAGTTTTAGTTTAATTATTGATGCACATCCATTTTGAACCATTTTTGTTTTCATGATAATTACATCTATTTGATAAATAATTAAATAATGTTTTGCTTTATTTCACCAGGAGCACAAGGCACACCCGGTTCACCAGGACATCCAGGAGTCCCAGGGGCAGCAGGTAATATATATGATTCCAACGGCAGTATTACTTTTACTCTTATCAAGGTAATGTTAAGTCGTTGTCGTTTGTCTTCACGTTTACAGCAATATTGTGGCTCACAGAGCAAAACCAGGACAGCTATTAGGAACTGACAGCTGAACATACAGACCATTGATAGACATTTGGAAACATTAACACTCGAGTTGGGTATCGGTAGACGTCGGTGAAATTTGGAATGTAGACATAATTCTACCTGCTTAACAATTAATGCGACCCCTGTTTACAAATTACAATGTATGTCCTATTATGCGTCTTTACATTCTGAGCTCCGTGTAGTGATGTCCGCTACGACTGTCGCATGAAAACGATGTTCGGTTCGTGTTTAGCTCCAGTTGTTTGTAGGAGTGCTCGTGTCTTATTTACGTTATTTGTGTTTGCTTACGTATAGTGGTGTCCAACACATATTATGTTTTGTTTTTCTTCTTCTTGTGTACACTTTGTTGCCAGTTTCTCGGGTTTGTTCATTTTTTATTAGCCCTTCGGTATTCTCAGACGTTTATTTATTAACAAATTATGAGAAATAGGTTTAAACAAACATGACAAACAATTCCACTAAAACAAACCACCAATTCGTATTTCAAAAGATTATAGAGTGGAATAAGGGTAATAACAAAATTACCGAGCTCCGAGCAATCTAACAAAGGGAAAGTCAAAACTCGTAAGTATATAAACAGACAAAATCAGTCAACAAACGGAAAACTGTGAAAACCGTAATGACCCTGACTTGGTACAGGCATTTCTAAAGAAATGGTGGGTTGAATCAGATTTTAAAGCACCAAATCTCCCCCTTTCATTACGGCTCAAAGTTTCCGGCTGTCACTATAACAGTATTTACAACAACACTTGAACAAAACAGGTAAAACAGTTGTCAAATCAGCGCCAAATGTCAAAAACACTTTTACGTCACACATTGATAATAGGGCTGTATTTTATTTTATATCATACAATTAATGTCTTTCGATGAGGTAAATGTGTGGATTTATTGACTTTGCTCCGCACACATTTTTACAGAATCAAAAGACAGTAATTGTTTTATTCTCTATTTTGTATAAAAACGTATTCGATGCCTCAGATTTATTATTCATTGGCGGTAAATATCACGTGTTACTTTATTTTTTTAAAGAAAAGGGAACGCTATCACAAATGTTCTATTTTAAATTACTAAAAAAAAGTAACACGTGACATTTACCACCAGTGAATATTAAAATCTGAGACATTGAATACGTATTTTTATTTAAAAAAATACTTTTAGTTGAAATCTACTATACTAGAATTAACTAATATAGAATAAAAACGTTCATTTATAAAAAAAAATATCGATATTAATTTAAAACAAATATCAATGATACATTTGATCTGAATTTTCTCTTTAATATATTCACAGGACCAGTTGGACCCGTTGGACCACGTGGCCCTGCAGGAGTAATTGGATTGTCAGGTAGGATTTTAACATTCAGTCTAAGGAAATTATATTAGTAACATTGTGTTTCATAAAGGTTGATTGATTTATTGTGTTCAACGCCACTTTCAACAATGTTTCAGCTATATCATGTCGACTAATTTTAGTGGTAGAAGAAGCACGAGGACCCGGAGAAAACCACCGACCTGTCGCAAGTCAGTGACAAACTTTATCACATAATGTTGTACACCGCGCCCTGATCGAGATTCGAACTCACAGCATCAGTGATGATAGGCACTGATTGCACAGGTAGTTGTTAATCCAATGACCATACGATCATGGTCACGTCATAAAGGTCTTTGATAAATGATTCAGTATGAACTATTGTGGTAGATATCGGTGCATTTCATTACGAATCTTGTGAGGGGCCTTCGTGGTCGTGATCCTATAGTAGATGGATTTATAACTACCTATCCCATCAGTGTCTATCACCAATAAAGTTGAGAGTTTTGAACCCCGCTCATGGCGAGGTGTACTCGATGTAAAATTTTGTGATAAAGTTTGTCAGTGAATTGCGACAGGTCGGTGATTTTCTACGGATACTCCGGTTACCTCCACCAATAAAACTGACCGCCATGATATAGCTGAATTATTGATGAAAGTGGCGCTAAACACAAACAAACAAACAAACAAACATGTATGTACTGGAAGAAATTTAACATTATTCGTGCGGCATGCATAATAACACGTATGGTAAGAAAGATAACTCTAACATTATCAAGGGTTTGTTAGCGACAAAATTAACAACATTTTCTTTCTACTAATATTAAAATACCTATGTATAGACAATGATCGTCCAATCTTGAAATGTGGCAAGCCTTCTTTTAAAAAGATAAACATTTGAAAGATAGTTAACCTGAGTGCACTCGCGATTTTAGTGGGGTTTGTGTTACTCGGTCTTTAGTTTTATATGTATGTTTTGTAGATCGTTGTTTCTCCTTTTGCTTTTAGCCATTGTGTTGTCTGTACTTCTTCGATTTGTGGATTCTGATTCCTCCTTTGGTATCTTCAAGCTCGTCTCACTACAATTACAACCAGGCACATCGTATTTTTATTGTCTGTTTGCATAAAATATTTCTAAAAATAATATATTAGATTAAATGTGTTAGTTCAAAAATGGTGTACAACATTGTGATAAAGTTTGTCAGTGACTTGCGACAGGTCGGTGGTTTTCTCCGGTTTTCTCTACCAATAAAACTGGCCACCACGGTATAACTGAAAAATTGCTGAAAGAGGCGTTAAACACCATAAGTTCAAATCTAAGCCTAAAAAATGTGTACATAAGACAATGCAATTTTTATCTTCCTAAATTGCACAGCGCTTTAGCAGACTTCCGGTCAAAATACAATAGACCAATCACATGCTCCGTAGCAAACATCTACCCACAAGTTTTCTCTATTGGACAGAAACTAACATTTAATGTATATATTGTAGGAGCAACGGGACCAGCAGGGGAACCAGGAAAAGAAGGCCCACAAGGACCAACAGGTAATTATTGGACATTACTCAATGTTTATCTTTTCCTGGCTCTCAGATGGTTTTACTTGTCAAATAAAATAAAATTTTTGATTACCTGTCCGACGGTATTGCATGATTTTTTTTAGGTTCATAGGGTTGTAAAAGCGCTGACTGAAGTACATAGTAGTGGAGCAGGAACTACCTACCCATCCGGAGCACCTGAGTTTACCCCTTTTTTTTAGAGGGGTTCGTGTTACTCGACCTATAATGTTATGTGTATGTTTTGTAGATCGTTGTTTGTCCTTTTGTCATTTTTCATTTGGCCATTGTGTTGTCTGTCCTTCGATTTACAAATTCTGATAACCACTTTGGTATTTTCGAATTCGTCGTGCATATAAAATATGAAGTGCTGTACGTCGGTCATTTAAACAAATAAATTTAACTACCAAAGATAGTATTCCATCCTTTATTTAATACGTTTGTTATATTTGTTGATGTTATTTAAGCATTCACCACTAATGTTGCGAGTACGAACCCAGATTTTGCGAGGTGTACTCGATACAACATTATATAATAAAGTTTGTCAGTGCCTTGCAGCAGATCGGTGGTTTTCTCCGGATACTATGGTTTCCTCCACCAATAAAACTAATCGCCATGCACGATATACTAGTAGATGAAATATTATTGAAAGTGGCATTAAACACCATAAGCCAATCAATTATGAGAGATTGTTATCTTTTTGTAACTTGTATTATTTCTTTCTTATGTTTTTTCTCACATACGGAAGACACCGCATCATTTCATTTAAAAAAAGGGGGGATGGAATCATAGCACTAACGTAGCTTGACACTTTTCATTGTTGTGTGGAATCTGTTTTCTACTATTTTTCGATTTGATTTTTGAACTGTTCTGATAGTGTGGTATCCCACGTCCCATTTTATTCAGTAATGCAACTGACAAAAACAATCATAGAAAAACCTTATATTTATATAATATATTGTCCTTGATACTTACAGGTATAGCAGGACCAAGAGGCCCTCAAGGTAAGTCATTTTATTATTACTAAGTGTCAACAAATATCTTACAACTAGAGATGAAACAACCAGTTTTGTAATAAAGAAAATTCTAGATCTATTTGTGTTTGGTCTAAGCCAGAATATATTAGAATTAATCCAAATGGATTGATGAAAACCAACCATTTTATGAATCATTTCTAGGACCGAATTAACACTACATATTTTTATCGTATAGACCTCTAATATGAAAGTTTTATAAAATAACATTTTGTTTGCAATATCTTTATTTTATTTTTTATAAACATATTTATTATGTAATAGAATCAACTTTTATCCACTTTAGATTCTTATGCGATTGTATTTCGTTAAAATCATGTCCGTCTTGTTTTTAATCCAACTACTAACAAAAATGCATATTGAAATCTATCTAGGTTTTCCTACACATAATGAAACTGAATTTTAATTCAAAGCAATTAGATGATTGCATTAACATCACTTTCTTAAATTTAAAGGACCAGTTGGGGCATCCGGACCTAACGGACCATCAGGAGATAGTGGAGCCAGTGGATCTCTAGGTTCACCAGGACCAAGAGGAGCCCCAGGAGAACCCGGATCAAGCGGTAAATTACTATATACTTATACGATGTTGGTAAAAGGGAGCATAGTGCACGAACAAACGTAAAATAAAAGTCGATTTCACGATGAACGAACATTGAATTTTGACGACGCATATAAAGTTGTGTCACAAATGACCACACACACACATACACACACACACTTTAAATAACAAACACAATCATGTTTCTAGCAAAGATTTAAGTGATGTGGTAATGTTTTATTGGACCAATTGCTCCAAGTTGGATCTCGTGCTAGAGTTATCTATTCTCAGTTGTTCAAGTGAACATAACGACATACTGCATGTTTTACTAAGAACAGCAATGATTATAATTTTTTTATTTGGCCCCGCACCTCCTAAAGCCAGATCTACTTCGAAGTAAAAGCAGAGGATATGCTCCATCAGGAAAGTACACATTGAATGCATGTGGTGTCAACAGTCGTTTTTTCGATCTTAAAAATATGTATCTCATTTAACCCCGCCACATTTTAGGCCTGTCAGGGTCTTTTTCTTGTGTTAAATAGTTTGCAGAAAGAGGCGGTTTTGTTAATATTGGTAGACTTTTCTTGACCATCACTGTTCCAACGTTCTTTTCATATTGCATTTAAAATTAAACTTAAACATTTATGATATTGTAGGTTCTGATGGTCGACCCGGTTCACAAGGCGCCAGAGGACAACCCGGATCACCTGGAAATAACGGCAACCCAGGAGAAAAAGGTAAAAATCACATCGAATATAACATGTACAACCGTTATTATCCAGAACGCTTGGTTACTATGGCAACATTATGAATACAACACGATTGGATATACGATGTATATATAAGACTCATTTTTAACAATGCAGTCAGTATATCATGTTTACCACAAGGTGAGCATTGTTTCCTTTGGATGTTTGCCCAGTTATATGCAAGGGTTGGCATATTACCCAGATATGCAAAGCACTTGCATGCCCACATAGTTTTACTAAGATGAGAGGTTTAGGCACATATGATATAGTATATAAAGGTAATAACAAAATTACCGAACTCCGAACAATCTTACAAAGGGAAAGTCAAAACTCATAATTATATAAACAGACAAAATCAGTCAACAACCGGAAAACTGTGAAAACCGTAATGACCCTGACTTGGTACAGGCATTTCTAAAGAAATGGTGGGTTGAATCAGATTTTAAGGCGCCAAACCTCCCGCTCTCATTACGGTTCAAAGGTTCCGGCTGTCACTATAACAGTATTTAAATACAGGAACAAAATAGGTAGAATAGTTGTCAAAGCAGTACCATATTCGGTGACGTAAATGTCAAAAATATTTTTACGTCACACATTGACAAAAAAAAATATCCTTGACATTTTTTGATTTTTTTATCTTTATACATTTTCACTAAATGAAAATGCATCGCTTATAATTTTTTCTGCAGAGACGGAATACATTTCGACAAGATCTTGGTATCGGAATATAAACTTTTTAAGAGATCGAATAAGGAGAATCTTTTAATAGCCCTGGTCCAGTAGCCTGTTTCTCAGATGCTTTTTCTTAATAAAATAGTATGGTACCAAATTTTATGGAGAAAAATAACCGGAACTGGAAGATGCAAGATATATATAAACTGAACAGGCTGCAATTTTCAACGAAAAAGTTTGGAGAAAAAATACCGATTTTTTTATGTTCAAATTGGAAATAGTCTGATCTGTGTTTAGTGAGAGAAAACATATCTGGCTAAAGGAAAACAAAACATACCCCCCCTCCAAGCAAAAAAATATAGAACAAATGGTCGATCCCCTATAGAATTATATATATATTGCTTTTCTGCTCTTAAACAATTGACTTTAGATTTGGTGTTTAAAATTCTTGTTCCCAACCGAATAAATGATATACAAAAATGGTCATATTGTACTTTAATTGATTTCCTCTATTTTTACATTATCAGGAGCAGACGGTGGCGTAGGACCACAGGGACCATGTGGCGCTAAGGGACCACAAGGTAAGCATAGTCAAGCCTGCCGATGCGATCACCTCTATTAAGCAGTCACTTGCATTAAAAGGTCACTCTTTTCTTGTCCCGTCATATATAGTTTCATAAGATTTAAACCTCTTTTAAGAGGTCACCTTGTCTTATAAGACCACTTTTTCTTTGTTCCAAAGATAACCTCTTTATACATGTTTGACTGATTATATTATATCATTTCAAGAATATAATCACCAATAAAATCTAAAGATATGGGATAATAGTGCAACGTTTAACAATAGTTAAGCTATATCGTGTTGGTCAATTACATTGGTGGCAGAAACTGGAGAAAAAAATACACCGACCTACCGGAAGCTACTGACATTTGATGCCATAAGACCACGTGGTGTTTGAAATCAACAATCTTAGCTTCCTGTCTATAGTTACTGATAGGTTGTAGTATTGGATACATCTTGATTAAGGTAAGATAAATGTTTATTGTTGATAATAAGTAGAAGTGTTAAGAAGAAATATACATAAAACCCTCATAACCATTACATGTAGGTTTGCCACTCTTATTCAGGGGGAGGGGGGAGGAGGGGGGGGGGGGCGGTAGCGATTAGTGTTATGGTGTTTAATGCAGCTATCAACAAGAGTTGAGTTATTGAGTTATATCGTACCGATCAGTTTTAGTCTTCTTCTTCTTCTTCTTCTTCTTCTTCTTCTTCTTCTTCTTCTTCTTCTTCTTCTTCTTCTTCTTCTTCCTGGTATAGTGTAGGACTCATCTTGAGTGTAATTGGTGTGGGAAATCGGAGTACCCGGTGAAAACCACCAGCCTGTCGCAAGTAACTGACAAACTTTGTCACATAATGTTTTATCGAGTACACTTCATCTGTTTCGAACTCACAACTTTTGTGGTGATAGATACTGATTACATATGTAGTTGTAAATCCAACAACTATACGATCACGACAAGGACGACCCTTCTCTAATTCAGCGAATGTCACACAACATTATATAATTGATCAATACATGACTAGCATTTGTGATATAAAGAAAATGTCGTGAGTTGAAGCCAGTCATAATCCTCGGGATTCTACATAGACTACAATGGATTATTTGATATCTATCAACAGGAGTTTAATACGGTATTTAAGTTCACTCCCGGCCCTTGTCGATACTAAATCAGAAATTTATCTTGATTTTCTGCAAATTACATATATTAATTTTAATCTAAATTATGAAAATAAAAGTGAAATTTCCCATTGAAATATAGGTAAAATCCCGAGGAAACTTGCTGGTTTTACCTCTTTCAATTATAAAATGCCCGGATGTGCAGATAAGAGAAGAAAGTGAACAATACTAAATGGATTACATGTGTAATAGTGTTAGTGTGTTTATCGCCACGTTCAACATTATTTCAGATCAATCGTGGCTATCAGCTTTATTGGTTGAGGAAACCGGAGTACTCGGATAAAACCACCGACCTGCCGCAAGTCACTGACAAAATTTATCACATAACGGTGTATCAAGTACACCTCGCCATAAGCTGGACTCGAACTTACAACGTTAGTGATGATAGGTACTAATTGCATAGGTAGATGTAAATCTAAATACCATAAGATCAAGGTCACGACAGCCTCTGATAATGCTATATAATGTTAAATCATCGTGTTTATTTAAATATTTATGTATGATTTAATTTCAGGACCACAAGGACCAATTGGACCCAAAGGTTTGTAATGCTTTTATTACAGTATTAATTAATAATAAAACAACCAATTTTATTTAAATCACACCTCTCACGTGCACCTCTTACTGATATGTCGTGTCGTGTGAGATATGAGGAAACCCCATTACGGGTCAAACGTGGGTGACCCTAAGTTACCTTCCAATGAAAATGACGATTAGGAAACTATGAAAATGTTAATATTTAAAATGTAACTGCTTTATTTACTTTATTTAAAAAGGTCACAACCCGTATTTATCATATCATTAAATATTCATGACATGGGGTCATTCGCATGTGACCCAAAATGAGGTTTATTCAGATCTCTTACACTGCGACATGTTGATGAAGGGGAGTAAATGAGAGAGTAGTTTTAATCTGATTGTAAAACAATAAAACTTACCATGACATATTCCTGAAGTATGGCTATTATGATACACACAATTTGCACTCACCATCAATATTTGATCGTATGAACAATTTTATAATGTGTAAATATAGGAACATTTTTAAAACGTAATACAGAACAATTTCAAATCTGGTTTAAATATTATATTTTTTCATAGCCCCAAAATGGATACATTGTAGATAGCCTATCTAAGGCATATCAACATTATACTACACAGCATGAACAATAATAATCACTGCCAATAAAATATAAATTAATTAGAGTCACATGTCATTTTATACGTGCTTTGATTGGTTTAAAAAGTTGAGGTTATTTTCATATGTACTGAATCTGATAATATACGTCGTTCTCAAGGCGTCGCGTGCCGTTGTCATCGGGCGATTTTCTTGTAATGAGGCACCTTTGGGGTTATTTAAATTTATTTCCGACTATTTGCCTTATTTTGAAAAAATAGATATATTTTTCAATATCATACCAAAAAAGTTTCAATTAATTTATAAGGATTGATCGAAATTATTTGCTCGGTTCATTCGAAATAATGTACAACCTGATTGAGGTTATTTCTTCATGAACCGAACAAAAAATGCGATCAATCCTTAAGTAAAACAATTAATTAAGGAATCACTGTATTGCGTTCCCACCGTGAATCATCGGGTTTGCTGTGGGAAATTGACGGATCGAGTTTCAAACATGATACAACGTAAAACGCACTCTGACCTGGAAATACAATTGACTAATGAAATTGCTTGTTACATAGTCAATTGCATTAGAATTCCAACATCAAAAATTGACATTCCTATCACATATATACATGACTGCTCACTTTCCTGGCTTGGCACAGACACTTCAATAAACAGTGGGAGGTTGAGCTATTATATAGCATACAATAATGATGTATTTTGTTTTCAGGACCTACAGGTGACCAAGGAGCGAGTGGACATGATGGTCCAGTTGGTCCACAAGGACCCACAGGAGCCACAGGCGATAAAGGACCAACAGGAGCACAGGGACCAGGAGGTATATAACATAGACCATATTTTACCCAGTCGTTCATTGAATTAGCATTTTGAGCCCCTAGCTCATACGATAGCATGGGGATATATAATTTTTTGGTTTATCCGTTCGTTCGGTCGTTCGTTCTTTCGCCGGTTTGTTCGTGCGTTCGGCCATTCCCCTTCATTTTGTGAAAGCAGCTTCCCCGAGATTGTTGGTCCGACAGCTTTCATATTTGGTTGGATTATTGATGGTGGGATCATGATGCGTAGTTTATCATATTATCCCCCAATTTGAATTTTGCAGGAGTTATGGGACTTTAACATTATCATGCATTTTCTATATAATTATACTTTGTGAACGAATAGTGGAGGGACATAGCGTCCCCTGGACACTGCTGCTAAATCTTTGTTTTATTTCAAAAGGAACAATATCGAATTTATTTTGTAAATTTCCGTAGCTTGATTTTGTATTTATGCAGAATGATTACTATATAGACGATAGAGAAAACCGAAGAGACAATCACGAGTAATGGTCAACCCAGAGACACAGACAATTTTGGGCATAAGACACATAAAAAAGACAAAAGGAATGGAGAAAACACACACAGAAAACTAAAAAGATGAGCTACTTGTATGCTACAAAAAACCTGATGTGAAACAAAATATTGATGATACACGTGAGAGGGCTATATAAATAAAATAATTATTCTTGCAAAATTATGTTTGAATTATTCTTGCAACTAAAGAAATGCAATGTCCATGTTTTTGTGTTTTAGGAGAGACTGGACCAGGTGGTCCACAGGGACCAATCGGGGAACAAGGAATACAAGGCCCAGTAGGAAGGGAAGGACCATCAGGTAAAGCAAAGCAAAACTATTGCTTTGTGATTTACAAATCATTAACTTAAAATGTACGAAATGAAAATATATTCGACACTCGCTTGTTGAGGTCTAGTGGACAGATTATTTATATTACTTACATACGGAGAGCACTTGCATGACCCCGGAGAGATTTTGGGACCATAGACTATTGTAACCCTGCCACCTTTTAGTGAAGTGTCCGTACCAAGCCAGGAAAGTGAGCGGTTGCGTACAAATGTATTTGTGTGTTAGGGGTATCGATTTTGCCTCTTTCTATGAGAGTGTGGTTTTTCATATTATTGTTAAAGCTATTCAATATGTCACGATGAAAAAAAAAATTGTGTACATGTATGAAGATCAGGATTAGTACACATTATTCTCTAAAGCAACGCCGTTCATCAATTTATATATGAGGATCACTATTTTACTCACAAATGGACGGAATATAGTTGAATTATTGATTACTTTACACAAAAAAATCAATCAATCAATCAATCAATCAATCAATCAATCAATCAATCAATCAATCAATCAATAATAATAAAATGTTTATCATTCCATGTTATTTATTGTCTTTATTGATTCTAAAGGACCACTTGGACCTAGAGGTGCAATTGGTGAACAAGGACCACGTGGTGAGCCTGGGTTCACAGGTCAGGCAGGTAAACAAGGTGCCACAGGTGAACGCGGACCTGCAGGACCCGCTGGTATGTCTGGTAAACCAGGAGCTAGAGGTGATAGAGGGAATAGAGGTAGGGACCAGTATTATAAGAAGCTTCTTTTAGCTGTTTTTCATTTGTATTTGTTATTTGGATAATCTGTTAATTTTGTTGGAATCTAATTTCATTACAGCCATGCTTATATTTTCTATCCTTCGTGATCATTAAACAGTGCTATGTTATCAAACTGAAAATATAGTGAATTTATAAACGTTAGAGAATACTGAAGGGGCAATTAAAAATGGACAATCTAGAGAAACTGGCAACATAGTTCACAAAAGACGAAGACAAACAAAAACAAAAAACACAACACAATATGTGTTGACAGTGACACCACTATGCGGAAGCAAACACAAGAGGGTCACATTGGGACACTACGATTAGTTTAGCCCTGTCACTTTTTATTGAAAGCATTTGTATGTTTTTCATGTTATCGATGTTGCCGCTGTTTCTACGTGTTTTCTATTATATTTTGGAACAGTTCTGCTCGTTTGGTTCTTTTGTATTTCTTTTCATTTTATTCAATATTTAACAGGAGCAACTGGTACTGGAGGAAAACCCGGTGTAGCTGGTGCCCGTGGACGACCAGGAGCACAGGGACCACAAGGACCAAGAGGGGCCAAAGGTAAGGTACTAAGCAAATGATAAAAGCACACGTTTCTATGCCATTTACGTTATTTAGTAAAAAGAAAATAAGTCTGTTGTTCTTTTATCCTCTTTCTAGCACATATACATATTTAGTGAATGTCAGTCTTATGAAATGGTATTCAATTTGTCAGTTTCCCGCCATTTCGATCATAAGCGTCTTCAGAAGTGGTATTCAGTTTATTAGTTTTCCGCCATTACAATCATAATCCTCTGAATAAATGGTAATTAATTTATCAGCTTCCCGCCATTTCAAATATAAGTGGATTAAGAAGTGGTATTCAGTTTGTCAGTTTCCCGCCATTTCGATCATAAGCGTCTTAGGAAGTGGCATTCATTTTGTCAGTTTCCTGCCATTTCGATCATAAGCGTCTTAAGAAGTGGCATTCATTTTGTCAGTTTCCCGCCATTTCGATCATAAACATCTTAAGAAGTGGCATTCATTTTGTCAATTTCGCGCCGTTTCGAATATAAGTGGCTTAAGAAGTGGTATTCAATTTGTCAGTTTCCCGCCATTTTGATCATAAACGTCTTAAGAAATGGCATTCATTTTGTCAGTTTCCCGCCATTTCGATCATAAGCATCTTTGGAAGTGGCAGTCAGTGTACAAACAGCTTAAGGATAAAAAAAGAAAAGTTTGAAGACTTCATGTCAATACAGCTGGTTTCAGATCAATAAAATGGCTAATTCAGAAATCATTCGTACTTATATTTGTTTTAATCAACTGTTGACTTGTATTTTTGTTGTTGTGGTTTTTCTTCTTTTACCCACAGTGTAATAATATTTTTTTTCAATTTATCATCACGTAATGATATCATAATATCTTGCTAAGGACTGCCCGTTGATGGCCCAATTACAAGGTTAAAATTTCGACCCTATTAATATAACATTTAGCTCACCCAAGCCCATATTGCAACATACACGGGGCCCATCATGGTAGTGATTGTATGGTAATTGCATTTACAACTACATGTGCAATCACTGTATATCACCACTAAAGTGGTATGTTTTAACCCCGTTCATGACGAGGTGTACTCGATACATTGTGTGATAAAGTTTGTCAGTAATTTGCGACATGTCGGTGGTTTTCTCCTAGTACTCCGGTTTCTACCACCAATAAAACTGACCGCCACGATATAGCTGAACTATTATTGAAAGTGGCGTTGAACACCATAACACTAATTCTAACTCTTAAGACTACATGGTGATTTATTTTAGCGTCACGGATATAGTTAACGTGATATGAATTGTCTGTCCGTCTTCGATTTAAGGCTTCTGATTACTTCTTTGATGTTAACAAGCTTTTCAGCCATTAAGCAACAACCAGTCAATCAATCAATGTTTAATTAATACTTTTAGGACCAAATGGTGACCAAGGACCAAGAGGAGTACAAGGAGCACAAGGTAATACAAAGATGCTGACCGGATTTATCCGTGTCATTCCTGCATTGGTTTTTTTTTCTGTTTTTTCTAATTATTGACCTGTTAATATTTTTAATGGCTTTTCCTTATACTAGTAATTAATCAAATGTTTATCGTCACTGGGAATTATTTGGAAATAACTCATTGCAAAGACCAATCCGTTACATTAATTATATATTATACTTTACCATCGCCTATCGATATCATTATTGAAGGGCTCGGGTGGCTCAATGAGGTAGGTAGTTGGATTACCTAACAACTCATACAAGCATATCACCAATACGACGTGGGTTCGTGCCCGGCTTTGTAAATTACAAAAAAGGTGCACTCGACTCGCAGCTGCAAGTGTTATAGTTTACCAGTTGCTTGGCCATGGTCGGTGGTTCTCTCCGGGTACTCCGGCTTCTTCCACCACCTGAAAGTGGCGTTAAGCACCAACAATCAATCAATCAATCAATCGATATTATTATTGAGATCATAGACTTATCAAGAATTTATCCGTATCATTATTGAGATCTTAGACTTATAAAGAATTCATCCGTATCATTATTGAGATCTTAGACTTATAAAGAATTCATCCGTATCATGATTACGAATTTAAGTTTATCAAGAATTTACTCATCTCATTATTGATATCTAAAACTTCCCTTTGGTTTTATGGCACCCACAATTTGCTAATTTATTTGGTTTTCTAATCTTTCAACATTGAGCGTAACTGTTGAAGAGTATTCCAGGAACGCGTCGAGCGCACTAAATTCAACATCTACGTTTGTATTTAAAAAATAATAATTGCATTATTTACGATATGTAAATTGCAATAATAAATATACATTTGTATATACATTTTTGTAAGGCAAAATATTGTATTTGCCATTAATTATCAGTTTGATATTCATATTTTATTTTCTCCTTTTGCAGGAATTATCCGTATCATTATCGAGGACCAACGAATAGGAGGACAAGGTAAGCTAATGTATTGTGAGGTTCTCATTCTCGTGGATTCCGTGGTTCACTTAAACCACGAAATCTAAATACAACGAAATACAATTTTCCTATTGATTGTTGCTTGTAGTGTTTGAAACCACGAATTCAAGAACCCATGCATCAATGCATTTTGTAAACACTACAAAAATTGGTGCCAACGAAAAACAGTCCTTTTTTTCACAGTATTCAGTTGACGTTGTCAACAGTGAGAAACACCAACTGAGAAATTTTCAGTGAGCTCACGGTGGGAACAAGTTTTATTGGATGATCTTTATAGTGATAGCTCATAAAAACAACTGTCCGTAGGTAGATATGTCGCTCCATCCGGACACGCTAACCTGAGTCAATCAGTCTTTGATCCTGCAGCGAAGAAGCCAATATAATAATCTTAGGTTTGACCCGACCGGGGATAGAATCCACGGTCTACTGCATTCGAGGCGAGCACACTAACTATTACACCACAAATTCGGTGTAACCTTTATTCAATCATATTGAAAAAAGTATGATTATTTTCTTGCGTATTTTAAAAGAACACATTTGATTATAATTATTAAAAAACATGGGATATATTTGAAAGCTAGAGGATGCAACCTTTACACCTGTTTAGCATACTTTAAATTTATCATACAGATCAGGGGTTATCAATTCTTGAATAAATATTAGGCTTCATGGTATTTAATGACAAATTAGTATTTGTGTCTGACGTATGGTCAAGAACAAAAGACAGCAAACCAAATAATGAACAGTGTGTGAGGAGCAAAATGAAAAAAAGAAAGAAATAAGAAAAAAAGAAAAGAAAAACTAAAGCATAGGGCCTAAATAAGATAGTATAGGGCATGTCTACAATTTGAAAAAATTGTTAACGTCAAAATGTTTTATGTATTTTGTAGAATTCAACATTCCAGCTTTCTCCGGATCTGGAGCAAGTGCCTCATCGCATAGTTCAGGCAGTGCCTCAGCAGGTGGAAATGGAGGTAGTGCTAATGCAGATTCCTCTTCGCAAGCAAACGCACACTCATTTGGTCAAGGCGGATCAGCAAATGCTAACTCTGACTCCTCATCTCAAGCAAACGTAAACTCGTTCCTAGGAGGAGGAAATGCGAACGCAGATCCTAATTCCGCCGCACTGGCTAATGCAAACTTTTTTGGAACTGGACCATTTTCCGACCCATCAGGACCTGCACATACAATTATATTCCCGTCAGGATCTTTAGATAGCACTGGTTTTCCAGTAGGAACAGGACCCTTTGGTGGAAGTTCAAATGCTAACTCACTCTCATCGTCTAATGCTAATGTTTTTGGTGGTGGTGGGGGTGCATCCGCAAATGGACAATCTTCCGGAAGTGCTTCAGCTAATGGTGGTGGTGGTGGACATTCGTCAGCAAACTCCCAATCATCATCATCAGCTATTTCAAACAGCATTAGTCATAACCAAGAATTCCGCAGTGCACATGCTCATGGATCAGCTGATTCACACACCTCGTCGTTTGGAGGAGGTGGAGGAGGTCACGCATCATCAAGCTCTAGTTCTAGTGCCACTGCCTCTTCACATGGCGGAGGATTTCAACCAGTGCCTGTATATCACTCAGTGAAATCCGGATATTAACGTTAAACTTTAATTTGTCTTAGAATGATTGTGTATAGTCTTAATTAAAACAGCAAGTTCTCTGTTTATTTGTTTGTTATCATGTCATTGACTGGTTTAAACCCACTACTTTTTGTTCGGACATTGTGGTATTTTGGAATTGTTCGGACATTGTGGTATTTTAGAATTGTTCGAACATTGTGGTATTTTGGAATTGTTCGGACATTGTGGTATTTTGGAATTGTTCGGACATTGTGGTATTTTGGAATTGTTCGGACATTGTGGTATTTTAGAATTGTTCGAACATTGTGGTATTTTGGAATTGTTCGGACATTGTGGTATTTTAGAATTGTTGGGAGATTGTGGTATTTTGGAATTGTTCGGACATTGTGGTATTTTGGAATTGTTCGGACATTGTGGTATTTTGGAATTGTTCGGACATTGTGGTATTTTGTTGTTTTTCGTTTTATTAGGAATTTCAATATAAATATGTATATAGTGGAACTTGTGCAATACGACACCTGAATTTTCCGACATCCTACAAAATGATATGGTCCAAAAGTATTTATGTCAACAAAAATATAACTTGAGTATTCCGATATCCTGTACAATCCGATACATTTCCCTGGACCCTTGGTGTGTCGGATTAGACAGGTTCCACTGTACTATCTTATATCAATCTTTCTAATACATCTATTAATGACATCTTTTATATTACATAATGATAATAAACCTTACATTTTATCTATTGAGTGGGGAGCCCGGGTGGCTCAATGAGCTAGGCCGTTGGATCTAACAACTCATACAAGCCTATCACCAATACGGCGTGGGTTCGCGCCCGGCTTTGTAGAAAACAAAAAAGATGCACTCGACTCGCAGCCGCAAGTGATAAAGCTTACCAGTTGCTTGCCCATGGTCGGTGGTTCTCTCCGGGTACTCCGGCTTCCTCCACCACTAAAACTGGTCACCATGATATAGCTGAAATATTGTTGAAAGTGGCGTTAAAACACCAAAAATCAAATCAATCAATCTATTGAAGGGTTTCTGGTATTGTATTGCGGAATGTATGTTACTCTCAGATTATAGAGAAACATGATTTAGCTATATGTAACATATAAACGTGGATATTTAGAGAAAAATTTGAGAAAGTTGGAGGAGGGACTACTACCTCTTTTATGGCACCTGAGTTCACCTCCTGTTTTTAGTGGGGTTCGTGTTACTTAATCGTTATTTTACTGTGTACATACCTGTTAACCCTCCCCCTTTTCGCGGGAGTCTCCCGCGTAAGAGCACTATCTCCCGCATGGACTGGGTCTCATGCGCGGGAGACATTAATCTCCAGCACACTCCTTTTCCTCCCGCACGATATCCCCTCAACAAAAAAATCAAGTACAATAAAATCTTGACCTACATTTTGCGATCAATATTTCTGGAAATTCCCCATTAGGAACTCCCGCCCTGATTAAAAACGCCGAGAGATACGAATGTAAATGATATCCGGTTATTGATCTGTTTGACACCTTTACAGGTAAATTGGGTCATGGTGATTAATTAAGGTGTTGATGATTATACAACAATTATCCACTGATTGACAGTTAATTGGGGATAAGGAAGTGGGTTTGTGGCACACCCTTAGATGATTAGAAGTGTGATAGCGGCAATTCAAAATAGTTATAAACCGTTGTGTAAACAGGAGTCGGACAACCTTTGATGCCGAAGAAAACTTCTTATTTCGATCCGAGATGCAATGAATTCATCTCGGATTGAGTTGTTATGGCTTGTTTGGGACCAAAGCCGATCAAAGTATTATTTAAGGACTAAGTTCCAGGATGGAATTGATAAACCACAAAAATGCCAAAACGTATGCTATCACCCAACGGACCAGCAGCAAAGTGACTTTTTAATTTTAGTGCTCTATGACTTTATTGTTCAGAGCATTCTGTCTTCATTTTTATTGCTTTGTTATAACCTTATGATTATGAATGATTATGAATAAATTATAAATACAGTTTGTATCCTTCATTCATCATATGAAACACTACTAATAAGACAGAAATGTAAACAATATATATTGAAATGGGATGCAGTTGGTTCAATACTGAAACAAACAAACAGAAAACATCAATTAACAATAAAAACATGCACCTGAAATACGTCGATAACAAATCTCCAGTTATGAGACCAAATCTCCAGCCAAAAATTTACAAATCTCCAGTTGTAGCATAGCAACTCTATCACATGTATGCAACTACAAGGTACAATTTTGTGCGCTTAAAGGCGACGCACAAAATCTCCCCCTTAGAAGAGTTGGTAGGGGGGAGATCTAACAAGTATGTGTGTAGTGTTGAGTGAATTTTTTCATTTCCCCCTTTCGCCTAGCCGTTACACTGTCTCTTCTTATTTGATTAAAGGCATCTTCTGGTTGTCTCTTTGGGTTAGAATTGGGGCAATTGTGTTAAACGCCACTGTCAACAATATTTCAGCTATATCGTAGTGGCCAGTTTAATTGGTGGAGGAAACCGAAGTATCCGGAGAATACCATCGGCCTGCCGGAAATCACTGACAAACTTTATCACATAATATTGTATTGAGTAGACCTCGTCATGAGCAGGATTCGAACTCAAAACGTTAGTAGTGATAGGCGCTGAGTGCACCCAACTATTATACGATGACAACCACGAACGACTCTAACCCTTTGGTATCTTCAAAATAATCTTGAACAATTATAACAATTATAACATAAATTAAACCCATTAGCAAGACAAAGCAACTTGAACAACTTTAAAATAGGATCAACACATGTACGACAAAACCATACAGTTAATGGCGAAGACAGCACACGTAAGTCTAGACAAACATCGACGTGCAAATCTCTCGTATCCCAGCTGATATCATCTTCTAGGACCTATGACAACAACTATGTCTTTCCAAGCAAAGAATTATATATAACATTTTTATGGATGCCACTCAAAGGAAAATCGAATGTTGTAATAGTTCCAACATTCAATCGATAAGTCATGGAAGGAGGCAAAATCGATACCCCTAACACAAGGGGGACCACTCATATTCGTGGATTGGTACATGCATTTCAATAAATTAATACGTGGTGAAACTACAGTCAAGCATGAATTAAGAGGTCAGGGCCAGGGAAAAGGAGTATTATTTGACAGGTCACCTCTAAAATGAGGTTCAATCCATATACAAATTTTGAATGACAGAACATGAAAAAAGTGACATTTTAATACATTTGTACAGTTAGTTTAAGCATATTTTATTAATTAATTCAATATAACATTACAATATTCAGCTATATACATCACATAATAAGAAGAAATTAATAGGATTGGGAAACAAGTTACAAGAACTTATATTAATCCCTATCCGTAGGAATAAATTTCATATATACTATACTGTGAATCTCTAAGGGGAGAAGCAAATAGAACTAACTTACAAATTTGATATAGATTACAGAAGGTATAGGAAGATAAAACAAAGAAAGTGATCTGGTGTTTGATGTAAAAAATGTTTGATTCAAAGTAGTTGACTGTTGTATAGAGGTGACCACGCATTTCACTAAAAGTAACGGGGTTAAAGTAGTTTTTTGCAGCTCCTCTTAATGGAATGATGCGTTCATGCAAGTGTTTTGTCTTACTACAGTAATGTTGTCCATCATAGTAGTTATGATGATCATCTTGCATTGATCACCATTTATCAGATTTTCGTGCTTCAACTTGTGCCAATATCTTTTGATTGTCCATTCGTGAATGCTCTTCGTTTTTCTTTAACGTTTATTACATCCTTTCTTGTTTTCATCATATATGGATTTCAAGGTACCAGAATGGAATTCAAAACCCGTGTTGTCTGTTCTTCTTCGATTTACGGATTCTGATGGCCACTATGGTTTCTTCAAGCTCTTCTTAAGATATATCAAGATTCCTCTAATTAATTTATTAGTGCTAAGTTTTAATTAATCTTTTTAATCTTGGAAACTGCACAAAATGATAAAAGGTACCAAAGGGTCAACAGAAGCCGTTGTTCAGGGAGGACGGAGCAAAGAAAAAACAGATGAATGATCAAACAGATAAACAATGCGCCACAAAACACAACATAACAAATATTGAGGAGCGAAATGAGGGTGTACCCAGATATGCTCCGAAAGTGCAAGCAATTTCGTCGCGCTCCATTATATTTACATATAGCTAGTGGGAGTCGTCGCCTACCTCATTTGGAAATCAGGTGATAACTTACATCTAGTGATACACATGGAAGCATTGAACAAAAAAGAAGAAGGACATTTGATAACGATAAACGGAACATATTCGTGGTCATTTGTGAGACACTTAACCGGGTTATTCTCTGACAACTTTTCCAATTGTGATGGTAAAGACTACAATTGTACTAATATTACAGAAAAGTAACAAACTAACATTACAATGCAAGTTGATATGTCGTTTGTTCGTGTTAAATTGTATTTATTTCACTAAAAGATTTATAAAATACATAAAGGGATACGCCAAATAATGTATTTACAAATTCTATTTTTTTACCGTGACGGTAATGTCCCATAACGGATGATTATAAATTTGTTTTTCTCAAAAATGGTGTTTCATTAAATTTTAAAGGTTTAATCATTACAGTAAACATTAAATAATAATATGCTTAAATAATTATATATTTTTATGCAAAACATTTCCTTTATTTACTCTGAAATGTGTATCCTATGAATTTCTATCTTTACTGTCACGAAAACTTAACATTGCAGAACGTCTAATACACAGGTAACTTGGAGATTGTAGTCACATTGGTGCTTTTCTTTTTACGTCATCGATGTAAAGAAACCGCGTCGTGGATCGGCTCTCAACCGGATTCAAAGAAACAAACCAGTATCTCCATTAAAATGCATTAGTACCTTTATTCAACGTCTTTACCAAACATAATACAAGTTCCTTAGTTCACGTGCTACAATATTGTAAACGTCATTTAATAATAAAATGTTGTTCCCGATAGCAATGCACAAATTTCACCTTAAATAGTTTCTATAATACACCGAATCAATACCGAAATGCGGAATTATCTCTTCCGTAACAATCTTTGCATTCACAATTTCATATTACAATCGTGACGGTAAAGACAACCACATTTTTAATCACAAAAGCACCAGAAATAATTCTAGACACGGTTGAAGGTTTTATATTGAACCTCGTGCATTTGATTTATATTGGTAGTAGTTATTATAAACCAAAATATTCTTATAGTCACACACGTTTCCTTTACCGTCACACACGTTTCCTTTACCGTCACACACGTTTCCTTTACCATTACACATATTCCTTTCCGTCACACACGTTTCCTTTACCGTTACACATATTCCTTTCCGTCACGAACTCAAAAATGCTTTATACATTTTATATTTGTAATTATGCAACATATGTAGCCTTAAGTGATGATGTAGTAGCACATCTATAACCCAGTTCAGTTATTTTCAATACCCCGTAGAAATAAGAATAAATATATAAGTATTTCCACATATATCAACATAACAATTTATTTGTTTATATTCATATCGGTATTATGGTTTCTGTTGATGAAAAAGCAAGAAAATATACGCTTCAGGTATTTTGACGATAAAGACAAATATTTCCATCATACGAGAATGAAAGACGTAAAAAAATATTTTTGATAAAGCAACTTGCGAAACACTTAATTCTGACCCAAAAATGAATAATCAAACGAACTGTATCAAATGAAACGTTTGAGATAAACTTTCCTATCATAGTGACACAACTCGGTGTTTGGAAAAGTTGTCGGAGAATGACCCAATCAAGTCCTGATGACGACCATAATACTTTCGAAATGATGATTTCAACTTTACTACCAAAAACCGGAGTGATGTAGCTTCCTTAAGAAGTAAGAAGTAATCCCCTATCAAGGAAATCATGATAGGAGCCAGAAATCCTGGAATATTGGATCCACTGAATGTTCCCTCCTCATGCATGGGTTACCTTATCCGAATTTGGTTTTCCTTTTTAGACCCATTGGTTTAATTGCTTCCAAGAACTTTTAAAATTATTTGGCTCTCCAATCTTTTGACTGTCAGCGTACCTAATGAAGGTTATTCCAGAAACGTACCTGATGAAGGTTATTCCAGAAACGTACCTGATGAAGGTTATTCCAGAAACGTACCTGATGAAGGTTATTCCAGAAACGTACCTGATGATGATTATTCCAGAAACGTACCTGATGAATGTTATTCCAGAAACGTACCTGATGAAGATTATTCCAGAAACGTACCTGATGAAGGTTATTCTAGAAACGTACCTGATGATGGTTATTCCAGAAATGTACATGATGAAGGTTATTCCAGAAACGTAATTGATGAAGGTTATTCCAGAAACGTACCTGATGAAGGTTATTCCAGAAACGTACCTGATGAAGGTTATTCCAGAAATGTACATGATGAAGGTTATTCCAGAAACGTACCTGATGAAGGTTATTCCAGAAACGTATCTGATGAAGGTTATTCCAGAAACGTACCCGATGATGGTTATTCCAGAAACGTACCTGATGATGATTATTCCAGAAGCGTACATGATGAAGGTTATTCCAGAAACGTACCTGATGAAGGTTATTCCAGAAACGTACCGGATGAAGGTTATTCCAGAAACGTACCTGATGATGGTTATTCCAGAAACATACCTGATGAAAGTTATTCCAGAAATGTACCCGATGAAGCTTATTCCAGAAACGTACCTGATGAAGGTTATTCCAGAAACGTACCTGATTAAGGTTATTCCAGAAACGTACCTGATGAAGGTTATTCCAAAGGCATAGCTGATGAAAGTTATTCCAGAAACGTACCTGATGAAGGTTATCCCAGAAACGTACCTGATGAAGGTTATTCCAGAAACGTACCTGATGAAGGCTATTCCAGAAACGTACCTGATGAAGGTTATTCCAGAAACGTACCTGATGAAGGTTATTCCAGAAACGTACCTGATGATGGTTATTCCAGAAATGTACCTGATGAAGGTTATTCCAGAAACGTATCTGATGAAGGTTATTCCAGAAACGTACCTGATGAAGGTTATTCCAGAAGCGTACCTGATGAAGGTTATTCCAGAAACGTACCTGATGAAGGTTATTCCAGAAACGTACCTGATGAAGATTATTCCCTAAACGTACCTGATGAAGGTTATTCCAGAAACGTACCTGATGAAGGTTATTCCAGAAACGTACCTGATGAAGGTTTTCAGAAACATACCCGATGAAGGTTATTCCAGAAACGTACCTGATGAACGGCAATCCAGAAACGTACCTGAAGAAGGGTATTCCAGAAATGTACCTAATGAAGGGTATTCCAGAAACGTACCCGATGAAGGTTGTTCCAGAAACGTACCCGATGAATGTTATTCCAGAAACGTACCTGATGAAGATTATTTTAGAGACGTACCTGATGAAGGTTATTCCGGAAACGTACCTGATGAAGGTTATTCCAGAAACTTACCTGATGAAGGTTATTCCAGAAACGTACCTGATGAAGGTTATTCCAGAAGCGTACCTGATGAAGGTTATTCCAGAAACGTACCTGATGAAGGTTATTTTAGAAACGTACCTGATGAAGATTATTCCCTAAACGTACCTGATGAAGGTTATTCCAGAAACGTACCTGATGAAGGTTATTCCAGAAACGTACCTGATGAAGGTTTTCAGAAACATACCCGATGAAGGTTATTCCAGAAACGTACCTGATGAAGGGTATTCCAGAAACGTACCTGAAGAAGGATATTCCAGAAATGTACCTGATGAAGGGTATTCCAGAAACGTACCCGATGAAGGTTGTTCCAGAAACGTACCCGATGAATGTTATTCCAGAAACGTACCTGATGAAGATTATTTTAGAAACGTACCTGATGAAGGTTATTCCGGAAACGTACCTGATGAAGGTTATTCCAGAAACTTACCTGATGAAGGTTATTCCAGAAACGTACCTGATGAAGGTTATTCCAGAAACGTACCTGATGAAGGTTATTCCAGAAACGTACCTGATGATGGTTATTCCAGAAAAAGTTCACACTAAATTGTATATCTACATTTTCTTGCTATCACTGGGTCGATATCTTTGCTGTTGGACTATTAGTTCGCAAAGGGCATCATCTTCCCAGTAGTCAGTGTTTCGACACAGTCATGGTTTATAAGATATATGTATTACCGAAAATTACAGTTCCTAAATAAAGTAGTTATTACTAAAAGTAACGTTCTACTATCTTGTGCATAGGTGATCTTGGCAGAATTTTAGCCATCCTGTTTATGTTCTATGATGTTCTTGCTCTCAATAAGTTAATTGGCTTTTCAATCTTCTAATTTTGAGCATACCTGATGAATGATATTCCAGAAAAGCGCCATGCGCATTATATTTGATAGCTATGGGCTTTTTTTATACTCCACAAACAGGTGTAAAAATCATTCAGTTATACTAAGGAGCTTAGCTTTATTTGATTTATCTTACAATGTTGTATCCAGTACACTTGGTCATGAACAGGAAGCGAAATTAAGGAATCTTTTGTGTTAAGATCGGATCCCCGAGATATTGTTTTATTACACATCATTGCTGGAACTATGCATCATAAACAATGGTGAATATTCTCAGAGCTCCAGACTACAGATCTGCTCAACATGTCCATAGGGGGGGGGGGGGGATGGGTTCACAATACCGAGAGCTTGGCCATAGACAATTATACGTAACGTGCTTGGAGAGTACCAATACACTGTATGTTGAAGACCGATTTTGTAGATTTCGGAAAATGAGTAGAGGAGTCGTAACCGCTTAAATGGACTACAGTCATCGTCCCTACCCAACTATCCATACTTGTTTGGTGGCGGTCAAAAGTCGTTGACCCTGTTGACCTATCTCTTTCCTAATTTTTATGTAGTTTTTTATACAGTGGTGGACTTGTTTTCGTCCTGAAAATGGCTCAAATACGGCTTGCTGGACACTAATCACACGTGGAATGTTGACGTCACAGACAGGGTCCCATCGTCACACAATCGACGAAAACATGTTGAAATCACATTCTTTAATTCGGAATTAAATATGTATATATTTTCATAACTGTTATATGAAGTGAATGCTGGCAAAAATATCACTGGAAGTAAAATGAATTTCTTTTAATAGCACCTTAATTTTACAATAAAAAATGATGTTTTGTTGTGATTCCTAAATGGAAGTATCAGGATTAGTTGATCAAGACCTCATTCAATATGTGAATGATGCAGCCGTGTAATAAAGAAAACTCTTAAAAATTGTTCTTAATTCATTAAGACACTCTCTGCGATGCGGTCAATGACCTAACACATATATGTAAGATTACTATACCAGAGTTTAATCTTATTTGTTGATAACCCTCGCATATGAAAATCCAATTTATACACAAATTACCATCAAGAGCGACGGATATGCATATATGTGGAATTTAAAGAGTACTGCTCAACTTCGGGCTAGTGGCTGTTTCATACTAAGTTGAGGGTATGGGTTATTCCCATTGTTGAAGATTTTGATGTGACTGAGATATAGAACATCAATACTTTAATATCGTCGTGTCAATCTTATAATGATACATGTCCATTTTTTTGACAATAAGGGTAATAACAAAATTACTGAACTCCGAGCAATCTTACAAAGGGAAAGTCAAAACTCATAAGTATATAAACAGACAAAATCAGTCAACAACCGGAAAACTGTGAAAACCGTAATGACCCTGACTTGGTACAGACATTTCTAAAGAAATGGTGGGTTGAATCAGATCTTAAAGCGCCAAACCTCCCCTTTTCAGTACGGCTCAAAGTCTCCGGCTGTCACTATAACAGTATTTATAACAATACTTGAACAAAACAGGTAAAACAGTTGTCATAACAGCACCAAACTCAGTGAAGTGAATGTCAAAAACATGTTTACGTCACACATTGATAAAAACATATTTTTGACATTTTTGTTTTTGACCACTTATCTTTATACATTTTCAATATATGAAAATCCATCGTTTATAATCTTTTCTGCAGAGACGGAATATATTTCGACAAGATCTTGGTATCGGAATATAAACCTTTTAAGAGATCGAATAAGGCGAATCTTTTAATAGCCCTGGTCCAGTAGCCTGTTTCTCAGATGAAGATGACGTTTCAGGAAATCAGAATATTGCTACTGGTGCTGGCATAGCGAATCAATTGCGAGATATGACTTATGGGTATCAGTGACTTTAATTGTCAATGGTGTATCACCCGATATTAGCCATATAACGAAATATACGGGTTTAAGCAATTTGAGAAGTGTTATAATGTTATATCTCCAATGTTTTTATTCAACTGCCTCAAATTTGACCTCTGATATCTACATTTCTGCAAAAATGGACATGCATCATTATAAGATTGACACGACGATATGTCTAAGTTTAATGGTGGAAAGGTCTTTCATCTGCATTTACATCCATATCATTTCTTACTAATTCAAGATATACATGGAGGCCATGAGGTCATCTACACCTGAGAGAGTGATTGCTGTTTAAGGTCAACTCAGCAATTTTAACTATATCATGTTTTCAATGAGATGATGATGATAATGACGTTCGCCTTGTACTATACAAACATGCTTTGTTAGATTTTTATAATGCTAGCTTACTGAAACAAGTCCGCAGATAGACATGTCTCCCCACCCGCATACATTATCCTAATTTCGAGCCAACCATGCTTTGTTGGATTTTTATAATGCTAGCTTACTGAAACAAGTCTGCAGATAGACATATCTCCCCACTCGGCCACGCTATCCTGATTCCGTGCCAACCATGCTTTGTCCTTTCTCCTTAGTGTAGTGGAAAAGCAACAAATATCACTTTTATAGTCATTGGTTTGACACGATCGGACTCGAACCCACAATCTACCGCACTCGCGACGAGCACTCTAACCATTACACCACCGGTGCGGTCATCTACACATGCAATCAGTGGCTATCACAATTTATGATGTTAGCTCGATTATTGCTCGATACAACTTAATGTGATAAAGTTTGGCTATAACTTGAATGAAATCGGAAGTTTTCTCTGTGTACCCCAGTTTAAACGACCAATCAAACTAACAACTAAGATATGTGATAAAGTTTGGCTATAACTTGAATGACATCGGAAGTTTTCTCTGGGTACACCTGTTTTCCCCAGAAATAAACCTAACCACCAAGATATGTGATAAAGTTTGGCTACACTTTTAATGAAACAGGAAGTTTTCTCTGGGCACACCGGTTTTCTCCCGCTATAAAACTGACCACCAAGATATAATTAAACATTTTGTTATATATGGCGTTAATCACAAATAAAAAATACCCTTTAAATTCTATTATTATGGAGTTCAAGATTACAATACAAACAATATCACGTGCTACAAAAGGGGTAAACAGCGATGCGTAAAACACTACACAGAATAACAAAAGACGAAGAATTCGAACACCAATAGACACACAAGCCTAAACTATAGAGGTAAACTCCATAAGGGTATGGAATCCCTGTACTCCATCGCCAATCGACTTGCGAGGACCCGAACTCACCATTCATTTAATTTGCGACACTCGCTGTCTATACCAGATAACCAATCAATGACAATATCCCAGTGATTGTGCGCATTACGAGGATCCGGTCAATATTTTTTTTTGCAATTTCACCTCGACCATGTGTATACAGAGAAAACAAGCTATTTACCAATGATTTATCGCATATCTTTACAAATGCAATTAACTCCACCCAGTTTTCCCTCTTTAATGTACAAATCCCATGATGCATTTTATTGTTTGCCGATTAACGAGTTTTGAATGTATACACAACCAAGCGTTAATTTATAGCTGCAAATTCCCATATTAAAAAAAAATAAATGTCAGTTTTAAATTCTCCATAAACATACCCATGGTCAATGGTTCTTTTTTTATTTGTGGTAATTTCCCCTCCATTACAAGACACCGTCGTGGTCGTGATCATATGGTAGTTGGATTTATAACTACCTATGTAATCAGTGCCTATTACTACTAACGTTGTGAATTCTAATCCCGCTCATGGCGAGGTGTACTCGATACAACATTATGTGATAAAGTTTGTCAGTGACTTGCGGCAGGTTAGTGGTTTTCCTCGGGTACTCCAATAAAACTGATGGCCACGATATAACTGAACTATTGTTGAAAGTGGCGTTAAGCACTATAGCTCTACCCCTAACCCTTCATTACGCTTGATGGTCACGATATAGATATAATATTCAGGGGAGGATCCAGGATTTCAAGTTAGGGGGGCACACTTAAAAAAATTGCGCCGAGCGGAGGGAGGCGCGAAATTTTTTGGGGTATTTCGTGTGAAAAATTACGGTTTTACGCAAAAATGTCATATTTTTTCCCATTTTAAGGGGGGCGGGGGGCCTGGTGCGCCTCTCCCGGGATCCGCCCCTGATATTGATGATAAAATGAAAAACAAAAATACCGGAACAGTTACAAAATCCAACAGATTATTGTAGAAACTAGTAAGGTTGATACTATGCTCTAACACACATAAACACTCACTTTCCTGGCTTGGTGCAGACACTTAAATATAAAGTGGCGGGGTTAAGCTAATTTCATGGGCACAAAGATCCATTCTTATAAAGAACGTTATAATCTTGAAAATTATACACAAGAAGTGTTTGAAAATATCAAAGGTGTTATCAGAATCCATAAATCGGAGAAAGACAGACAACACAATGCCCAAAAGAAAAAGTACAAAGGGACAAACATCGATCTACGAAACATACATATAAAACTAAAGATCGAGTAACACGAACCCCACTGAAAACTGGAGGTAAGCTCATGGGCTTCGCAAAGGTAAGCAATTCCTGCCTCACTAGTGGTACCAGTCATGTTAATCTAGTTACAAATTACAAACAATGAATCATAGAGATTTATTATCCTTGTAATGATATTGAAGACTCCTGTCACTACTTATCCGTATGTTGACCCATAGGTACGAGGTGGCGCTTTGTAAGGAGCTTTGTACTGCACGCTAGACGATGCTGAATAAGATGGCAATTTGTATGGAGCTTTATTCTGCACGTTAGACAGTGCTGAATAAGATGTTGATTTGAGCGGAGCTTTGTACTGCATGCTAGACAGTGCTGAGTAAGATGGTGCTTTTAAAGGAGCTTTGTACTGCACCTTAGACAGTGCTGAATAAGATGGTGATTTGAGCGGAGCTTTGTACTGCATGCTAGACAGTGCTGAGTAAGATGGTGCTTTTAAAGGAGTTTTGTACTGCATGCTAGACAGTGCTGAGTAAGATGGTGATTTGAGCGGAGCTTTGTACTGCATGCTAGAAAGTGCTGAGTAAGATGGTGCTTTTAAAGGAGTTTTGTATTGCACGTTAGAACCTGATGAATATGAAGACTGTATCTGTTTCTGTATGCTGGCTTGTTCTGTAACGAAAAAAATTAGACACTTTTAATACGATATATTATTTGCACATTTCCCTGGGCCGTCTGGTCGTGATCGTATGGTAGTTGGATTTATAATTACGTATGCAATTAGTGCCTATCACCACTAACGTTGAAAGTTCGAATCACGATCATGGCGAGGTGTACTCGATACATCATTATGTGATAAAGTTTTTCAGTGACTTGCGCAGGTGGGTGGGTTTTCTCCTGGTACTCCGGTTTCCTCCATCAATAAAACTGGCCGTCACGATATAGCTGAAATATTGCTGATAGTGGCTCAAAACACTATTACCCCCATAACCTCAATATTAATTTACAATATCGCATTATTGCTCTTTCTACATGTCCGACAGCATCATCAACATCTAACATTAGAGGCACTTTGTCATTTTCAACCATTTATCTAATGGCTTTCTCTTTTTCTGGTTATTAGAAGTTATCATGACTTTCAGCAATTTTTCAGGTATATCTTGAAAAGGAGATTTAGACGATTTCTTTATCAACTTATTTACGGGAGATTGGGGCTGATTAGAACATTTTCTACAGTGTGCTAGTACAATAACAATCACTTGGGGTCGTGGTGTTTGTGATCATGAGGTAATTGGAGATACAACTACCTATGCAATCAGTGTCTATCACCACTAAAGTTGTGAGTTCGAGTGCCACTCAGGCAAGGTGTACTCGATACAACATTATGTGATAAAGTTTGTCATTGACTTGCTGTAGATCGGTGGTTTTCTACGGGTACTGCAGTTTCCTCCACATATAAAGCTGACCGCCACGATATGGCTGAAATATTGTTGAAAGTGGCGTTAAGCATCATAATCCCACTCAATATCATCACAGAAAACGTGTTGAATTAGTAGAAAGCAAATAACGTCAATAACACCAAAATAGAGCTTAAAATTTGCTCAATTTGTGTTTAAAATATCCTCACTACAGTCAATCCTGTATATAAAGACCACCCAAGGGAACCTGCAAATGTGGCCTTTATGAATAGTTGTCCTGTGGCTTTATATACAGGTTAAAACTATATGCAATATTCATTGATGGGCAAAATTAGACTGCCCTTCATAAACAGTGAATTGCTATATAGAGGTGCCATTAAAGGCAGGTTAGACTTTATATGTATTTATGGACTTGTCATGTGTTACTAATAATACTTGAAAATCCTGAAAATAATTATTCTATGAGACTTTATATAACATGATCAAGGAGATTATGGATTATATGACAGCTATTTATACATAATACTTACGCAGTTTTCCTATCTTATATTTTCCATACCCATCAAATATAACATGAATATATCCTAAAAACAAAATATATTATTATACCTCATATATTAATTACCATAAATAGATTAATTTGATTGGACAATGGGTAGAAATCAGAACACGTGATCACACAGGACACACATTATATTCCGTGAAATACGTCGCAGACACTCGGAACGCATCACTTTGTTGTGGATGTGGTTTTTAAATGTATGAGACCACGTTCCAATAGACTTAAAATATGTTTGCCATCGGTATTTTACATGTATGTGTTTTCTTGGTTTCATTCGGTATTATAAAACATTAATAGCATGCGGGTTCAGGAAATATGAAAATTTATTCACCCACAAGTATTATATATATATATATATATATATATATATATATATATATATGATACTATTGGGCAGATATCATTATTATCTCATAAAAATATGCTCCCTTAAAGCTAGCTTAACCCCGCCACTTTGATATTAATGTGCATGTACCAAGCTAGGAAAGTAAGCGGTAGGGGTACCATTTTGCCTCTGTCTACGATTTTTCTTTTATATTTTGGAACTGTTCCGTTATTTGGTAGTTTTTTTGTTTTTCATTTATATGAAACAGGAGCTGGTTCTAACCATTCTCTCAGGAAAAAAAAAAGAATTACAAAACACCCACTAAATCATTTTAAAAATATCAGTACACTTTACTAGCAAAAGTGTTAAGAAGCCATTAATCAAAAGAGGAAAAACAAGTAAAGTACTACCCAAAAAACTAATTATTCATCTACATTATCATGAATACAATACATAACAATATAATAAGCCATATTTCTTTTTTTTCCCCACGAATTGTAGCTGGTCGGTAGGAATCAGGAATTGACAATCCAGAGGCACTGGCAACATTGGGTACACAAGATACAGGACGAAAACAAAACACAGAAAACTGAAGATGAGCAACGCCAACCTGCCAAAAACATGTGATACAGATTGTCAGTGGTTTTCTTAGACCACACTGGTTCCCTTCAGCAATTGAATACTCTATGCAACATCACATGAACAAGTTTGTTATTGACATCGTGTTTCTCCACCTACTCCGATTCCCTCCACCAATAGGATACTCTATGCAACATCACATGAAAAAGTTTGTTATTGACATGGTGTTTCTCCACCTACTCCGATTCCCTCCACCAATAGGATACTCTATGCAACATCACATGCAAAAGTTTGTTATTGACATCGTGTTTCTCCACCTACTCCGATTCCCTCCACCAATAGGATACTCTATGCAACATCACATGAAAAAGTTTGTTATTGACATCGTGTTTTTCCACATACTTCGATTCCCTCCACCAATAGGATACTCTATGCAACATCACATGATAAAGTTTGTTATTGACATCGTGTTTTTCCACCTACTCCGATTCCCTCCACCAATAGGATACTCTATGCAACATCACATGAAAAAGTTTGTTATTGACATCGTGTTTTTCCACCTACTCCGATTCCCTCCACCAATAGGATACTCTGTGCAACATCACATGAAAATGTTTGTTATTGACATGGTGTTTCTCCACCTACTCCGATTCCCTCCACCAATAGGATACTCTATGCAACATCACATGAAAAAGTTTGTTATTGGCACCGTGTTTCTCCACATACTCAGATTCTCTCCACCAATAGGATACTCTATGCAACATCACATGAAAAAGTTTGTTATTGACAAGGTGTTTCTCCACCTACTCCGATTCCCTCCACCAATAGGATACTCTATGCTACATCACATGCAAAAGTTTGTTATTGACATCGTGTTTCTCCACCTACTCCGATTCCCTCCACCAATAGGATACTCTATGCAACATCACATGAAAAAGTTTGTTATTGACATCGTGTTTTTCCACCTACTCCGATTCCCTCCACCAATAGGATACTCTATGCAACATCACATGAAAAAGTTTGTTATTGACATCGTGTTTCTCCACCTACTCCGATTCCCTCCACCAATAGGATACTCTATGCAACATCACATGAAAAAGTTTGTTATTGACATCGTGTTTCTCCACATACTCCGATTCCCTCCACCAATAGGATACTCTATGCAACATCACATGATAAAGTTTGTTATTGACATCGTGTTTTTCCACCTACTCCGATTCCCTCCACCAATAGGATACTCTATACAACATCACATGATAAAGTTTGTTATTGACATCGTGTTTCTCCACCTACTCCGATTCCCTCCACCAATAGGATACTCTATACAACATCACGTGATAAAGTTTTTTTTATTTCTGGTAAGTTACTGGTTTCCTGATACTTCTGTACTTTCCTTTACTAATGAAACTAACACACAATACCAGCTTCATTATTATTTTTTGGGATTATATTCATATATGCAATTGATCATAACCAAATTGACTTCAAATAATAAGTCTGTGAATATATGGCTTACCATTTTTACCATCAGTTCCTGGATTACCGTCACGACCTGGTTTTCCTACAAATAAAAAATGTCAATTGAATCCTGGATCACGAATCTTAAATTATGGTTGTTGTTGATGTTTAAATGAACAAATCTGTACTGAATTTTTACATTTGTTTTCTACATTTCACACCTCAATAATTATCAACATTCTAGTAATCTTAATTACTAAAAATAACGATAGTTCCATGACAGGTGACACTAGCGGGGCAGGAATAGCTAGTCCTTTCGGAGCACCTGAGTTCACTCCCATTTCTAGTGAGGCTCTTGATGCTCAATCTTCAATTTTCTGATTAGTGTTTTGTAGATTATTGCTTGTAATTTTGTCATTTGTCTTTTGGCCATTGCATTGTATGGCCTTCGTCGATTTATGGCCACTGAATGCCTCTTTTCTGAATGCCTCTTCTCTGAATGCCTCTTTGGGTATCTTCAAACTTTCTTAATACTATATCATTTTGTGTTGCTGTACGGCTATTTAAATCCGCCATTGTTAAAAATGTGAAATTGCTTTCAATGAGACGGGGCCGTCGTGGCCGTGATCGTATGGTAGCTGAATTTACAACTACCTATGCAATCAGTGCCTATCACAACTGATGGTGTGAGTTCGAATCTTGATCAGGGCGAGGTGTACAATATTATGTGATAAAGTTTGTCAGTGACTTGTGGCAAGTCTGTGGTTTTCTCCGGTTTCCTCCTCCAATGAAGCTGGTCTGACGGCTTATGCAAGTTTGTCTTCTTTATATGGAGAAACCGGGTGGGAGAAACTTAATACCAGACGCAAAATCAGAGAGTTGTCACTTTTTTTTATAACATAGTTATGGGTGATACCCCCGATTATTTATGTGGTTTGCTGCCACGGACTGTCAACCAGGCAAACAACTACAATTTACCAAATGCAAATAATTTCACTATTCCACGGTGTCGTCTTACCCTATATCAAAATTCATTTTTTCCAGGCACTATTCATCTCGGGAATAATTTACCCCAATATATCAGAGATTCACCTAGTAATTGCATACTCAAATCTAGATTAAAGACTTACTACAACAATCCAGTAAAACCTCCTAAATATCTCTCGTTTGGTTCACGTCTGGCAAGTATTCTACATACTCGTTTAAGGCAAATTTGTAGTAGCTTAAAAGGTGACATTTTTAGATGTAATCTGATCGATTCTTGTTACTGTAACTGTGACAATTATGTGGAAAACAATGACCACTACTTCTTGCACTGTAGATTATTTGTTAATCAGAGAAATGTTATGTTGAACAATATTAGAGATCTTGGGTTAGATCTATCCATTAACAATATATTGTATGGAAATTCAGATTTTGCATATGATGTCAACTGCTCACTTTTTACAGCTGTTCACAGATACATACTAGACACTAACAGATTTGTCTAATGTTTACATACTTCTAACTCATCTGACGGCAACGACTCAATATTAATCACAATATATCTTGCAAAACTATGTTATTTTTCTCAAATAATCATGAATGAAATAATGTTATGTTTTTGTAATATATTGTCTACTTAATAATTTATATGTAACGGAGAAGACCTCGTAAGCTTGTGTCTGATTCATTGTCTGTATTTGTTTGACAATAAAATATGTTTCAAGTATAATGAAACTGGCCGCCACGATATAACTAAAATATTGTTGAAAGTGGCGTTAAACACCATGAAACAAACAAACAAACAAACGAACAAACAAAAAAAAGCTTTCAATGATGTGTCCCTTAACTCTAAAAGTCATCCGTTTGGCCTTTCAAACTGGATTGTGCCCATCAAACTAGATTACCCGCCTCATTCTATCGAAGTGGTTGTGCGAAGCCAGAAAAGTCAGCGGTCAAGTACATGTGAGTTACTGATGTTTTCGCTTTCTACAAATTTTCTATAGGACCGTGTGGTATTGTTCTATTAAATTTTGGAATTGTTCAGAAAGTGTTGAATTTTTTCTATTATATTTTAGAATTGTACCGACAGTGTGGTATTTTTTCTATTAGATTTTATAATTGTACCGACAGTGTGGTATTTTTTCTATTAGATTTTAGAATTGTACCGACCATTTGGTATTTTTTCTATTATATTTTGGAATTGTACCGACAGTGTGGTATTTTTCTTTTAGATTTTGAATTGTACCAACAGTGTGGTATTTTTTCTATTAGATTTTAGAATAGTACCGACCGTTTGGTATTTTTCTATTAGATTTTAGAATTGTACAGCAAGTGTTGTATTTTTTTTATTAGATTTCAGAATTGTACCGACAGTGTGGTATTTTTCTATCAGATTTTGTATTGTACCAACAGTGTGGTATTTTTCTATTAGATCTTAGAATTGTACCGACAGTGTGGTATTTTTCTATTACATTTTGGAATTGTACAGAATGTATGGTATTTTTCTATTAGATTTTAGAATAGTACCGACCATTTTGTATTTTTCTATTATATTTTCCATTGTACCGACAGTGTGGTATTTTTTCTATTAGATTTTGGAATTGTACCGAAAGTGTGGTATTTTTCTCTTAGATTTTGGAATTGTACCGAAAGTGTGGTATTTTTTTGCCATTTTATTACATTAAAATTTAGCCCCATCAATATTGTTTGACTATGTTCTGTTGAAGTGAATACTTACCGTCAGTGCCCTGGCGACCACGTGATCCAGATGATCCTTTTGGTCCTGGCCATCCAGTTGGTCCTTTATCTCCTGAAGATCCTTTTTTCCCGTCTGACCCTGGAATACCTGTAAGAAAAGAGTATGAATAAACCAAAAGGACAAACAGAAGCCGTGAATAGAAATAGGACAGACAACACAATGACCAAAAGAAAAAGGATAATACGATCTACAAAGCATTACATAGAATACTAAAGATTGGGCAATCCACTAAAAACCGGTAGTGAATTCATGTGCTCCAGAAGGGTAGGCAGTTCCTGCTCCACATGTGGAATCAGTCGTGTTACTCTTGTAAAACAAGCATATGAATGTATCACAGCTTTATCCGATCTCCGTTAGTGACCTGTGGAGATAAGGTATGGCTTTTGTATATAATCAATGTTTACATCATTATGCCTTATAAAAAAGCAAAAATTGCTTGGAGGATATGGATTCACCGGATATGTTTTGAGAGTTCCGTGTTTCTCATTTTTTAGTTTTTCAGTGTTGTGATTAACTGTTTTGTTTGTCTGTCGTGTTGTGTCTTTGAAACCCTCTCTGTTGTATAATAATTAATGGGATCCACGAATTAACCTTTTGTAATGATATATCAAATATGTGTTGTAGATCATTGGGTGTCTTTTTTTCTTTTGGTCATTGTATGGTCTGTCCTTCCTTGATGCACGGCTTCTGATTGCTCCTTTGGCATCTTAAGACATTTCAAACAATATATGAGAAATATGTGTAAATAACTTTTAGAAAAAATATATACATGTGAACAATTTACCGTTTTTACCAGGCACGCCATTTGGACCTTTATTTCCAGTCGGCCCTTTCATGCCTTGTTGTCCCTGTGGACCGGGCCATCCTGCTGATCCTTTGATACCTGGAGGTCCTTAAGTAGAAAACAGCATCAATATAGAGAATTAGTGTTTTCATGCAGTATCAGAAAGAAAAGAAAGCAGTATGCGGTAATGTCCAGCTCCGTGGTAACATTGATGCCAGAGTGTCCAATCGACGCCATCTTGGAGTGAGCTAGTCAGTAGCTATTGACTATCCCCAAGCCAGCAATTGTTAGCTATATCATGGCGACAACAAGCTACATTTATATAAGATAATGATGATGTCGATTTGTACAAGACCAACACGCTACATTTAGTATTCATACTGCTAGCTCACTGAAACATGTCTCTCCACCAGGACACATTGTCCCGATTTTAAGCCAACCAGTCGTTGTTCTTACTCCTTACTCCTATGTGCTTAGCAGAGAAGCAATACATGCCAATTTCATAGTTTTGCTTTGACTCGACCGGGATTGACAGCTCTCGAGTTGAGCAAGTAATTGTAAGTCATGAACAATTGACCAATTCATTAATTTATAAAACGTAAAAGACTCTTACGCTTAAAATTCTAAAGGCTGGGTAAAAATACTTGTAAAGAAAAGTTAACATACTAATGTTTTTAACTATTAGAATAATTTTTACATAGATGTGAAAAATATTCCATTGGTTATATCATGTAATGGCCGCAAGATTTGATTTCCTTAGTGCTGCGTGGTTAGCAGAGAAGCAATAAATACCAATTTTATAGTTCTGCTTTGACTCTACCGGGGCTCGAACCCACGCTTTCCGTTCTCGAGTCGAGCACGCCGATCATTACACCACAGAAGCGATTCGCCATCTTGGAAAATGGCGCAAAATTTGATTTCCGGTCAAAACAAAAACTTTTTTTTCTAACGGTACTAAGTTCATAGTGAAAAAAAATATCTCCATAGGATCACCGGTTACGTTTTCCTTTGGTGGGATCCACCTTCGATAACAGGGCAAAAAAGAACAACACATACTCTTGGTAAAGACAGATTTTAGGAACATTCTATCATGTAACTATTCCTTACACATGCTTATTCGAAGAATAAGAAAATGAAAATATTAAACAACTATAAAGCGTCATTGACATTCCAGCAATATGTCAATAATCACACATAATGCAAGGACAACTCAAGTTATATTACTGTAGAAAGTTTCATGCCCTTTCATCCAGAGATTAGTATACAAAAAGATTGAAATGGGATACGCTAACGTTACACTAAAGAGTGTCGTGATGCAAATAGCTCAATTGGTCCAAACAGATTCCTTTTCAACATTTGTCAAGCGAATATTGAAAAAATATCATTAATATTATTTATCCTGCACTGGTTGTATGTAAGCAGTCAAATTGCATTGACTGGATAAATGTTTGCTATATACGATCACTGACCAAGATATATTTTTTCTGGTACCTAATTCATGTTGAACTTCACAGAGCACACCATTTGAAACGATTAAAACAACGGTTGTTTGTTTTTTTAGACAATTTGGCAGTTACTGGTTTTTTAAATACAAAATACGTCCAATGTATGGTTCATACCTTTTGGACCGGGATTTCCCATTGAGCCTTTGTCTCCTGTTTCTCCCTTTTGTCCTGGTTGACCCGGTTTCCCATTATAACCGGGATCTCCCCTGGATCCTTTAGCACCGGGTAATCCAGGAGATCCTATAAATAGATATGACGTCAATAAATCCCACATACAGTAGAATCTCGTTTTCGCGAAATCAGACAGATGCTTTTGATGATAACAATACAATGTATGTTAATCAACAAACGTAGTACAAGTGACAATGTGTAACACAATCTATTACTACGTCTATAAATAAAGGAAAACATACATTCATAAATTATTTAAAAAAAACAAGACGAGTATGCAGTATGGTCCAACTTCTTTATCACGTACTGTTGTAATTCGCGTCCATCGATAACCGAAAGTAAAACTGTGATAAACTTGTAATATCTTCTAGCTCAATAAAAACGTGGATATCAATTTTTTATGCACACGAGGTGTTAGTCGATTTGGATGAATCTAATGTACTGCTATTTCGAAAAAAAAGGATCAAAATAAGCAAATAAAAGCTTAGACACTAGTTATTTTGCTCCCAAATAATTAAAAAATTTTAATCTTCCAATCTTTTGAACGATATAACTGAAATATGGTTGAAAGTGGCGTTAAGCATCATAAACCAAACCAAACCAATCTTTTGACTATTTGACTACCTGTTGAATGTGTATCAAGAAACGAGTCGTGCAAACAAAATTAGATTTCTACGTTTTCATTCATACAATTGTGGCTTAACCATTACAATGTGCGTCCTTTGAATTACCGCTTCTGGCTACTTTTTTGTATCTTCAATCTTTTCTTATCATGTAACATATTATTCATTAGAGAATACTTCACCGTTTTTCCCGTCCTTCCCAGGACTGCCATCTTCTCCTGGTTTCCCGATCTCTCCTCTTGACCCTTTAGCACCAGGAGTACCAGGATAACCTTTAAAACAAATGATTATCTTAGTGACATTTTTGCTATACCATATAATTTTCATTCAGCAAGCTCTGAATGTATTGTTGGCATTGCTGACATTCTCTAAAAGCACGTCACGTATTTGTCTTGCACATGCTGCATTTTGTGTACCCATCAAATTGGAGAAGATACAACGAATATGCAACCCCATTTTGGCTCTATCCGGCCAAAATGGCCTTAACGGTGATTGAATAAGATTGTATTCTCTATGGTACATATTGACAAAATGAAATGATATCATGCCAACCTCATTCAATCCAAATCACGTTTTAATTTTTGAAAAGAAAGTTTAAACAAGATGGTCATAAATTCCACCAATATCAAGAAAACGAGCAATCACCTTTAAACAGTCATGGTAAACATTTCCACCAATATCAACAAAACAAACAATCACCTAACATCTTAACTCTGACTGAACATAAAAAAGAACACATTCAGGTCCTGATTTGTGAAAGGAACACAACGGTATATATCACAGAGTGACTTTGTGAGGAAAATGGAAATTTCACTTTGTTTTATGCAATTAATTAATTAATTAATTAATTTACATTGCTAGTGCATGTAACTTCCAGCTATCAATATAGGATTGAATAGTTAAAAATATCAACAGATGAAGAAAAGTATCAGTCAATTGCAAAATATATGGCACTTCATGCATTTGTACTTATTGTTCTGAATGTGATATGGCGAACAAATGGTTTACGGCACCTGCTCCACACATGCCATTCGTCATATTTATCATGAAAACGGTTTATTATTTTATTTTTCGTATGTTTCTCAAAATTATATGACATAGCAGGAATTTTACACACCAGTTTTTGGTAGGATTTGTGTTCTCGATCTTTAGTTTTCTGTGTAATGCTTTGTTGATCGTTGTTTGTCCTTTTGTACCTTTTCTTTTGGTGATTGTGTTATCTGTTCTTTTTCGATATACATATTCTGATTACCGCGTTTGTATCTTCAAACTCTTCTTACATTTAAGACACATAGGTTGAGGTGTAAAATAATATAATACTTACCATCCTTCCCATTCTTTCCTGGAAGACCCTTGTCGCCTGGCTCACCTGAAATAGATAATGTGCTTGCCATTTAAAATATAAGCTATTTGATGTCTAAAATAAGAGAGGAGGTTTGGGCCAATAAAACTAACAAAAATAGTAGAAAGAGGAAAATTCGATGAACCTAGCACACACATACTAGCTGCGGAACCGTCTTTGTGGTATTCTCGCTTGATTTTTGAGAGATGACTCTAACAGCAAAACACGTGTTTTGTTTGTTTACGTTTTACCATAGGTTTTGCATGGCGATTTTTTATCTGAAATAAAATATTTATTCAACCTAGAGGGAAATATTTTACCTATATTAGCCAGAAATGTTATTTTATTCTATGATTATTCCAACTGAGGTGAACTCTCATTCAACATTTTCAAGTTTTTCATGTAAACAAACCGAACAGGTGTTTTGCTGTTAGAGTCATCTCTTAAAAGTCACGTGACCTCAAAGCGAGAATACCACAAAGACAAGATGGCGGGACTAAGTAGGTGAAATCAGTTAATATCGAAACATTTTTTATTATAATAAGCTAGAAATGAATAATAATAAGTAAGTAAATATGAAAAGCGATAGATAAATATGTAACGAAACGAGTTATCCACATGACTCTGCTAGCACAAAGCGCTTTGTTGTGAAAATTACTGTTGAAATGTACGACGAATTCTTGGTCGCATTTTCCCAAATTTTTGATAGGGTAAAATCCGTAGCCCTATGGTTCGCCAACAAAAAGGACCACAAAGGGCTACGGTTCCGCAGCTACACAAATACATGACCGTGCACCTTTCTACCTTGGTGTAGGCATTTCAATAAACAGTGGCGGGATTAACCTAGTTTTATATGATCACGCTTTTTCCAACAACAACAAAAAAAAAAACCCAAAAACACCCGAGGCAAACGAACTACTATCTATCTTACCAAATCCGTTGAACAAAATATAACAATTCCACAATTAGAACAACTACTAAGAGCCGCGTCAGTGGTGTAATATTCGCCTCGAATGCAGTAGATCGTGAGTTCGAGCCCCGATCGCGTCAGACTAAAGACTATCAAAATGATAATTTATGTTTCTCCTCTATGCACGCAGCTCTAAGTAGTACAATCAGTGACTGGTTGGTTCGGAATCGGAATAATATGCCCGAGTGGTGCGACATATCTACTAGTGAAATGATTTAAAGATAAAGATCCAATTAACCGTGTTGGTCTTGTATAAAGCGGATATCATCAGCACTTCATTGAATGTAAATTGATCTCGCTATAATATAGCTGACAAAATACCCCATGGGCGTTAAACAACAATCAATCACTCATCACTGTAAATAGGAAAAAATCTACACGAACTTACCTTTCATGCCAGGCCATCCATCTTTACCTGTAAACACAATATTTAGCAAATAATATTCAAATTCACATTATAATGGGATTAGCAAGAGGGGAAGAGGTGAGTGTTCACAAGAAACATAACTATGTAATTCCAATGTACACATTCAAATGTTCGACACTCATTTATTTTTATGTATATAGAATAAAAGGGAAAACAAATAAAAAATACTACAATACAGGAACATTTATAAAATAAAATAGAAAGAGACAGAGCAAACTATGAAATCATATAATTCAAATGTTGTATTTGTAAAACGATGTTCTGTTCGTCTTTACCCTCAGTTTTGTTTAAGGAGGTACAATGTCTTATTTACGTTATTTGTGTCTGCTTGCGTATATTGGTGTCCAACATATATTGACTATGTGAATAACATATCGGATGTCTTAATAAAGGCAAGGACAGCTGGATGTGGTGTGCGCCTCAGTTCACTCTCGGTGTTTGCTAGGGTCCGGGTTGCTAACATTTGGTGTGCGCCTCAGTTCACTCTCGGTGTTTGCTAGGGTCCGGGTTGCTAACATTTGGTGTGCGCCTCAGTTCACTCTCGGTGTTTGCTAGGGTCCGGGTTGCTAATCTTTATTGTTCTCTGTGTTGCGTTGTTGCTTTGTTTGTCTTCGAACTGTGTCGTGTGTCGTGTGTACCCAAATGTTACCAATGTCTCTGGATTGTCCAATCTTGATTTCTTCTTCGTTTTCCTTTACAGACTATTGGCTATAGAAAATGCAAATTTTGATATGTTAAAAACAGGTTTCGTTTTTTTAAATATACATTTTGCTATGTCAAAACGAATTTTGCTATGTGAAAGCAAATTCTGTTATGTAAAATACTAAATTTTGTGCACACTGATTAAGTCTTTTGTCTTGACTGCTCCTAAAGGCTTACAAATCTGTCGACTTTGAGTGTACCTGATGAAGGTAATTCCAGAAACCCACCGTGTGCACTAATTTAGATATCTACGTTTTTATTACGGTTCAAGTCATCTACGTGTAAAAGCTGAATCAATCAACTCTTTACAATATAATACAAAATTCTGAAATTCAAACCAATCACATGTCTAAAATGGAAACTCAAAAAGAGTTTGAAGATATTAAAGGTGTGATCAGAATCCGTATATCGACGAAAAACAGACAACACAATGGGAGTTATTTCCATTCAAGACACACAAAAAGGGTCCCCCATATCACATAAGAAGAGCTGGAAGATATTAAAGGTGTAATCAGAATCCTTATATCGAAGAAGAACAGACAACACAATGGGAGTTATTTCCCTTCAAGACACACAACAAGGGCCCCCCATATCGCATAAGAAGAGCTTGAAGATACTAAAAAGGGTATTCAGAATCCGTATATCGAAGAAAAACAGACAACACAATGGGAGTTATTTCCCTTCAAGACACACAAAAAGGGTCCCCCATATCACAATAGAAGAGCTTGAAGATATTAAAGGTGTAATCAGAATCCTTATATCGAAGAAGAACAGACAACACAATGGGAGTTATTTCCCTTCAAGACACACAACAAGGGCCCCCCATATCGCATAAGAAGAGCTTGAAGATACTAAAAAGGGTATTCAGAATCCGTATATCGAAGAAAAACAGACAACACAATGGGAGTTATTTCCCTTCAAGACACACAAAATGGGTCCCCCATATCACAATAGAAGAGCTGGAAGATATTAAAGGTGTAATCAGAATCCTTATATCGAAGAAGAACAGACAACACAATGGGAGTTATTTCCCTTCAAGACACACAACAAGGGCCCCCCATATCGCATAAGAAGAGCTTGAAGATACTAAAAAGGGTATTCAGAATCCGTATATCGAAGAAGAACAGACAACACAATGGGAGTTATTTCCCTTCAAGACACACAAAAAGGGTCCCCCATATCACAATAGAAGAGCTGGAAGATATTAAAGGTGTAATCAGAATCCTTATATCGAAGAAGAACAGACAACACAATGGGAGTTATTTCCCTTCAAGACACACAGCAAGGGTCCCCCATATCGCATAAGAAGAGCTTGAAGATACTAAAAAGGGTATTCAGAATCCGTATATCGAAGAAAAACAGACAACACAATGGGAGTTATTTCCCTTCAAGACACACAAAAAGGGTTCCCATATCACATAAGAAGAACTGGAAGATACTAAAAGGGGTAATCAGAATCCGTATATCGAAGAAAAACAGACAACACAATGGAGTTATTACCCTTCAAGACACACAAAAAGGGTTCCCCATATCACATAAGAAGAACTGGGAGATACTAAAAGGGGTATTCAGAATCCGTATATCGAAGAAAAAGAGACAACCCAATGGTCAAAAGGAAAAGGACAAAAGGACAAGCAACGATCTACAACACACACACATACAACTTATTATACCATCATGAAATGGTTTATCACATACCTTTGTCTCCCATCTGTCCCTTCTTGCCTGCATAAGAAATGAAAAACAAATTAAAAATATTGTCAAAAGTAGCATATGACATATACGATCTATTGACGCCATTATCTCCCTAAAGTGAAATTAAAAAAGATGAACAACACGGATCCCACCAATGAAAACCGAGGGTGAACCCAGGTGCTCGCGAATGATATTCGTTTGAAACCTGTAAATAAATAAGCTCTCTGAAACTAAAAACCATTTATCAATTAGTCACATGTCTAATATCCACCAATCAAAACCTGTCAATCTATGAACTGTGATTTCTGAAACCAGAGAATATTTCTCAATTAGTCACATGTCTAATATCCACCAATGAAAACCCTTTATTTTCGTTGGTGTGAAATATCGTTGATTGGTACATACTAAGATATTCGTTTACATGTGAATTTGTGGATTTGATATTTGCAAATGCATTCTCTTATTATTGTTTTCCTTTCGTTGTGTTATGCACTTGTTTTTTTTGGAACAAGTGAAAACCACTAATATTGATATATAAGGAATACACATTAATTCACAGTATTTTAGTGTAACAGTTACATACCTGGAATGCCCGGAAATCCATCAGCACCTGGAAATATACAATGACAATTCAAGTTCCTTTTTAGCAGTATATATTATAAGGAACACATTTGGTTATTTTGTCCTAAGCCTCATTCATGACTTATCACCAGGTTTGCAGCTAAAACACCACAACACGACGGGTGCCTCTAGTGTAACAGGAACTGATTAACCTTCCGGAGCACCTGAGTACACCCCTTTATATTTTAGCGATTGTTGTCGCGTCACTCGATCTTTAGCTTTCTGTGCAATGTTTTGTAGATCGTTGTTTGTTCATTTGTGTTTTTTCTTTTGGCCAACATGTTGTTTGTTCATTTGTGTTTTTTATTTTGGCCAGCATGTTGTTTGTTCATTTGTGTTTTTTCTTTTGGCCAACATGTTGTTTGTTCATTTGTGTTTTTTATTTTGGCCAGCATGTTGTTTGTTCATTTGTGTTTTTTCTTTTGGCCAGCATGTTGTTTGTTCATTTGTGTTTTTTCTTTTGGCCAACATGTTGTTTGTTCATTTGTGTTTTTTCTTTTGGCCAGCATGTTGTTTGTTCATTTGTGTTTTTTCTTTTGGCCAACATGTTGTTTGTTCATTTGTGTTTTTTCTTTTGGCCAGCATGTTGTTTGTTCATTTGTGTTTTTTCTTTTGGCCAACATGTTGTTTGTTCATTTGTGTTTTTTCTTTTGGCCAACATGTTGTTTGTTCGTCTTCGATTTACGAATTAGCATGTACAAACTCATCTTATTAATTAGATTATTTTGATATACCAGTGTACATGTTGAAGATATATTGTTTGTTTGTTTGTTTGATGGTGTTTAACGCCACTTTCAACAATATTTCAGTCATAACGCGGCGGTCAGCTTTATTGGCGGAGGAAACCGGACTACCTGGAAAAAAACAATGACATGTCGCAAGTTACTAACAAACTTTATAACATAATGTTGTATACCTCGCCCTGATCGAGATTCGAACTCACAACATCAGTGGTGATAGGCACCGATTAAATAGGTAGTTGTAAATCGAACTACCATTCGATCACGACCACGACGGCCCCCGGCTAAAGATTAAGTAGACAGCAGTAAGTACTAATACATTCAGAGAATACTTTGTCATCTATACAGAATGAACTGCTTACATTTTAAGCAGTTCGACAGAGGGGGGCTTATGTTGTTGAATCTGTTTCTGTGTAGTTATTTTAATTACATGGCATTCCAATGTTTTGACTTTGATTAAACCAGATGAGGGTTATACCAGAAACGCACTAAATTAGATATAGGCCTATACACTTTTATTTTTTACAGATCATTGTTTGATTGTTTGTGACTTTTCTCTTTTCCATTGTACTATCTGTGCTTCTTCAAATTATGGTCAAATTTTGACGCCGCGATATCACTGAAATATTGTTGAAAGTGGCTTTAATACCATAAACCAAATCATAAGATTATGACTTCGGAATACACATGTCGATGCACACGTATATGACCCCACTTTCCTGGTTTGGTGAAGGTACTTCAATAAAAAGTGGTGGGGTTGAACTACGTTTGCGGCCCAAACCTCCCCTCTAAGTGAAATGATGTGGTCATGCAAGTGCTCTCCACATGTGAGTAAAATATCAATCCTCACCTGTAGCCGTGCAAATACAGAGCTCTATTATAAAGAACGCTGTAATCTTGAACATTATACATAGATAAATATAGATTATTACATGGCATTTTTCATATCATACCCTTTATCAGCCCACGGTCATGATATCAACTCCAGATCCGATAGGCTCAAGGGATGATATATGAATGAGGACTGATAAAGGGTATGATATTAAAAATGACATGCTATGATCTGTTTATCATATACTTCAACAGAGGAAATAACTGATCGTATCAAAATGTTTAGTCGCTTTTGGCAAGAATTAAATACATAGTTATAGAACAAGAAATGTATTGTTTTAACATACAAATCCAATAAATGCACTTCTTTTAGCACTTTCAATATCATAGACATGTTGTAAGCACAGTTTTCAGGAAATTCACGAAGTGAACATACGAACATTGACGGAAAGGCATGTAATAACATTCCGAAGCAGTTAATAAACTTGCTTTGTTTGCCCACTTGGACCATTCTTGTGAAACTGGGTGTAATAAACATGATTCCTCTTTTTATTCTAAGCAAAATTCAAAAAGTTTTATCACAGGGCAACATATTAGCTACATGATAAATACACATTTTGCGTCGAGTAGTGATACGGCGTTTCCAACTGACGAGACATGATACAAACAATTGTATGTACATTTTATACACGTTTATCTAACATTTGTATGATAAAACATAAACAAATCATGTAAATTTCATTGAATTTATTATTTGAAGAAAAGTAAGCAAAGAGGGACTATAGCTTACGTCACAAGTATTGTTATGCCACGTCATTCAAACAATAGCAAAATACGAGTACGTTGAGATTTTCCCGACGGAGATATCGCAATGTTTACAAAGACGTCACTGGGGTATTACCGCATTCCTAACCTATGATGTCACAAAAGTAGTTCCGACTAAAGTACATCTAGTATCACATATGTATGTGATACAACGTTTTGTATCACATAGGTTGTATCTATTAGCAAAATAGATTTATTTCTATAGAATACATACTTAATGTTAGATAAATCAAAATATTACCTGGGCTTCCTGTATCACCTTTCTTTCCTGTAATAAAATCATAATTATGTAAGTCATTTTTAATCTCACAAATTATACAAGGATTCAATAATAGAATATGAAATCATGATATGTATTCCATTAACAATATATCATAATAATATTTTACCGCATCGGTGCCGTAATGGTTCGACTGTTCGCCTGGAATGTGGTAGATCGTAGGTTCGAGCCACGTTCGCGTCAACCAACGACTATTAAATTGGTAAGAACGATTCACTAAGGAGAAATAGCAAAGACTGGTTTGCTCGGAATCAGAATAATGTGTCCGAGTGGGACCACAAACCTATCCGCTGGCATTTATTTCAGTGGGCGCTAAACAAATCCATCTAAGCGTGTTGGTCTAGTATAAAGTGCGCCTGATCATCATCTCATTGAAAATCAATTTCTTCTTGCCATGCTGTAGATAGAAAGATGATATACATGTCGCCCCACTCGGACACATTATCCTGATTCCGAGCAATGCAGTGCTTGCTCTTTCTCCTTAATGCTGAATGCTTAGCTGAGAAGCAAAATATACCAATTTTATAGTTTTTGGTTTATCCGACCGGAGCTCGAACCCACGATCTACCACACTTGTGGCGAGCACGCTAACTATTATAACATGATGCGATTGTGGTACAGAAACTATGCAATGGCTAACCAACCCATTCGAATAAAGCGAATCAATTATTTGAAACAAAAATACCAACAACAAAAAAATACTGCAGGGCATTAAAATATGAAACTGATAACATATCTAGTCCATCAAAATGTCAAACCAATCCAATATATACTTTACCTTACTGAAAACCAACGACGAATTAAGTAGGCCACACATTATTGGTTATGTGTTTGCATGATCTTTGAAATAAATACATACCTTTAGCACCCGGCGTACCATCGTGCCCTACAAAAATAAAACATATAAATCTACATTGTATTACGTTTATCTTCAACTGTGATTATGATTATAGTGTTTAACACCACTTTCAGCTATATCGTAGCGACCAGTTTTATTGGTGAAGGAAACCGGAGTACACAGAGAAACCCACTGACCTGACGCAAGTAACTGAAAAACTGTATAGCATAATGTTGAATCGAGTAGACCTCGCCATGAGCGGGAATGGAACTCTCAATGTTTTTGGTGATAGGTACTGATTGCATATGTAGTCGTAAATCCAACTACCATACAAATACAACACGACGGCCCCTATTTCTAACTGGGCGCAATGCATTGGATAAACAACGTATTACTGTGACCGGGTCGATACCATTCCTAGTAGGCTATCAATTTGACTTTCCAATATTTGACTACGAATCTACCTGATGAAGAATATACCAGAAACGCATCTTGTACGCTAAATTAGATATCCTCGTTTTTATTCCATTGATTGTTATTGATTGCCCATGTTGTTGTCTATATCGTTTATCTTCCCTAGATGACTTCGTGCTATAAAACTAGCTTAACCTGCCACCTTTCATTGAGGTATCTTACAAGACTAGGAAAGTGGACGACCATGTATATTTGAGGAATATTTGAAACCGGTTATGCGATATAAGAAGAGTTTGAAGAAACCAAAGTGGTAATCAGAATCCGTATGTCGAGGGACAGACAACACAATGGCCAAAAGAAAAAGTACAAAAAGACAAACAACGATCTACAAAACATACATATAAAACTAAAGATCGAGTAACACGAACCCCACTCAAAACCGGGGGTGAACTCAGGTGCTCAGGAAGGGTAACTAGTTCCTGCTCCACTAGTGGCACCCGTCGTGTTAATCTAGTTACAACCCCGGTAATAAGTCATGAATGAGGAAAGGACCGGGAAGTGTTTACGACAAGTGGAACATATCTGTGGTCATTTGTGACACAGATATTCCATAGCGGTCAACCAAGTCATGGTGGCGACCGTAAAATTTTCGAAGTCATGATTTCAACTTTACCAAAAGGAGCACTTGGTTCAGTAGCTATCTTGTTAGCAGCAACTCTCTATCAAGGAAATCCTGATAGGAACTAAAAGCTCTGGAATATCGTATCATCTGAGAGATATATACTCCATATGCAGGTGCTGCTGGAATGTTGCTACATATAAATGGAAAGTTCACAATGAGAAAATTGAAATAATCTCTTTTGTCGTAAAGTTTCGTTTTTAACCGACCCTCACTGTCGATTTCGAAATGTAGGTCAAGGTATGAAGGAGACCTATCTGTATCTGTGGTATCCTTTATTTCAAGCTCAATTGGATAGATGCGATCAACAAAATCACCAAACCTAGAATTATTTAGTAAAAGGACATCATCTATATAGCGGAACGTGAAATTAAAGGATCGGGTTAGCTTCTTTTCGTTTTTCTTGAGAAGCCTCTGTATGAAGTCTGCCTGATACTAATAAAGGAACAAGTCGGCGAGAAGAGGAACACCGTTTGTACCATTAGGAATGCCGACTGTCTGTTGACAAAAACGTCCACCAAACATATAACCTGTTCAAAAATTTGAAATTTTCCTTATAATTTAGTTTTTACAACAAATTTAATGATTCCTCCATTTTAATTATGATTATTTCATGGGACTATTTGAAATTGTCGTTGGCGAATGACCACCGAAACGGTTTACAGCTTCGAATTACGCCCTTTGTATTTTTAAACGTCTCTAAAGCATATCTAAATAAAGTGTACTCTCATTCTGCATAAAGTGTACTCTCATTCAAACCATACGTGAGGACTATCATATTTTAGCGAAACAGATAAACATATCATACCTGGTATCCCTGGGTTACCTTGTTCACCCTTTTTACCTGAAACAACATGAGAATTGTATGCATTTTGGTAGAAGTATTTCAGTTGAATTCAGTAGATATGCATATCATACTGTTGGTTTGAATTACATTATGTGATTTGTAAAAATAATTGCATAATTCTTTCGCTACGTGTTTCATATTATGCTTGTGTTGCTTAAAAAGCATGACTACCGCCTCTAGTGGAGAAGGGACTGATTATCCTCCTGGAGGAAATAAGGTCATCGACTGTTTCTAGTGGAACTGCTTATCGTCATGAACCGCTCAAGTTCATCGACTGTTTCTAGTGGAACTGGTTATCGTCCTGAACCACCCAAGTTCTCCGACTGCTTCTAGTGGAACTAATTATAGCCCTGGAACACCCAATTTCACCGATTTCTTCTAGTGGAGCTGCTTATCCCACTGGAGTACTTAAGTTCACCGACTGCTTTTAGTAGACATGATTATCCTTCTGGAGCACATAGGTTCACCGACTGTTTCTAGTGGAGCCGCTTCTCGTTCTGGAGCGCCCAAGTTCACCCATTGTTTCTAGTTGAACTGCTCATCTTTCTGGAGCATCCAAGTTTACCGACTGATTCTAGTGGAAATGTTTATCATTCTGGAGCACCTAAGTTCACCGAATGCTTCTAGTGGAACTGCACATCCTCCTGAGGGAACTCAAGTTCATCGACTTCTTCTAGTGGAACTGTTAATCCTCCTGGAGAACTCAAGTTTACCGACTGCCTCTAGTGGACCTACTTGTTTTATCTTCTGGAGCACCTATGTTTACCAACTGTTTCTAGTGGGGTTCGTGTTTTTCTATCTTATTTCTTTTTTTTCATTTCATTAGATAATTTTATTGCATTTTCTGCTTCGATTAACGGTTTGTGATTACACACACCCCTTTGGTATCTTCAGTTATTTCGTACTGATCGAAAATTTAAGAGCAATGGAAAGGTGAGCATATCGTGTTTCGTTAAGAGGAGTTTGGAGATACCAAAGGGGTAATCAGAATCCGTATATCGAAGAACAGACAACACAATGGCGAAAAGAAACACTCTTGCTTAAAAAAACCGTCTTGTACCTATCTGATTTAAATTAGATCTCACAGTAGATCCAATTTACTGCTATGATCATGTCCAGGCTTGGAAGATCTGAAGAGACCACATTACGTGTTTTTTAATTCACAACTTTAGTGGTGATATGCACTGATTGCAATGGTAGTTGTAAATACACTGATAATGTGTCCAACACATTTTGTGTTGTGTTTTTGGCTTGTTTTTCTTCGTCTTGTTTACGCAATTTTGCCAGTTTCTCTGGATTGTCCAGTTTTTAATTGCCCCTAGGTATTCTCTAACGTTTATTTAAAATAATAATAATAATAATAATATTAATAGTAATACTAATAATGATAATAATAATAATAATAAAAATGATAATAATAATAATAATAATAATAATGATAATAAGAATAATAATAATAATAATAATCATAATAATAATAATAATAATAAAAATGATAATAATAATAATAATAATAATCATACTACTAATAATAATAATATTAACTGACCTGGTGTTCCATCCTTACCAGGACTTCCTGTAATTAATATAAGAAAATAAAGTTTCAGAAAATGTCATATAAAATAATCTTTGAAAGTTGCGAATTCATTCTATTATGTATATATAAAAATATGATATATTATTTTTGCAGAGCAAATTTGAGAGCAGCCAGTCTGAAATTTAGGATTTATAGATAATGTTTTCAGTTATATCGTGGCGGGCAGTTTTATTGGTGATAGGCACTGATTGCACAATCAGTTGTACATCCAACTACCATACGTTCACGACCACGACGGTCACTCGGCGCGCATAAGCTAACAATGATGTTGTCTATGTTACACTAACGCGTATTTCTGCTGTAATACCTTTGGGGTCGCAAATTAATTCGAGTAATAATGGTTTCATAAACAGCAATAGACGTGTTAATCAACAAGGTCACACAAAGGTCAGACAGTCTTACTCAACTCTACTATACAGTGATGGCAATCGTTTCTGAAAGCTATCTCTCCTGCTTTGATGGCTTGAGTTCCATAAAACAGTAATGAATATCTACATATCTATTGGTCAGTAATGGTGCATAAGCCACGTCTATACCGATGTGTGTGACTATATGAGTAACATAACATGGCGGGTTATCATAAGTGGCAGGAACTGCTTACCTTGCGGGAACACCTAGGGTCACCCCCGGTTTTCGGTGGGTCCTTGTTGGACATTTTTTTGTTTTCTGTGTTGTGTTGTGCTTATGTTGTTTTTTTGGAGTTTGTCTTCAACCTGTGTTCTGTGCCCTACCATTGACTCAATTCGGTTCTCTCTAACGTGTATTTGTACGTATTGAATAGTCATGCAGTCACGAAACAGCTATTAATACAAACAGATAGCGACGATCGTAAAACAAGTGGTACTAAAGATGATACCGCAGAAGAAGAATGTTAAGAAAAAAATTACCATTTATATTTGAAAATATTTAATTCCCATTGCAACACGTTGCATACTGTGATTTAATTTATTTTCGTCAGTGTCAAAGCACGTTGTATATTGCGATCAAATTGTTTTCGTCAGTGTCAAAACACGTTGTATATTGTAATTTAATTTATTTCCGTCAGTGCCAAAACGCGTTGTATACTGTGATTTAATTTTGTATCGTCAGTGTCAAAACACGTTGTATATTGTGATTTAATATCATTTCGTAAGTGTCAAAACACGTTGTATATTGTGATTTAATATAATTTCGTCAGTGTCAAAGCACGTTGTATAATGTGATTTAATATGATTTCGCCAGTGTCAAAGAACGTTGTATACTGTGATTTAATATAATTTCGTCAGTGTCAAAGCACGTTGTATACTGTGATTTAATATAATTTCGTCAGTGTCAAAACACGTTGTATAATGTGATTCAATTTATTTTCGTCAGTGTCAAGACACGTTACATACTGTGATTTAATATAATTTCGTCAGTGTCAAAACACGTGGTAAAATGTGATTTAATATATTTCCGTCGGTGTCAACACACGTTGTATACTGTGATTTAATATATTTCCGTCAGTGTCAACACACATTGTATACTGTGATTTAATCTATTTCCGTCAGTGTCAACACACGTTGTATACTGTGATCTAATCTATTTCCGTGAGTGTCAAAACACGTTGCATAGTGTGATTTATTTTATTTTCCTCAGTGCCAAAACATGTTGTATACTGTGATTTAATTTATTTCCACCAGTGTAATTTTCGTTTATTGCCTACCTTTCCGTAATACCAGAGTTCATCCCCGGTTTTAGTAGGGTGGTGCTGTCCAATCTTTAGCTTTCTGTGTAACGCTTTTGTAGATCGTTGTTTGTTCTATTGGCCATTACATTGTCTGTTCATCTTCGATATACGGCTTCTGATTACTTCTACTCCTTTGGTATCTTCAAACTTTTTCACAGAAGTTTCTCATAAGTATTGTATGATATTCTTACTACAATTTTCTCTTTTGTAAGATTGTTCGGAGTTCGGTAATTTTGTTATTACCCTTATTTACTCTTAAATTACCTTGAGTAACTTTCGGCTTGCGCCCGCAGTGGCGTATGGCTGATAAGACACGTGCCCTGTGTGCCATCTGTAGGGGGCGCCACTGAGACATTTATTAACTTTATAGCGCCTAATGTCTTCATATTGGAACATCCTCAAAATAATTTTTGAAATACATTTCTTGAAGTAATTTTACAAAAACCTTGTGAAATGGGTATCAAATGTCTAGACAGGAGCGCAATTTCAGTGGTTGCCATAGGCGCTATTTTCCTGTAGATACGCCAATGTGCCTACGTCGAGTGTTTATCCTTTCCAAATACAAATATACACCTTTATAGACCAAATTTTAAAACTATCATAGTCCCATAATGCAACAGTATAAATACCTTGATCACCCGTTGGTCCTTTATCACCTGAAAAAATAAGATTATGATTCTGAAAAAGTTTAAAGAGTAATGGCCTTTGCTTGGCGATGCTAAATCGGTAAATGGGATCCGAATATATCATAAGCTGATTGGGGGCGTCGTGGTTGCGTTCGTATAGCAGCTTTATTTACAATTACATATGCATCCAGTGCCTATCACCAGAAAAGTTATGAAATCGAATTCCCCTCAAGTGAGGTGTACTCGATACAACAGTAAATGATCAAGTTTGCCAGTGACATGCGACAGGTCGATTGTGTTTTCTGGGTTACCCCCACCAATAAAGCTTACCGCCATGATAAAACTGAAATATTTGCGAAAGTGGCGTTAAACACCATAACCCACCTAGCACCTCTTATGTTGATTAACATTTAATTATTGTGTTTAATATAAATACAAAATAAATGTGCTTTCGGTTTCTTATATATCAGCTCGTACAAACAAAAACGGAACTAGTTAAACGAAGGGTACCACTAGTGGAAGAAGAACTATTTAAACGACGGGTACCACTAGTGGAAGAAGAACTATTTAAACGACGGGTACCACTAGTGGAAGAAGAACTATTTAAACGACGGGTGCCACTAATGGAAGAAGAACTAGTTAAACGACGGGTGCCACTAATGGAAGAAGAACTAGTTAAACGACGGGTGCCACTAGTGGAAGAAGAACTGCTTACCCTTCCAGTGCACCTGAGTTCGTGTTACTCGAGCTTTAGTTTTATGTGTAATGTTTTGTAGATCGTTGTTTTTCCGTTTGTCCGTTTTCTTTTGGACATTTTGTTTTCTGTTCTTCTTCTGAGTATCCCTTGGTGTCTGCAAGCTCTTCTTAAACATAAAGTCAAAAAGATTTACAATCAGACAATAAGAATCAGAAAGATAGGCTGTTCCGAATGGTACGCGTCGATTTCTCTTTATATGTTGTCCGTTGATAAGCCACCATTAGGGTATTGTGCTGTCTCTTCTTCTTCGATATACGGATTCTGATTACTCCTTTTGGTATCTTCAAACTCTTCTTACGATATCACGGCAAAAGTCGAGATGTTTTTTTTCCATTAATTTCAGTAATGATAATCATGAATTCTGTCTAAAGATGATTTTTGAAAAAATATCACACACTTAAGACATGACCGCTTACTTTCCTGGTTTGGTTCAGACACTTCAATAAGAAGTGGCGGGGTTAAACTAGTCTTAAGGGTGGAAAACCTTCCCACCTCTTTAAGCTTTAAGTATGACAGGATCCAATATTTTTCAAATGACGTAGTATACATACCCCGTACACCTTTCAAACCAGCTGGTCCTAAAATTGATAAAAGACAGAATTATGAAATTATATGGAAATTTCAGTTGAGGTTCTTTGGTTAGCTTATCCTGAAAGATGTTTGACTTTAATAGTGCATGCATTAGATGAAGATTATTCAAAACAACATGTCGAGCGCACTACAATATATATCTACATCTGTATTCATATAATTGATTGATTGATTATTACTTAATGTCCAACGCACATTATTTCAGCTATATTCAGGATGAGAACACGCTCCAATATATATATATATAGATATATATATATACGTCTGAAAATTAAACCAAACAGTGTTAGAATTAGATTTTAGAGCTGTCAAATTTTTGTTCTTCCCTCGACGGGATTTGAACCCACACCATTGATACACTGCAGCACCATTCGTTTAGCCTTACGTCCAGCGCCCTAGATCACTCGACCACATCCACTCCCTAAAAAGGGAGCTTCAATAATCGTAGTGTTACCTTTTCTCGTAAGGCAAATCTAGGGATAGCCGTAAGACATGTGTATAAGCGTGTGTAGATGGTACATATATACTTACTATTATAATTTGACAGCTATCTAACTCAGCAATTTTTTATATATTGTATAGGATAATGAAGAATTCACTATACAGTCACTGGAAATAAAGTATATTATACAAACGTCTAGAAGCAGGTGACAACCATACAATATATCTGTCCCACTGGATCTCAAAGTTACTTTAAAGGATACTAGGTTAATACTAAATATTATATACGTCTGAAAATTAAACCAAACAGTGTTAGAATTAGATTTTAGAGCTGTCAAATTTATGTTCTTCCCTCGACGGGATTTGAACCCACACCATTGATACACTGCAGCACCATTCGCTTAGCCTTACGTCCATCGCCCTAGACCACTCGACCACATCCACTCCCTAAAAAGGGAGCTTCAATAATCGTAGTGTTACCTTTTCTCGTAAGGCAAATCTAGGGATAGACGTAAGACATGCGCATAAGCGTGTGTAAATGGTACATATATACTTAATATTATAATCTGACAGCAATCTAACTCAGCAATTTTTAATATATTGTATAGGATAATGAAGAATTCACTATACAGTCACAGGAAATAAAGTATATTATACAAACGTCTAGAAGCATAGGATAATGAAGAATTCACTATACTGGAAATAAAGTATATTATACAAGCAAGTGACCATACAATATATATGTTCCACTGGATCTCAAAGTTACTTTAAAGGATACTAGTTTAATACTAAATATTATATACGTCTGAAAATTAAACCAAACAGTGTTAAAATTAGATTTTAGAGCTGTCAAATGTTTGTTCTTCCCTCGACGGGATTTGAACCCATACCATTGATACACTGCAGCACCATATAAACTATATGAACATGAGAGAAGGGATGAGTTAACAGGGTCAATGATATTTGACTGCCACTGAAAAAAGTATGGAGAGATAAGTTGGGGCGAATAATAATGTTTGTCAGTGACCTGTGACAGGTCTGTAGTTTTCACCTGGTGCTCTGGTTTCCTCAACCAATAAAACTTACCTCCACGATATAACTGAAATATTGTTGAATGTGGCATTTAACACCATAACCCTAACCCTAAACCCTTACCCTAAATAAATTAGAAACCATTGACCAAAGATATTTGCATATAATCTTTAACTTACATTAGGCATGCAATGTATACGGCAAATGTAAGACCTCTTATTGATAAAGTACATTTTTAGTGGGGTTCGTGTTACTCGATCTTTAGTTTTATGTGTATGTTTTGTAGATCGTTGTTTGTCCTTTTGTACTTTTTCCTTTGGTCATTGGGTTGTCTGCTCTTCTTCGGTATATGGATTCTGATTACCCCTTTGGTATCTTCAAACTCTTCTTAACTCAATCATAACATATAATATACATACCCCTCCAGCCGGGGATACCCCTGTCTCCTTTTGGACCTGGAATACAAAGTGAATTGTATATGAACTGAATGAGTGGTTGTTGATTAGCCCCAAATAAACAATTTTACAGCCATATAATGACAAGATGAAGATATGTCCGCATTGTTCTAGACCAACACGGTTAGTTGGATTGTTATAGTGTCACCTCACTGAAACAACAGTCTGTGGGTAGACATGACGCTCCTCTCGTACATCATTATTCTGATTCAGAGCCATAAAACTTTGCTCTTAATGTTTATTGCTGCGTGGTTAGGGGGAAGCCCCAAATGCCAATTGTGATGTCTTTGGTTTGACTCGACCGATGTTTGAACCCACAATCTACTGCATTCGAGGTGAGCACGCTAACCATTACACCACCGATGAGGTTTAAATATACAAGTATGCTATATATATATATATATATATATATACTTGATTCCAATTTGTCGAAGTCACAACTCCATTTTCCTTCATGACGAATCGCCGAAATAACACACCATTGAATTTTCAACATGAGTTACATTATTGGTGTTACTATTAGAACAGGAACTGTTTAAACTTCCTTGGGGACACGTGAGTTAATTCCGGGGCTTTTTAGTTGGGCTCGTGTTGCTGATTTTTTGGCGATTTTTCCATTGCAGTATTTCATTGACTGTTTGTTTTTGTTTGGTAATTATATCATTAGTTATTGTTATGCCTGCCGCTCATCGATTTCTGACTTCTGTGATTACCCCTTTGGTACCCTAAAACCTTTGTAATAACGGACATAGTTCCCATTCTGGTTGTTTAACTATCCAATCAAAATGATTGAATTTAAATACAGTACATGCAGTTCATAAATTTTGTATTAAATATATGAACATTACTTCGAATCCAATGAATAGATCGGTCTGTTTCGAATATAAGTACAAATTGTACACTCAAATGTTTCTTGACAGCAACACTTAGTCTGAAAGTCATAAAACATCTGGGCGATTTAATCAGAAAAAACACCCCCCAACGCCCCCCATCATATTCAGTACATACAGTGTTCTTATTGGATAATGTGTGAGTAACTCATACTAGAAAGAGCTTTGAGTGAGTAAGTGAATGATTGTTGTTTAACACCAAATGCAGGGGCGGATCCAGGATTTCAAGTTAGGGGGGGCACTTAAGAAAATTGCGCTGAGCGGAGGGAGGCGCGAAAATTTTTGGGGTATTTTGTGTGAATAATCACGATTTTACGCCAAAAAATCATATTCTTTCCAATTTTAGGGGGGGGGGGGGGAGGGCGCCGGTGCGCCCCCCCCTCCCCTGGATCCGCCCCTGAAATGAACATTTCTTAAGCTATGTCCTGTTGCATTCAATTAATTGTTGTTGATGTTGACTATGGTGTGTGATTTGCACAAGACCAACACTCTTAAATGGATCGTATTACTGCTATCTCACTAAAGCACTGAAACAACAGTCCACGTGTAAACATCCCGCTCCACTCGGACACATTATTCAGATTCCGAGCCATCCATTTGTTCCCCTTACTCCTTAAAACATTGTGCTTCACGCGGAGAATTATCAAATATCAATTTTATAGTCTTTGGTTTGACCCGACACGACACTGCACCATTACACCACCTGGTCAGTTTAAAGTGTTATGACAGTAAGGAATTGTCCCAGTGGTATGTACTTGAGTTGAAGATGTATAATATGTAAATAAAAGACGTGTTTAATGTACGTATTCATTCAACGATATATTTTCCCGAGCCAGAATATATTTTCCACACGAAACATAATTTATTTTTATTTTTATTTTTTTTTTTGGGCATGACAGATAACTTTTCTTAACCGTTTCACCAAAATTGCTTCTTGAAAACTACAGGGTCAAATCATGTATTGTTTGCATCATGTGCATGTCTTTTTATTATATTTTATATAAATTTGGAGACACACTTTTTTCAGAAGAAAACATGGACCCACTCATAAAGGTGTAATGATCGTTCCTTCATTTAGGTTTTGCTAATTCCATAAAATTGGATTGGGTCTTGTTAATTTTCTTACGGAGATGGATTAGTATAAGCTTAGATTGTTTGCGAATCCTGTCATGTTAAAACAAAATTTGTGTGTATTGTAACATTATATCAGTTTATCATGAATAAATATGGTTATACCAATGTTCTTACGTACCTTTGTTTCCGGCCTGACCGGGTGCCCCTGCAAAATAGAAATATCATTTATATACATATATATATATAATGCAAATAACTATAAATGTTTCAAATAATGCATTTAAGACAGTTTTCTAGTGGCTAAAAATGCTGTACTACAATTATTCGTGAATATTTAAAAGATGAATTAACAACCTAACTTAACTTGATGGACTGTTCGCAGGGCCATCTTAACAGCACTATATGGCTTCGTTTGGTTTAGTTTGTGTTGTTTAACGCCAATTTCAACAATATTTAATTATATCGTGGCGGTCAGTTTTATTGGTGGAGGAAACCGCAGTACCCGAGAAAACCACATAATATGCTGCTCCCGGTCAAGGCAGTGCACTGGGGTCCATACCTATACAACCATAATTATATTTATTGTATTGGTACTTCCAACAGAATGTGTTGAAGCATTACAAAAACATGGCGTACACAAAATACATTGATTTGCATGGGGCTTTTATGTTCGTGGGCCACTCGGGCAACTGCCCAGCGTTCCCATGCATTAAGACGATACTGTCTGTTCGCAATTAAAATTACATAGTTTTTTTTAAATCATACATCTAATATTTCTAGGGTCAGGAACATGGTGCTTAATGCCACCTTTCAAAAATATTCAAGTTATTCCGCTGGAGGAAACCGGTATTCCCGAAGAAATTCACTGACCTGTTGCAAGTCACTGACAAACTTTATCAGAATAGAATTTATATATCTCTTACCATTGGAATACACCTTACACAATGAACAATAAGGCATGCTTGGCACAATTAGGTAAAGAACTACACAGAAAACTAAAGACTGAGCAATACAAACCCACGGAAAACTGGGGATGAATTCATTTGCTCAGGAAGGGTGGGCACTTTTTTGTTCCGCTAGTGACACACATCGTAATTGAAACATAATGGGCTATTTTTCTTTGAAATCAGAGGTCAAGATTGATATGTAATGTTATTTATGAAAGGTAAAATACCTACCAGACGATCCGCGCATGCCCTGTTCACCTACAACATGCAAAATACACATTTAATTGAATATATCCAAACAGATTTATATGCAATTTTTTATTATATTCTTTATATCAGTTATTTATAGCAGTCAGCGAAGTTAACAAATAATTCAACTACTTTATGGACGCAATTAGAAATTACCTTGAATGACTCCGTCATTGATTGTGGTGCAATATTTGACTATCCTTGAATCGTTGTTATCTAACATTTGTGCGTGGCAGACACACTTCATTACATAGGAATGTAGACGACCTCATATTACGATTTCTTTAGAATGTTAACGTCAGTTAGATTTGTATTTAATTTTCAAGCACTCTATATTATGTTTCTTTTGTCTTCATGATGTGAAAAAAAAGGAAAAAGGAACCGTGTGTAGTGAAAGTACTTCTGTTACTCTACGTTATTTCCCGCTTTCTCGAAACATTGTCAGATTGTTTGGGAGTTCGACTACATGTTTTAGAACGATTGGCACACATCACATCTATTCATTGGACATGTAGGTGCATTTGACACCGTATCATATTTAATACATTTAATAATTTTCTTCTAATAGATAATTCTTTTTGACTGGACGATTGTGGAGGACAAGTCTTAAGACCGGCAGTCTAGTGTTAGTGATTGTTATAAAGTTTTTTAACGACAGGCGATTGGTTTTCCCCTGGTACTCTGGTTTTTAACAATAATCCCCACTTAATAACTGGCAGTAATAGTAAACACCCGTAAATCACATTCCATCGGAACATAAAATATATATAAAATAACGGCAGTTTTGAAGGTCGAGACATACATTATCTGATAGCACCTTCAAAACTGGCAATATTGCTTTTATCGGTATCAAACCGATCCCAAGTCAAAACTTTAAATACAAATATTACCTGTGGCTCCTCTCCTTCCTGCTGGACCTGGAATATAGAACGATCAATATGTAACACCGTCAATAAAAATATAACGACGATTTTCGGGAGTGACCTTCAATACATGTACGCCCAAAGCGATTACAAAAAGGAAAGGGAAATGATTAGCTTAAATCGAGGATGATTACCTATATTGTGGGACTGGGGGGTTAATTGCTAATAATTGGTACATTATCTAGGAACTGAACTAGTGGAGCAGGAATTTCTTACCCTTCCGGAGCTCCTGAGTTCACCCCCAGTTTTTAGTGAGGTTCGTGTTGCTCGATCTTTAGTTTTATATGTATGTTTTGTAGATCGGTGTTTGTCCTTTTGTACTTCTTCTTTTGGCCATTGTGTTGTCTTTTCTTCTTCGATATACGGATTCTGATTACCCATTTGGTATCTTCAAATTCTTCTTGTAAATAATTAATGCATATGATAAGCCATGTCAGTGCTAACACTACTTATAGTATATTTGTTCATAAATCATTTTGCAAAATGGATGCATAATCTACAGAATTATTTGTTAAATTAAGAAAAACGTTGAATTGTAGATTGTTTGATTTAATGAAAACATTTGCACGTAGCGTAGATCGAGTTGCACAATCTCTATAATTCTTTGCAGAGCTTTTATTAGTTCACTGTTTGTCCTTCTGTCTGTTTTATTTAGGCCATTGTATTGTCTGTCCTTCTTCGACTTAAACATCGCAACGAAACAAAACACAAAGAAGAAGAAAAAACCCAGAAAAACCCAGAGCTGTCCCATTGCTTTCAGTGCAAGATTTTAATGTTTTTATAGAGAATGTTTTCGTACATACCTGGTGGACCCGATGGGCCTGTTGGACCAATTGCTCCTGGTGGTCCCGGATGACCAGTCATTCCACTACCACCTGTACATACTAGAAATAGACAGGACACAAATAAACATCCACTATATGTACTTTAATTAAATAAAACCTTTAACAGGAGATGATTATATTTTAAGAACTACATGTAAGAACGCAGCTTTACCAGATAAAAAATCGTTTAAATTTCCCGTTGTGAACGTTCCATTTATATACGTAGCAACATTCCAGCAGCATCTGCATATGGAGTATATATTTCTTATTTGATACGATATTCCAGAGTTTGTGGTTCATATAATGATGTTTTATAGAGGGTTGTTGTTAGCAGAAAAGGCACTAAGCAAAGGGTTTCTAATTGTTAAGCTGAAGCAACTAATTCGGCAGTTTTAGGGTCCCGAATATTATTTTATTTGTCAATCGTTATTGAATACATGCGCGCGCAGGTGACTACGGATAGCCTCCCTTTAATTTATTCACTATCTCGCAATTCTTTTCTCTTTCATGAGATTTCACTGAATTTAAGCAAGAGTAACACAATGGATGCCACTAATGAAACAGGAACATTTAACCCTTTCGAAACATTCGCCCTCGGTTTCAGAATTCATGGTGAGAACAAGTTAATTTTTATTGAGATGATGATGAGATCCACTTTGTGGTAGACTAACACACTTAGTTGGATTTTTATAGTGAAGGATCACTGAAACAATAAACCGTATATATCGCCCCACCCGCACACATCATCCTGATTTCGAGTTAACCAGTCTTTACTCTTTCTCCTTAATATTGCGTGCTTAACGTGGAGCAAAAAATACAAATTGCATAGTCTTTGGTTTGATCCGATCGGGGCTCGAACACACCCGCGATCTATTGCACGCAAGCCGAGCACGTTAACCATTACACCATTCATGCGGAAAAGAAGACAAAGATATAACTGTAATTTAGTAAAAACACAATCCAGTCCAGTTCAAGTATAATGAGATTACTTATAGTGAATCGGTTATATTGAAGTAATGTCTTATTATGGCAAATCTGGCTATATTGCAGTTCATTTATAATGAAAACATTACAAAGCCTCCTCCCCCTCCCTAAATGTTCTTCACATATATGTGGACTAAGCTGTACATTTACAGAACTATAAGAAAACGAAACTTACCCTCACATGTCAAGGCAACTACTGCATCTAATAAGGTAGACAACTTTGAAAATGAATCTGTAGTAAAGACATATTCGTCTTTGGAAGCAATCTGCTTTAATTCGGACAAGAGAAAGCCTCCGCCTATTCCTATGGTTACTATGGTTACATTCTGTTTTTTTAGTAAACCAGCCTCGTGTTGAGGTGGTGAGTTACCATTGTTCTTCCCATCAGTCAGTAGAATAATAATTTTCTGTATATCCGATCGTCCTCCGCCATTTGCACGTAAGAAGCTGTTTTGTCTGCAATACTAAAATGAGATTCTGGTTATCCTATTGACAATGTGTGCTAAATTTTGCTATTTATAGATTCTGTGATTTCATCGATAACAAAGTCTCTTTTCAACAACATATCCAACTTTGAAGTTATTGCTAATCATATTTTCTAAGGGGCCATCGTGGTCGTGATTGTATGATAGTTGGGTTTAGAACTACCTATGCAATCAGTTGCTGTAACTACAAAAGTTGTGAGTTCTATTCCCACTACGGCGGGATGTACTTGATACAGCATTATATGATAAGGTTTGTGACTGACTTGCGGCAGTTCAGTGAATTTTTCCGGATATTCTTGTTATTTCCACTAATAAAACTGACAACCACGATATAGCTTAAATATTGTTGTAAGTGACGTTAACCACCATAGCCCTAACACTAGTCTTATTATCTGTCTTGTATATTTGACAAGTTGATCACACTTATGGGAAAAATATGATACACCTTAAATCATATCAGCAAAATTAAAATTTGACACACTATCTTGTGATTGAACTGACAACTTTTACTTGTGAAACTGTAACGACTCCATTAACGTGCTTGCCGTTAATGCGGTAGATTGTGAGTTCAGAATTTTTTTTTCGGACAAAACGAGAGTTAGAATATTTATTTTTTTGTCAGAATAAAACATTAGGTTATATGACAAAAACACTGAATTAGATTTTTTTTTCTCCACCAAAATCAGAATAATTTTTTCAGCAACATTGGGAATAAGAATATTTGTTTTTAGAAAAAAAAAATAACCCCCCCCCCCCCCCTCCGTGGAAGTTAAATGGTCCATCCCTCATTAAAAAGGCTTTGGCGTTTTATATAAATATGTTAATCTTGACTAAGTATTGGCACCTTCTTACTGTACCTGTTTCTGTCAGGTATGTTTATTAATCAGGAAATGCTTACTGTGGCCCAAAGAAAAAGGACAAAAGGACAAACAACGATCTACAAAACATACACATAAAACTAAAGATCGAGTAACACGAACCTCACTATGCTGTCGCCAACCAGGTTATATCATATAACCTGTTAAAACATTGCAAATATTTCTTAAATAATAATAACAATAACACGTACCTGTAATCCTAGCCCGATAGCAGTCGCTCCACCGTTAGCAGGGCTGATATTCTGTATACCGTTTTTAATGGTTGGCTTAGTGCTGTAGTCATTTAGATCGAAGTGACCTCTGACATCAGCAGAAAAGCACACTGCACCAAATTGTGTATCGCTTGGACCAACAATTGCAAATTTATCAACGATATCTTTCATGAAGTTTTTCATTATCTGGAAATTTTGAGGGTTATTGTCACTAATACTGGATGAATCATCAAAGAGGAACACAATGTCAGCATCAGCTTCACATTCGTCTGTATCTTAATAAAATAAAATAAAAATACCACACTGTCAGATTAATTTCAAATTCAAATATCAAAATCTTAAAAAGAGGCAAAATTGATACCCTTAGCACACAAATACATGACCGCTCACTTTTCTGGCTTGGCATAGGCAATAACAAGTGGCGGGATTAAACTAATTGTATGGGCCCAAACGTCCACTCTTACTGAAATAATGCAGTCGTGCAAGTCTTTTCTACATGTGAGTAAAATGCCAAGCCTCATATATAACGTGCCAACAACGTGTTATAGAGAACGCAATAATCGTGAACATTATATATAATATATTTTATCTGCGTGACACAGTTGTCATATAAATAATGCAAGCAATTACCGTTTAAATCACAATATAGGCACACATTCCCAAATATGTACATTGTCATACTGAAGATATAAACTTGAATGTCACATCCTCTCCACTCATCTGACAACCCCTCCCTCTCCCACGCCAAATAATTAGTATATATACCGATGTATTGAGCATATTAATAATTTTCAGCCTTTGGAGCAGGAACTGCTTATTCTTCCGGAGCACATGAGGCCACCACCAGTTGTAGTGCTTTTCTGTGTAGTGTTGTGTAGATAATTGTTTGTCCTTTTGTCTGTTTTCATTTTGGCCTTTACAGTGCCCGTCCTTCTTCGATTTACGACGGGTGTCTTATACGAAGCAGGAACTGCCTATCCTTTACGAGTACCTGGGTTCAACCCCGGTTATTGGTAGAGTCAGTGTTGCTCAACTTTTTATTACTGTGTTGTGTTTTGTTATGTTGTCCTGTGTCTTGTGTATTCTATTTTGACCGTGTCTCTGGATTGTACCTTCTGGATTGCCTCATCACTAGTAGGTAGAGCTTAGCTAAGCAGTGCACTGTTTTAATTAGCCTCTCCCTCGTATATATTTTTCCTTTATTTTTCTATGTTGATAAGCGAGCGGTGTAGTAGGGAGGGATTGTTCAGGTGGACCGTGAACTGTCAAGCCAAAAATAAAAATAAAATAATAATAACAAAAAACCCTCACACCAAGATAAAATAGCATTTACATGGTAAATATTTATATTCTTTGCGTTATTTTCCTTTCTTTATAAAAAATCAAATTTTCGTTAATTTTTTGCCATAAATCCATTGTTCCTGGACCCATCCCGAATGCCCCACCGCTGGTTATATAATTCTCAGTAATAAATGTGTATTCTTCAATGGTAAGATTATGAATATCATTTCAAAATAAGAACACAAAGTGCAAACAAGACACTTCATATTTCAACAGTATATTATCGCACTATCTTTTCTTAAGCCTTAATAGAAAATCTTGGAATGATAAAACATAAATTTACCGACGTGACTTTTATGATATCATAATGCTTTCACTATGTTGGATGACGCCCTGTATTTTATTGTTTGATATAATGTGAAAAGCCTGACCGCGGCCCAAAGAGGATAACATGTTAGAGAGTGCGGCGCTCACTGTACGGTGAAGATCTCCTTTGTAAATTTCCACAATCAAAAGTAAGCGCATTGCAGCCATTGCAAAATACAAATGTTTTCGTCTCTCTCTCCAACACGTCATACCACTGTCAGCCAAATGCCTTAACTCCAGTTGACCCATCCACTCACTTCTGTATTTTGTTTATATATGAATGAAATTGTTCTCATCTTGAACATAGATGAAATAATGCTTACTGCATCAATCAATCAATCAATCAATCAATCAATCAATCAATCAATCAATCAATCAATCAATCAATCAATCAATCAATCAATCAATCAATTGATTTGATGTATTATAACAGGACCGTGATGCTTACAAAAAAAACTTGTTTTGTGGTTTTTTTTTAAACACAATCATGTTTTTTCTGAAAAATACAACAGATAACCATCAAATTTGACTTTATAAATTGTCGTCTGCCACTGAAAAAATCCAAACTAAACATGAAGATGAGTGGATTTTGCTATGCCATGCATTTCCATTACCGGCTTCTATATCCAATAATTAATAGGATCGTAACCTATTAGTATCGAAACAATCATTGAAAGCCATAGTTTGTATAACGTGTTAACATCTGAAACATTATTTCCGTTGTATTTAATCCCTAGTTATCACTCGAGAATTCTATTTGATGTAACAGATGTAACTCATGTTAAAATTGCATACATGCTTGCGTGCTTGGAGACGGGTACCATTTAGTCCCCTGTAAGGGAAATAACGCAAACAAAATCATGTCATAAGAGTATAATTTTAGAATCAAGTCGAAAATGTACACATGGACTATTAGATTTTGTAAAACAATTCACCCAATGATTAAGCAAATATTCAGGATCATGCAAATTTTTCTCAAACTAAAACAAAACCAAAGTTTTCTTCAAGCATAGTAAAGATCTTGAAACCTTGTGGAAAAAAAAACAATTAAAAACGAGCAAAGAGTGACCTTACTTTTCTGTTGAGCTCCTTCAAGGAAAAGTAATAATATTGTACAGATATGGACAAATGTTATCATATATCGATAATAATAGCATAGAATATGCAGACAGAAATATATTACATACAGTACACGGTGTAGATATTTATGCATACACCTGCAAATTTAATCCAACGATATTAGAATTAGATTAATACGCACGGAATTTGAACTCACACCATTGGGACACTGAAGCCACAATAGCTTAGCTTTCTCTCTAGTGCCCTAGCCCACTCAGTCACATACACTATATTAAAATATAGCTTCAATAGTCGAAGTGTTACCTTGTCTCGTAAAGCGAATCTAGGGATAAACAAAAGGAATGTGCTTAACCGTGTGTAGATAGTAATACTACGAAGTTATTTAAATTCGTGTATTTCAATTTTGGGTTTGGGTAAATCTTTTATGTTCATGGATATGTAATTTCGTGGTTCCCTTGCTGTGATCAGTACACGCATTTATAGTGACAAATATTCGCTGAATTTTGATTTAATGGTCTGATGCTAATCAACGAAATCCACGAAAATTGGCATAGATCTACCACGACAAATAGTGAGTTCACAGTGTATAGATATTGTTCTAAATTGACATATTTGTTTTATTACTATGATCCTACAGTAATTAGATATTCAACTACCTATGGAATCAGTGCCAATCACTACTAAAGCTGTGAGTTCGAATCCCGCACATGAATAGGTGTACTTGATACTTGTATGTGAAAAAGTAAGTTTGTCAGTGACTAGCGGTAGATCAATGGTCATCGCCCTGTGCTCCGATTTCCCCACCAATAAAACTGACCGCCACGATATAACATCACTTTCAACAATATTTCAATTATAACGCGGTAGTCAGTTTTATTGGTGGAAGAAGGTGGAGTACACGGAGAAAACTACCTACCGGTCGCAAGTCACTGACGGACTTTATCACATAATGTTGTAGCGAGTACACTTCGCCATCAACGAGGTTCCAACTACCACAAACCTCCCCCCCCCGCCCCCCCTCCCCCCTCATGAACTTATGCTTAATAAATGTGCAATATTATAGAATACTAAGTACCTGTCCACCCTGACCAAGGCTTGGGGCCTGCGTGCTTAGGTGGTGAAATCCATGGTGTCAGTAGTGGTTGTTTAGGCTCTGTAAATGTAAAATAAGAAAAAAAAGCATGGATTCATGGAAACCATTGACTTAAGCATTGAGTAACAGCTGACAGAGACTAACAATAATATTGATTCATATTAGAAACGTCACTTAACGTACCCTATTTTGGTGGTGAGCTACCGTTCCATATTATCCATGTTATTTACCATTTTGCTCTTCCACGTTTCTTACCGCTTCGCAATTCACTACGTTATTTACCGCTTCACATTTCTCACGTTATTTAACGCTCCACATTTTCCATGTAATTTACCGCTTCACATTTTCCATATAACTTACCACTTCGCAATTCACTACGTTATTTACCGCTCCTTGTTTTCCATGTAATTTATCGCACCACATTTTCCATGTAATTTATCGCTCCATATTTTCGTGTAATTTACCGCTCCACATTTACCACGTAAGGTACCCCTCTATATATTGTACTTTGCCATTGGTCCAGGTTACATACAGTTTCGCACAATCCATGTAATCTACCACACCATCCGGTTCAAATTATTATACGCTCCGCATTCGGCACGTTATTTACGGGCTCCACATTTTCTATGTAATTTACCTACACCGGCTCAATATTTTGCAACCTCTCCATTGGTCCATCCATTGATCCAATTTCAAGTCACTTACCGTTCGTGCAATCCATGTAAATGACCACACTATCAGGTACAAATTACTTACCGCTCGATATTTCCCACGTTATTTACCGCTCCACATTTTCCGCGTAGCTTAACCCGTCCATATTTTGCAAATGAATTGCGCCTCTATTGGTCCAGTTACATACCGTTTCATATACCCCATGTTAAATAATCACACCATCCGGTTCAAATTACTCACCGCCTCACATTCACCACGCTATTTATCGCTCTATATTTTGCATATCACGTGCGTCTCCATTGGTTCAAGTTACATACTGTTTCATATAACCCACGATAATTTACCACACCATCCTATTCAAGTTACTTACCGCTCCATACTGCCCACGTGTGGTGATGTTTTACTCCATTAGGCACTGAAATATAACATTTAGAAATTAAACATTATACCACTTAACTAAATACATGGAATAGCAATACCTTGCTTCGGAATATAAAATATACAATTTATTCGTATGAGGCTTAGGGACAGATAGAAATCCGAGGCAGGAACTACCTACCCTTCCATTGCATTTGAGTTCACCCCTGTTGTAGTCGGGTTCGTGTTACTCGATCTTTAGTCTTATGTGTATGCTTTGTAGATCGTTGTTTGTCCTTGTGTCTATTTTCTTTTGGTCATTGTGTTATCTGTTAAACGTGGGTGAACTCAGGTGCTCCGGAAGGGTGAACAGTTCCTTCTCCACTCTGCACCCGTCGTGTTAATCTAGTTACAAACCCACTGATACGTCATTAATGAGGAAAGAACCGGGAAGTGGTCATTTCTGACACCGAAATACCAAGTCATGGTGGGGACCGTAAATCTTTCGAAGTGATGAAATTCAAGACATTCAAAACAAATTTTAAAGTAATACTCGCGTAACGACTTCTGTTCTATATAAAACTCTAGTGACTCACATACAGCATGCACTCTGCTACATGTATCACAAAAACAGCAATTTGACTGCTTAAATAGTAGCGTATTGCAATTGCGAAATTTCATATTCTCGTATCTGATTCATTACAGTTGGTGGTTAGTTATATCCCCCAATCGACGACGGCATGTATTATTATGCACCGTACGTCGCATACTCGTTCGTTCCCCCGTCCGTATTCACTACCCTATCCACGATCTGTATTTTCGACGCCATATGTTGCGGTTTTTCTTGTGCTAAGTTGTTTGTTGTGAGTGATACTGTTCGTTATGCTAAATATTGTTGGAATTCTTAACAATCATTGTTTCAGCTTCCTTTTTATAATATAAAAAAATAATAAAGAAAAATTAAAATTTCTCTCTTTCAAATTAAAATGATATGATGATTAATGAAAAAATATAATAAGACAAACATGGTTGCCATGTAATTTTATGTTTCCTAATTCTGAAATTCAGTATTGTTCAAGAAATTGAATATTGTGGCCATAATGCTTAACATAAAAACGAAGGAAACATGTACTTACCCAGATGAGCCAAAGAATTTCCCGTCAGGAACAACAGTACAGATCCTACCACAACTAGTCCCGCCATAGCTCCAACTATCGACTAACGGATGGAACTCCCGCCTTTTGTACCAACACAGAGGTCAAAGGTCACATTTTTTTTTCTTTTTTCTTCAGATGTATGTCATCAGAAAGAATGTCATATATAATAACATTAATAGGGAATTATAATGCAACATTTAGATGGATAAAGTAACAGTTGTATGTTGTGATATTAATAAAGGATTATATAATATATAAGTGTGTCTTAATGGACCAATTCCGCAATCACGATTCCAGGTGAAAATTCCGTACGTTTTCCAAATATTAGTTTAGCTATGTCATGGAGAGAACAATATATTTGTCATTGTGATGAGGATGAGGTCCGCTTTTTACTAGACATGCACGCTTACATTGATTGTTATAGAACTAGCTCCCTGAAACAACAGTTCGTGGATAGACATGTCGCCCCACTCGGACACATTATCCAGATTCCGAGCCAATCAATCTTTGTTCTTTCTCTTTAATGCCGCGTGCTTAGCGGAGAAGAACCAAATACCATTTGTATAGTCTTTGGTTTGACTCGATCGGGGCTCGAACCAACGATCTACCGCACTCGAGGCGATCACGCTAACCATTACACCACTGATGTGGTACGCTTAGTATATTCAAACCTTCATATGTACACGTTTATATAAGTCATTAAGAAGAGTTTGAAGATACCACAGGGGTTATTATAATCCGTAAATCGAAGAAGAACAGACAACACAATGGCAAAAAGAAAAAGTACAAAATGAGAGACAACGATCTACAAAATATATATATAAAACTAAAGATCGAGTAACAGGAACACCACCTACAACAGGGGTGAAATCAGGTGCTCCGGAAGTGTAAGCAGTTCCTGCTCCACAATTGTCGTATATATACCTTTATTTTTTACATTTATTATATCCGTAAGCGCTAGAGAAATCCGAAGGGGCAATCGAGAATGGACAATGAAGAGAAACGGGCTGCATCAAGCAAAAGACAAAAAGCAGACTAGGACAGCAACAACACATCCAAATTAAAACTGAAATGATGAGCCACAAGGACTCCACTTAGCGGACAGGAAATAGGCTAAATGGGCTCTGTTTAGTATAAAGAAAAGGTAGATATCGACATATTTGAAAAACATATAAGTTAAAACTAATTGGGTGAAAGAACACCAAAGGGTCAACACAGGTCATCTATGCATGAGGAATTTATTTTTTATTTTTGGTGTTTTAACGCCAGTTTTAGAAATATGGCGCTAGGGGGGCATTGTGGCCGTGATCGTATGGTAATTGGATTTATACAACTACCTATGCAATCAGTGCGTATCACCAATACCGTTGTGAGTTCGAATCTCGTTCATGGCTAGGCTTACAACATTATGTGATAAAGTTTGTCAGTGACTTGCGACAGGTCAGTGGTTTTCTCTGGGTACTCCGGTTTCCTCCACCAATAAAACTGACCGCCACGATATAGGTCAAAATATTGTTGGAAGTGGCGTTAAACACCATCAAACTAAGAAACAACAAACCAAAAAAAATACTATTTATCGGTTGTTGGTGGTAGAGGAAAAGAAAAATCAAATTGCCTTTCGTAGATGTGTTTCGTGTATATGTAAATTAGGACAATAAATGGCTTTTTTTATTATTTTTTATATTGTTTTCAGATTAACGAAATAAATAGTACAAAGTAATAAGATATTAGCATTATATTATTTTTCAAACCTGACGAACTCTTAAAGCAGCTTTATTTAATATTGCTGTGCTTTTAATACAAATATAAACGAAGCTAATGGTTTCAGATTTACATATTAAAACATAACACATTGTATTTGTATTTATTTACAACACGATTTCCATTTCAGAAGATGTTCGTGTCGTTTAACTGTAACAACACGACGGGTGCTACTGGTGAAACAAGAACTGTTAACCCTTCTGAACCACCTTAGTTCACTCCCGGTTTTTAGTGGGCTTCGTTAGTTTTATGTGTAGTGTTTTGACATGACACATTGTATTTGTATTTATTTACGCATAATGGTGTCCAACTCGATTGACTTTTCAGAAGATGTTCGTGTCGTTTAACTGTAACAACACGACGGGTGCTACTGGTGAAACAAGAACTGTTAACCCTTCTGAACCACCTTAGTTCACTCCCGGTTTTTAGTGGGCTTCGTTAGTTTTATGTGTAGTGTTTTGACATGACACATTGTATTTGTATTTATTTACGCATAATGGTGTCCAACTCGATTGACTTTTCAGAAGATGTTCGTGTCGTTTAACTGTAACAACACGACGGGTGCTACTGGTGAAACAAGAACTGTTAACCCTTCTGAACCACCTTAGTTCACTCCCGGTTTTTAGTGGGCTTCGTTAGTTTTATGTGTAGTGTTTTGACATGACACATTGTATTTGTATTTATTTACGCATCATGGTGTCCAACTCGATTGACATTTCAGAAGATGTTCGTGTCGTTTAACTGTAACAACACGACGGGTGCTACTGGTGAAACAAGAACTGTTAACCCTTCCGAACCACCTTAGTTCAATCCCGGTTTTTAGTGGGCTTCGTTAGTTTTATGTGTAGTGTTTTGACATGACACATTGTATTTGTATTTATTTACGCATAATGGTGTCCAACTCGATTGACTTTTCAGAAGATGTTCGTGTCGTTTAACTGTAACAACACGACGGGTGTTACTGGTGAAGCAAGAACTGTTAACCCTTCCGAACCACCTTAGTTCACTCCCGGTTTTTAGTGGGCTTCGTTAGTTTTATGTGTAGTGTTTTGACATGACACATTGTATTTGTATTTATTTATGCATAATGGTGTCCAACTCGATTGCCTTTTCAGAAGATGTTCGTGTCGTTCAACAGTAACAACACGAACGGTGCCACTGATGAAACAAAACCTGTTAGCCCTTCCGGGCACGTTAATTCACTCCCGGGGTTCATGTTACCTGATCTTTAGTTTGATGTATGTTTTGTAGATCAATGTTTCTCTTTTTCTCCTTCTTCCTTTGGACTTTGATCATTTGGACAAAGTAATTTCATTGCTTATTATTTTGCTACTATTATCATTGTTTTATTTTGGCTGTTAAAGTTAAAAAAGAAAATGTATTTTCTAGATTTGCAAAGAAAGCTTGTCTATAATTAATGTAAACATTTTGATATATTGTATTTTATGTTAAATGAATTTCTGAATACCTACTGTGATCAATTGTCTGTGATATTATATTTTTATAATAATGGTATTTGAAAATTCAATTCCTTTGGCTATTGTGAAGTCTGTTCGAATTTGATTTACGGATTGTGATAACCTCTTTGGTATCTTCAAACTCTTCTCAAGGAAATGTTAGAAATATCATTGCAAATATCACTTCTATGTTTGTTTCAATACTATATTTTCATTTAACATTGTGAATAAGGGTAATAACAAAATTACCGAACTCCGAGCAATCTTACAAAGGGAAAGTCAAAACTCATAAGTATATAAACATACAAAATCAGTCAACAACCGGAAAACTGTGAAAACCGTAATGACCCTGACTTGGTACAGGCATTTCTAAAGACATGGGGAGTTAGAATCCCATTTAGGAGAGGTGTATTCGCTACAACATTATGGGATAAAGAGGGTCACTGACTTGTGACATGTCTGTGGTTTTATGCGGGTACTCCGGTTTTCTTCCACCTATAAAACTGACCGGCACGATATAACTGATACACTGTTGAATGTTGCGTTAAACATCATGATCCTAACACTAGCCGTGTATTTTCAATTTGTTTCAAAAACTGTTAATTTGTACATAGAAATGCCTGTATCAAGCCAGGACGTTAGATGGTAGATACATGTGCTTTAATGGTATTTGTTTTTGTCCTTTTCTACTCTTTTTCGTTTATATTTTGAATGGTGATTTTAAACAATGGAATATCAATAGGCCTCATATCTATCTACAAGTACATGCAGCATTTTTATTGTAAAGAAAAATTCTGTCATAATTAGTGTTATAATTCTAGATGCTATGGTGCAAAATTGATTAATGAGTGCTAATTTTGGATTTATAAACGCTAGAGAAGCCCGAAGGGGCAACCAATCATTGACAGTGCAAATAAATTGGGAACATTTGGGTACACAAGTAACAGGACGAACACAAACAAAGCAAAAAACTCAACACAGAAAATATAAAAGATGAGCACACTAAACCAAAGGGATGATCAGAATCTGTATATCGAAGAAGAGCAACACAGTGGCCAAAAGAAAAAGTACAAAATGACAAACATACACATAAAACTAAAGATTGAGTAACAGGAACCCCACTAAAAACCGGGTGTGAACTAAGGTGCTCCGAACACAGATATTCCATTGGGGTCAACCAAGTCATGATGGCAACCGTAAGTGTGACTATTTAAACTTAAGCAAGAGGATCCATTGCGTTCTGCAAAATTGATTTTGCAATCTGAAGAAGACGAACGTAGAATTTTTGCAGCGATGGTTTCAACCTTATGAGCATCGTAGCTCTTTGTACAGTCTAATATGCATGAGTGAGTAAGTGATTGTTGTTTAACGCCTACTAAGCAATTTGTCAGCTATATCATTGCAAGAACAAGTTAATTTTCAATGAAATGATGATGAAGTCTGCTTTGTTCCAGACCAACACGCGAGTTGGATTTGTATTGTGCTAGCTTACTGAAACAACAGTTCGCGGGTTGACATGTCGCTCCCCTCGGACACATTATTATGATTCCGAGCCAACCAGTCTTTCCACTTACTCCTTAATACTGCGTGCTTTGAGGTGAGGTAACAAATACAAATGTATAGTCTTTTGTTTGACCTGATCTGTGATTGAACCCACGATCTATCACACTCTAGGCGAGCACGCTAACCATTACACCACCGATGCGGTCAGTCTAAAATACAACGTATTGTGTTGTTGTCTGTGATTGGTCTAATATGTAAGGGGCCGTCGTGTTCGTTATCATATAGCAGTTGGATTTACAACTACCTGAGGAATCCGTACCTCTCGCTACTTAAGGTTGTGATTTACAAAAATGGGTTTGTAAATATCATTGTAAATATCACTATTAAGTTTTTTTCAATATTATATTTTCAACTAATGTTTTCAGTTCGAATCCCGCTGATGGCTATGTGTACTCAGTACAACATTATTTGATAAAGTTTGTCAGTGACTTGCGACAGGTTGGTGGTTTTCTCTGCGTACTCTGTGGTTCCTTTACCAATAAAACTGTCCTCCACGATATAACTGAAATAGTGTTGAAAGTGGCGTTAAACATCATAGCCCTAACCCTAACCCCTACCTCCTCTAATAGGCTAAGGGTTTGATATATGATATATTATTTGTCTACTAAGCATCAACAACAACTGCTCACTGTCAAGTAGATGAATAAGATACGCATTTCTGTATCTTGTTCTGCTGTGTTGAACCTCGAACGTTCGCAAGAAGAATTTGAAGATACCACAGAGGTAATTAGAATCCGTATATCGAAGAAGAACAGACATCACATTGGGCAAAAGAAAAAGTACAAAAGGACAAAGAACGATCTACAAAACATACATATAAAACTAAAGATCGAGTAACGCGAATCCCATTAAAACCCGGGGGTGAAAAAGAGCAGCATAACGGGTGTTACATGTGGCACAGTGTTACAAGTGCTAACCCTTCGGGAGTACATGTGTTCACTCCCCGTCGCGGGTTCGTGTTGCTCGATCATTAGTTTTCTGTGTAGTATTTTGTAGATCGTTGTTTGTCCTTCCGTTTACAGATATGATTACTCCTTTGGTATCTTCAAACTTTGTGTTGTAGTACCACTCTATATGTTACCACTGTACTGTAGTATTTTGTAGATCGTTGTTTGTCCTTCCGTTTACAGATCTGTTTAATCCTTTGGTATCTTCAAACTTTGTGTTGTAGTACCACTCTATATGATATCACTGTACTGTAAAAAACACCAAATTGTCATAAAATATAAAATAGTTTATTTCCACTTTTTATATCGCTCTTCAAAAGGCTGAATAAATGAGTAATGCATTATTTCATATTATAAAAACCATATTAATATTTATTACATGTTATTGATAATGTTATTATATTTTAGAGAAATAAATCTGTGAAGCACAATAAAATACCAATAATAGCTTAAACGTTAATACATCCGTTCACTAAAAAGGGAAGATTAGATCCATAAAACGAATTTAACCCCGCCAATTTTTTTTTATTGAAGTGCATACACTAAGTCAGGAATGTGAGTGGTCATATATTTATGTGTTAGTGGTATCGAATTTGCCTCTTATTAGATCAATAAAGCTAATTTAACCCCACCCCCCTTTTATTATCAAAGTGCGTGCACTAAGCCAGGAATGTGAGTGGTCATATGTTTATGTGTTAGGGGTATCAATTTTGCCTCTTAGTAGGTCAATAAAACTAATTTAACCCAGCCACATTTTTGTATTGAAGTGCGTGCCCTAAGCCAGGAATGTAAGTGGTCGTATGTTTATGTGTTAGTGGTATCGATTTTGCCTCTTATTAGATCAATACAACTAATTTAACCCCGCCACTTTTTTGTATTGAAGTGCATACTCAGGAATGTGTGTGGTCATATGTTTATCTGTTAGGGGTATATATTTTGCCTCTTTCTATGAATTGTCTTCTGATTTTAGAACTGTTCCAACAGTGTTTTCTTAGTTTTTCATTGAAACAAAGAAAATGTTGCCATATAAGACAGGTGACCTCTTACAAGTGGTGGAATTCATATGACAATAACATGTGTTATTTAAAAACAGATGACTGCTTGATAGCAGTGGTCATATTGGCAGGTTTGACTGTATATCGAATTCTTTCATGTTAAGAAGTCGTATTACATTTGGGAAAATATGTCTTGCAGAAAAGACGATAAAACAATAACAACTTTGTTTTGTTCTTATATACAGCCAAACCTGCTTAAACCGAACCCTGACAAAGACCGAAATAGTGTGTAAGCTGAACATTAGAACAAGTCCTAATATTGTAAACTTTAGTGAATTTAACCTGTCTAAGCCCAATACCTGTCTATTCCGAAGAAAATGGGTTCTGTTTAGACAGGTTTCACTGTATATCCTTGATACTACATAATTTACCTCAGTCTCTCACGTACTTAACAACATTAATCATACTCAAACAAAAATGCATCTAAGTAGAAAAAATAAAAAAGAGCGTCAGCGTCAGCGTCAGCGGTTATGGTAATTAACGCCGCTTTCAACAATATTCCAGTGATATCTTGGTCAGTTTTATTGGTGGAGGAAACCAGAATACCCAGAGAAAACCACCGAGATGCTGCAAGTGACTGACAAACTTTATCACATTATGTTGTAACGAGTACACCTCGCCATTAGCGAGATTCGAGCTCACAATGTTAGTGGTGATAGGCACTGATTGCATAGATAGTTATAAATATAACTCCCTTCATCATCTTAATCCGTTTGCACGATCAAAGTTTTCGCTTAAAGTTTTGGATGGAAAATTTGCTCAAAGATAGCTTTGTCTTAAGTTATCCCGTGTACATGAACAACGTTTGTTTCGTTCGACCACACACATTTGGATCTCCCTGTTGCCATTTTGCAACCTCATGTTCTTTTGTTTACATAGATCTCGATTCGGAAGACGTTTTGATTGGTCAATTCCCATCAAAGTTCGTCAAAGTTTAAAAAAAAAATATGATGGGTTTCTATTCCGTCAAAGTCCGTCAAAGTTCTTTGACAATTAAAGTTTTTGATGCAGGTTTACACTTTCAAAGATCTTTGTCAAAGAAAACGTTTACCACGTTTTTGATAAAAAAAACTTTGATCATGTAAACTGGCCTTTAAAGGAGTGAATGAGTGAGTGAGTGACTTTTGCTTAATGCCAATTCAACAATTTTTCAGCTATATCATGGCGAGAACAAGCTAATTATCAATGGAATGATGATGAGGTCCGCTTTGTACTAGAGTGGATTTTAATAGTGCTAGTTAACTGACACAACAGTCCTCGGGTAGACATGTCACCCCACTTTGACACATTATTCTGATTCCGAGCCAACCAGTCTTTGCTCGTTATCCTTATTGCTGCGTGCTTAGCGAAAAAGCAACCAATACCAATATTAAGGTCTTTGGTTTGACCAGACCTGGGCTCGAACACCCGATATACCACACTTGAGGCGAGCACGCTAACCAATATGCCACAGATGTGGTTGGCCTATTATGGGAACAATTCATAAACACATCTAATAGCGCATAATCTTATAATCAATTTGGGATATGTGAAAATGACCTTTTTGTTGAATAATGATAAAGTAAATAAACATACTTCATATGTTTATCATGATCAGTGGGACATCTATTTGAACAAAAATGATAATATTGATAGGATTGCGGAAGTTCTGTTCCATTGTCTAATGTTCATATTATTATTTCACAACATGTACATTACTTTAGAGGTTCATATGGGTTTTGTATGATGCATAGAATTACCCCCCCCCCAAAAAAAATGAAATAAAATACAAGTTTTAAAAAATATAAAATATTAAAATAAATAAGTAAAATAAATAAAAAAAAACAACAACATTATTTTAAGCTATCAAGTACAATTTTAAATGTTTTCCAACGATCGCCATTATTAGTGTGTCCATTATAAATTACACACGTCCCCTCTTGTGAACCTTAAAACATATCACTATATTTAATTGGCCCTAGTGGTTGCATGATCAATTTCATTATACAGCGACACATTTGTTGGGACTATGCTTGGTTCTCTTTGCAGCAAAATGAAGATTTTGTTAATATGTGTAAGTATAACATTATAGTATACGATATACATACAGTCAAACATGTTCATGTATTCACCTCTATTAAGTATAACATTATAGAATACGATATACATACAGTCAAACATGTTCATGTAGTCACCTCTATTAAGTATAACATTATAGAATACGATATACATACAGTCAAACATGTTCATGTAGTCACCTCTATTAAGTATAACATTATAGAATACGATATACATACAGTCAAACATGTTCATGTAGTCACCTCTATTAAGTATAACATTATAGAATACGATATGCATACAGTCAAACATGTTCATGTAGTCACCTCTATTAAGTATAACATTATAGAATACGATATACATACAGTCAAACATGTTCATGTAGTCACCTCTATTAAGTATAACATTATAGAATACGATATACATACAGTCAAACATGTTCATGTAGTCACCTCTATTAAGTATAACATTATAGAATACGATATACATACAGTCAAACATGTTCATGTAGTCACCTCTATTAAGTATAACATTATAGAATACGATATACATACAGTCAAACATGTTCATGTAGTCACCTATATTAAGCGGTTACTTGTATTAAAGTGTCACATTTGTTTTTTTTAAAAAAGCAACATTTTAGTTGAATATCTTTTAAGATGTCACCTGTCCTAATATACCACCTTTTTGTTGTCTCAAAGGTCACTTCTTAATACAGGTTTGGGTGTATTTTATAATTTTATAATGTTCATTTTTAGCAGTAAACAATATCCTTGTGTGAATTTAATGTGCATGTAATAAGGTTACGATAAAATATGTCCTGGTGTGAATTTATTCCGCATGGAATACATTTACCAGTAAAAACAGACCATTGGCCATAATTAGGTGGACTAAATATTCCATGGACTATTGTGAATAGAAGAAAACTATTCCTATGAAAATTCGTAACTTTACTCAAAATATTAGTCTTATTTTAGACTTATTTAAAGAGGACCAATTCATCACTAACTTACCCAATGAGGATTTTACCAGAAACCGGTCGTAGTACCAAATCTACGTTTTTACTAATATAACTTGGTCGATTCCTCTGATCGTGGGCTGAATCAATCCCTGAGGGTATCAATCCTCCCAGTAGTTAGTGATTCGGCACATTATTTTAATAGAACCAATTCATCACTAATTTACCCGATGAGGGTTTTGCCAGAAACGGGTCGTGGTACCAAATCTATGTTTTTAGCTCACCTGGCCTTTAGGCCATGCGAGCTATTGCCATCACTTTTCGTCAGTCGTCTGTCGTCCGTCGTCTGTCCGTCAACATTTCACATTTTAATATTCTCCTCAGAAACCACTGGGCCAATTGGAACCAAACTTTGGTGGAATGGTCCTTGGATGGCCTCCTTCCAAAATTGTGTCCGGTGATCCTGACTTCCAACCAAAATGGCCGCCAAGCTAAAAATAGAAAAAAACTGGGATGAAATTTTAATTGTCCATTGCTGCTTTAGCTCAAATTTTAACTGCAGCTACATGGCAAGGAGTAGTTTAACATATATTCTGGGTTTTTCTATGAAATTTTTCTTTCAGCCGATTTATACAGATTATGCAAATTAGACATATTTTGATAAAAGATCACATTTAAATCTTCTCCTCATAAACCGCTGAACCAACCTAAACCAAACCTGGCAGGGGTGGTCCCTGGGTGGTTCCCTTTCAAAATTGTGTCCGAGAACCCCGCCTTCCATTCAAGATGGCTGCTGTTGCTAAAAATTGAAATTTCTTCAATTGTCCATTGCTGCTTTAGTATAAGTTAAAATGAGCTCAAATTTTAACTGCATCTACTACATGGCAATGAGTAGTTTTACATGTATTCCGGGTTTTTCTGTGAAATTTTTCTTTCAGTCAATTTATACCGATTATGCAAATTAGGCAAATTTTGATTAAAAATCACATTTAAATCTTCTTCTCTGAAACCGCTGAACCAAATTACATCAAGCCTGGCAGGGATGGTCCCTGGGTTGGTCCCTTTCAATATTGTGTCCAACAGCCCCGCCCTCCATTCAAGATGGCTGCTGATGCTAATAATAGAAATTTCTTCAATCGTCCATCGCTGGTTTAGTATAAGTCAAAATGAGCTCAGATGTTAACTGCAGCTACATGGCGAGGAGTAGTTTAACATACATTCCGTTTTTAACTCACCTGGGCTGTAGGCCATGTGAGGTATTGCCATCACTTTTCGTCCGTCGTCCGTCCGTCAACATTTCACATTTTAATCTTCTCCTCAGAAACCACTGGGCCAATTGCAACCAAACTTTGGTGGAATGGGCCTTGGGTGCCCCCTTGAAAATGTTGTCCGGTGATCCCGACTTCCAACCAAGATGGCCGCTAGGCTAAAAATAGAAAAAGGTTTGCTGAAATGATGCTTGGGTGGTTCCCTTCCAAAATTGTGTCTGGCATTTCAGACCTCCGACCAAGATGGCCACCACAGCCGAACTTAATTTAACATAGGACACTATGGGAAATTCCCATAAAAGTCTTCTTGTCTGAAACCATTTGCTCAATAAGAACTAAATTTTGATGAAATAGTCATTGGATGTTTCTCTTCCAAAAATGTGTCCGGCGGTTCGGCTCTCTGACCAAGATGGCTACACGGCTGAACTTAGTTTAACCCTATGGGAAATTCACATAAAAACCATCTTGTCTGGAACCAGTAGCTCAGTTAGAACCAAACTTTGATGGAATAGTCATTGGATGGTCCTTTTCCAAAATTGTGTCCGGCAGTCACGCTCCCCCACCAAGATGGCAACCACAGTGCAGTTGCGTTGTTATTGAAAACATCTTTGATCCAGGTGAGCGATTACAGGTTTCTGTGAGCCTCTGGTTACCAATATCACTTTACCGATACCTCTGATCGTGGATTGAATAAGTCACCGAGGGTAGCATCCATCCAGTAGTTAGTGTTTCGTCACTGACATGTTTATTTTATTACGATCACTGGGTCTATTCCTCTGATCGTGGATTGAATTAGTCAAATAGGGAATCATCCACCCAGTAGTTAGTGTTTCGACACCGACATGTTTTTAGTGTGAGCTATTCTCACCACTGAACGTCCGTCGTCTGTCGTCCGTTCGTCCGTTAACTTTTCACATTTTAATCAATTCCCCTGAAGCCACTGGGTCAATTTGAACCAAACTTTGGTGGTGTGGTCCTTGGATGGTCCCCTTCCAAAATTGTGTCCGGTGATCCCGACTTCCAACCAAGATGACCGCCAAGCTAAAAATAGAAAAAAGGGGGATGAAATTTTAATTGTCCATTGCTGCTTTAGTATAAGGCAAAATGAGCTCAAATTTTAACTGCAGCTACATGGCAATGAGTATTTTAACATTTGTGCGGGGTATTTGTGTGACATTTTTCTTTCAGTCGATTTATACCGATTATGCAAATTAGGCATAGTTTGATAAAGATCACAATTAAATCTTCTCTGAAACCGCTGAACCAAATTACACTAAACCTGGCAGGGATGGTCCTTGGGTGGGTCCCTTTCAAAATTGTGTCCGACAGCCCCGCCTTCCATTCAAGATGGCTGCTGTTACTGAAATTAAAAATTTCTTCAATTGTCCATTGCTGCTTTAGTATTAACCAAAATGAGGTCAAATTTTAACTGCAGCTACATGGCAATGAGTAGTTTAACATATATATATTCCGGGATTTTCTGTAAAATTTTTCTTTCAGCCCATTTATACCGATTATGCAAATTAAGCATATTTTGATAAAAGATCACATTTAAATCTTTTCCTCGGAAGCCGCTAAGCCAAATTAAACCAAACCTGGCATGGATAGTCCTTGGGTAGTCCCATTTCACAATTGTTTCCTACAACTCCATCCTCCATTCAAGATGGCTGCTGTTACTAAAAATAGAAATTTCTTCAATTTTCCATTGCTGCTTTATTATAAATAAAAATGAGCTCATATTGTACCTGCAGTTACATGAAAATGAGTAGATTAACATACATTCTGGGTTTTTCTGTGAACATTTTCTTTCAACCGATTTATACTGATTAAACAAATTTGACATATTTTGATAAAAGATCACATTTAAATCTTCCCCTCTGAAACCGCTGAACCAAATTAAAGCAAATTTGGCTGGAATGGTCCTTGGGTGGGTCCCCTTTCAATATTGTGTCCGACAGCCACGCTCTCCATTTAAAATGGCTGCTGTTAGTTAAAATAGACATTTCTTTAGTTGTCAATTGCCGCTTTATTACAAATCAAAATTAACTCAAATTTTAACTGCAGCTATATAGCAATGAGTAGTTTAACATGTATTCTGGGTTTTTCTGAGATATTTTTTCAGCCAGTTTATTCCATTTAGGAATATTATGTGATAAAAATCACATCAAAATCTTTTGCTCAGAAATTTGAGTTGAAATGATCTTTGGATGGCCCTCTTTCAAAATTACGTGTACCACCCCTATTTTGAATCAACTTTAGATTTCAAATTGAAAACCAGGTGAACGATTAGAGGCTCCAGGGATCCTCTAGTTTTTATTACTATCACTGGGTCTACACATCTGATCGTGGATTGGATTAGTCACCGACGGTATCATCCACCCGGTAGTTAGTGATTTGACATTGACATAGTTTATTAGATATACGTATTAATGAGATTTATGGTTCATAAATAGTGTAATTTTAAAATTGTATTAAAACTATATTTCACCTACCGGCGGCATATTTGACCTTAGTCGATGCCTAGGACTTCTGGTGTCTGATCCTATTTTCATCCCCTCGCCAACGAAGTTGCCAAGGGATATAGTAACGCTAGCGTCCGTCCGTTCGTCCTTCTTCCCTTCCGTCCGTCCGTCCTTCCGTCACATCCTTCTGAACACTCTTGGATCAACATCCTTCAATGGCTTTTGACTAAACTTGGTACATATTTAGTTCTTAAGAGAATCTGTAACCCTATTGAATTTCAAGATCAAAGGTCAAAGTCACCGGGTCATATTATTACCGCATATCATCCTTCTGAACACTAGCATAAACAAACTTCAATGTATTTTGACTAAACTTGGCACAAACTTAGTCCTTAGGAGAGCCTGGAGCCTTATTGATTTTCAAAGTCATAGGTCAAAGGTCAAGGTCACTGGGTAATTTTATTATCGTGTAACATCCTTGTGAACATTCTAGAATCAATATCCTTCAATGTATTTTGACCAAACTTGGTACATACTTAGGCCTTAGGAGAGTCTGAAACCCTAATAATTTTCAAGGTCAAAGGTCAATGTCACACGGTCAAATTTTTACCACGTAGCATCCTTGTGAACACTCTGGAATCAACATCCTTCAATGAATTTTGACCAAACTTGGTATATGCTTAGACCTTGAGAGAATCTGGAACCCTAGTGATTTTCAAGCTCAAAGGTCAAGGTCACAGGGTCTAATTTTCAAGCGAGGGGATACGCCACGCTTTGCGTTGCCCTTGATTTTAATATATTTGGCTTATGAGCGCACATGATGAAGGTTGTTTAAGGAATGCGTCGTGCCCACTAAATTATATATCTATATTTTTCTACTTTTTTTTTCATTTTGGTAACGCAAATAATAAATATGGTCCAACCAGTCTTCTGTGTCCTTCCAATGGAACAAGGGTCGCAGAGGCCGTGATCGCATGGTAGTTGCATTTGCAACTACCTATGCAGTCAGTGCCTATCACAACTGAAGTTGTGAGTTCGAATATCGATCAGGACGAGGTGTGCAATATTATGTGATAAAGTTTGTCAAAGGCAAGCGACAGGTCAGTGGTTTTCTCCGGGTCCCCCGATTTCCTTCACTAATAAAACTGACCGCCGCGATATAACTGAAATATTGTAATTTAATATGTAATTAAATTGCGAAAAGAAAGCTTATACAGTAATGACAAATAAATCCACCAATATCAACAAAGCAAACAATTACATCTAAACAGTGATGGTCAACAATTCAACCAATAATAACAAAACAAACAACCACCTCTAAACGGTGATGGTCATCGAATTCACCAATATCAACAAAACTAACAATCACCTCTAAACAGTGATGGTCAACAATTCCACCAATATCAACAAAGCTAACAATCACCTCCACACAGTGATGACCAACAATTCCACCAATTTCAACAAAGCAAACAATCTCCTCTTAACAAAGATTGTCAACAATTCCACCAACATCATCAAAGCGAACAACCACCCCTAAACAGTGATGATCACGAAATCTACCAATATCAACAAAACAACAATCACCTTTAAACAGTGAATGTCAATAATTCCACCAATTTCAACAAAGCGAACAATCACCTCTAAACAAAGATTGTCAACAATTCTACCAACATCATCAAAATGAATAATCACTTCTAAACAGTGATGGTCAATACTTTTACCAATATCAACAAAAGAAGCAATCACCTCTAAACTGATGGTCATCAATTCCACCAAAAACAACAAAACAAGCAATCACCTCTAAACAGTGATAATCTACAATTCAACCAATATCCTCAAAGCGAACAATCACTTATGAAAAGTGATGGTCAAGAATTCAAGCAATCTCAACAAAGCAAACAATCGCCTCAGGACAGTGATGGTCAATAATTCCACCAATTTCAACAAAGCGAACAATCACCTCTAAGCAAAGATTGTCAACAATTCCACCAACATCATCAAAATGAACAATCATCTCTAAACAGTGATGGTCAAAAATTCAAGCAATCTCAACAAAGCAAACAATCGCCTCTAAACAGTCATGGTCAATACTTTTACCATATCAACAAAAAGAACAATCACCTCTGAAATTATTGGCCATCAATTCCACCAATAACAACAAAACAAACAATCACCTCTAAACAGTGATGGTCATCAATTCCACCAATAACAACAAAACAAACAATCACCTCTAAATAGTGATAATCTACAATTCTACCAATATCATCAAAGCGAACAATCACCTCTAAACAGTGATGATCACGAAATCTACCAATATCAACAAAACAACAATCACCTCTAAGCACATCTTCGCTAGCCAAGGGTTACAATTCGGTCCCCCTTCTCTCCACCCTTGGCGGATCTAGAATGCATTTTGAAATTCGCGCGCAATGCCACCTGGTGGTTTATCGAAGTTGCGCCCCTTAGATAGTCGTCATTGCAAGCCAATCAGAATCGTTTTGCTATACGTAGGTTGGAGAGTTAAAAATGGCAGCGCCCAGTGAAGAAAAACTTATTTGTGATAAATTTAATTTGGAAGCAGTTGCTGTCAACCAAGTGAAAAGTTTCAAAGCTTTGGCAGACGGGAAAGATGGTTTCATTGGAACCAAAACGTGAAGTGGCATCTTTGCTTACATTTCGTCGATAACATGTGCTCCGTGTAAAACGTCTTCTGATTGGATACGTGTACTGGTAGCCGAAACCAATGAAATATTAAAGCGCGAATCCTCAAAATGCATTCTAGATCCGCCAAGGGTGGAGAGAAGGGGGACCCGAATCGTAACCCTTGGCAAGCGAAGATGCTCTAAACAGTGATGGTCAACAATTCCACAAATAACAACAAAGCAAACAATCACCTCTAAACAGTGTTGGTCAACAATTCTACCAATATCAACAAAACAAACAATCACCTCTAAACAGTAATGGTCAACAATTCTACCAATATCAACAAAACAAACAATCACCTCTAAACAGTGATGGTCAACAATTCTACCAATATTAACAAAACAAACAATCACCTCTAAACAGTGATGGTCAACAATTCTAGCAATATTAACAAAACAAACAATCACCTCTAAACAGTGATGGTCAACAATTCTATCAATATTAACAAAGCAAACAATCACCTCTAAACAGTGTTGGTCAACAATTCTACCAATATTAACAAAACAAACAATCACCTCTAAACAGTGTTGGTCAACAATTCTACCAATATTAACAAAACAAACAATCACCTCTAAACAGTGTTGGTCAGCAATTCTACCAATATTAACAAAGCAAACAATCACCTCTAAACAGTGATGGTCAACAATTCTATCAATATTAACAAAGCAAACAATCACCTCTAAACAGTGTTGGTCAACAATTCTACCAATATTAACAAAACAAACAATCACCTCTAAACAGTGTTGGTCAACAATTCTACCAATATTAACAAAACAAACAATCACCTCTAAACAGTGTTGGTCAACAATTCTACCAATATTAACAAAACAAACAATCATCTCTAAACAGTGTTGGTCAACAATTCTACCAATATTAACAAAACAAACAATCACCTCTAAACAGTGATGGTCAACAATTCTATCAATATTAACAAAGCAAACAATCACCTCTAAACAGTGTTGGTCAAGAATTCTACCAATATAAACAAATCTAACAATCACCTCTAAACAGTGATGGTCAACAATTCTACCAATATTAATAAAACAAACAATCACCTCTAAACAGTGTTGGTCAACAATTCTACCAATATAAACAAAACAGACATCACAGCTAATGAGTGATTGTCAAGAATTCCATCAATATCAACAATGCGAAAAACATACACTAAACAGTGATGGTCAACAATTCCATCAATAACAACAAAACAAAACATTATTGCAAATTTATCATATGAATAAATGGATATTAGGAGGTTAACATCAGATATGGTAAAGTTGGCTATTGGTTGTTATATTCTACATCACCTCCAGCAATTGTTCCTTAATATCTTGACCTCATTTGCCAAACCGTTTGACTCTGATTGTGCATGATAAAAGTTATTTCAGAAACGGGTCGTTCGCACTAATTTTGATATCTACGCTTTTATTAAGAAGACATAATGGAATGTTAAAGGTTAGTCGTTGGTAATGGAATGTGAAATGTTTATCGGTCGTATGTCTGAGACTCGACACCTGCAGTCGAATTCGATACATCATTTCCTGTCAAGTCTGTTAAAATTGGGGTTGAACAAAATAACAAACAATCAAAAAAACAACAAAAAATACAAAAACTACTACACAATCATATATTATATAGGATAACGAAGAATTCATCATACCTTCATAGAAAATAAAGTATATTATACAAACGTCTAAGCAAGTGACAACCATACATTATATCCCCCTCATTAAATTTCAAAGTTACTTGAAATATTAGGTTAATAATAATAATAATAATAATAATGATAATGAAAATATTAGGTTAATAATAATAATAATAATAATAATAATAATAATAATAATATTAATAATAATAATAATAATAATAATAATAATAATAAAAATAAAAATAATAATAATAATGAAAATGATAATAATAATAATAATAATAATAATAATAAATAATGATAAAGATAAACAAAGCAACCAAGTAAAGTAAGAAAGAAGATAACAAAACAACAACAAACATAAAAAAAACCAAAAAAAAAACAGACACACAAAAATTAAAATACCACTTTTCACATATAGAGAAAATTAATGCCATTTTATGTTCTATTTCAAGATTATCATTGGTGTTGTGAAAATCGAATACACAACACAGACCGAAGACGTTCGATGGTACACTGGTAAGTATGTTATCATTAACAATAAGGACCGATTGCTATCTGCAAATTATTTTTCAAAGTTTAACTTATTTTGATGTTTTTTGTCTAAACAATTTTAACTCTTACCTAATTGAGAGACCGCCATGATATAACTGGAATATTGTTGAGAGTGGCGCTAAACACTATCAAGCAAACAAACAAACAAACAAAAACAAACAAACAACCTAATTGTGAGAGTAAGTATTATTAAACATAACACAAGTCTAAGTAAGTGACTGATTTGTGTTTAACGCCAAGTAAGAATTTCTGATTCTAAGTCACGAGGAGGGAAAACAAAATTATTCGATAAGCTTGATGTTTGTTTGTTTGATGGTGTTTGACGCCACTATCAACAATATTTCAGCTATAACGTAGCAGTCAATTTTATTGGTGGAAGAAACATATGTACCCGGAAAAAACTACCAACCTGTCGCAAGTCACTGACAAGCTTTATCACATAATGTTGTACACTTCGTCCTGATCGAGATTCGAACTCACAACAGCAGTGCTGATAGGAACTGACTGCATAGGTAGCTGTAAATCTAACAAACATACTGAGAAAACTTCGAAGATACCAGAGAGGTAATGATAAGCTGCGATGAAACACTGAAGATGCAAAAGATGCAATCAGAAGCTGTAAATTATAGAAGGAAAGAAAACAATGGCCAAAAGGCAAAAAAGGCAAACAATGATCTACAAAACACTTCACAGGAAACCAACAATTGACGAAAACAAAAACAAAATACTAATGGGATGATCAACTTATGTGGTCTTCAAATGTAAACATGTCATACTCCACTAGGCCAGACCGTCATGATACTGTTAAACCAAATGAACATCTTAGGTATGAAAAGCTTATTGTGCTACACGAATCCCATTAAGAAGAGTTTGAAGATACCAAAGGGGTAATCAGAATCCGTATATCGAAGAAGAACAGACAACACAATGATCAAAAGAAAAAGTACAAATGGACAAACAACGATCTACAAAACATACATATAAAACTAAAGATCGAGTAACACGAACACCACTATAAACCGGAGGTGAACTCAAGTGCTCCGGAAGGGTAAGCAGTTCCTGCTCCACTGGTGGCACCCGTTGTGCTAATTTATCTTCATTGGTCGTGTTAATCTAGCTAAAAATTCGGCGATCAAAAACAGAGGGAGTATTAAGTCTTTAATCGTCCTGCTAAATAACTAAGATCTTAGATTGGAAGCAATAGGTACCAGTTTTATATATCATATTTGATCAAATCGGAAATATAATTCATGTTCTATACCTTTGGCTTAATTTGCTCACAAAGATTTTAGAATTATTTGGATTTTCAATCTTTTCACAATGGCCATTTCCGATGAAGATTATCGGAGAAACGCATCGCTAACATAAAAGTAGACACCTATATAATGGGTACGCTAAATATTAAGCCATAGAGGCTGTCTCATATAAGCTAAATTTCTGATTTGATATGTGAAACCCACCGTCGTCCTGTTGCAAGTCATTGACAAACTTGATCGCATAGTGTTGTATCGTGCACACTGACTAACTCCATCATATAATGTCACATCGAGTTAGAACAGTTTGAAGATATCGAAGGTAAAATCAAAAGTCGTCAATGGAAGAAGGACAAATAATATAAACAATACAATGGTCAAAAGAAAACAGAATGGCAGGAAAAAAAAACGATCTTGAAAACACTACTTGGTAAGCTAAAGATTGAGCAAAAACTACTCTAAGACCTGTGGTGAACTCATGTGCTCAGGAAGGCTAAGCAGCTTCTGCTCTACTAGTGGCACACATCGTGTTGCTCTTTTTAAAACCCTGCAATAACCCATGAATGAGGAAATTACCAGATTGCGATTAAGAAAAACGGAACATTGTCCGAAACTGTTAGCAAAGTCATGGTGGCGGTGCAAAACTTTCGGAATGATGACAAAGGTAAATTTTATGCAATAAAATTGCATTTTCATTTCAGAAACTACACAACTACCAAACAATACAGGTAATGTTTACCTTTTTAGCTCACCTGGCCCTTAGAGCATGTGAGCCATTGTGATCACTTTTCGTCCGTCGTTCGTCCGTCAACATTTCACATTTTAATCTTCTCCTCTGCAGCCACTGGGTCAATTGCAACACAACTTTGGTGGAATGGTCTTTGGATGGCCCCCTTCCAAAATTGTGTCCGGTGATCTCGACTTCCAACCAAGATGGCCACCAAGCTAAAAATGATGAAATTTTAATTGTCCATTGCTGCTCTAGTGCAAGTCAAAATGAGCTCACATTTTAACTACAGCTACATGGCAAGGAATAGTTTAACATATATTCCGGGTTTTTCTGGGAAATGTTTCTTTCAGCCGATATATATCGATTATGCATGTGACTGGTTTATTGTAGTGTGTGACTGGTTTGTTGTAGTGTGTGACTGATTTTATGTAGTATGTGACTGGTTTGATGTAGTGTATTGCTGGTTTTTTGTAGCATGTGACTGGTTTTATGTAGTATACGACTGGTTTTATGTAGTCTATTGCTGGTTTGATGTAGTATGTGACGGATTTTATATAGTATATGACTGGTTTCACGTAGTCTATTGCTGGTTTTATGTAGTATGTGACAGGTTTTATGTAGTCTGTAACTGGTTTGTTGTAGTGTGTGACTGCTTTTTTATAGTCTGTGACTGGTTAATGTAGTCTATTGCTGGTTTTATGTAGTAATAGACTGGTTTTATGTAATTTGTGACTGGTTTTATGTAATCTATTGCTGGTTTTATGTGGTCTATTGCTGGTTTTATGTAGTATGTGACTGGTTTTATGTAGTCTATTGCTGGTGTTATGTAGTATGGGACAGGTGTTGTGTAGTATGGGACATGTTTTATGTAGTCTATGATTGGTTTATTGTGGTGCGGGACTGGTTTTATGTAGTTTTTGACTGGTTTTATGTAGTCTGTTGCTGGTTTTATGTAGTATGGGATTGGTTTGATGTAGTATGGGAATGGCGTTGTTTAGTATGGGACAGGTCATATGTAGTATGTGACGGGTTTTATGTAGTCTATGACTGGTTTGCTTTAGCGTGTTGCTGGTTTTATGTAGTTTATTGCTGGTTTTTATGTAGTATGTTACTTGTTTTATGTAGTATGCTATTTGTTTTATGTAGTATGTGACTGGTTTTATGTAGTATGTGACTCATTTGTTGTAGCTTGTGACGGGTTTTATGTAGTATGGGACTGGTGTTGTGTAGTATGTGACTGATTTTATGTAGGATGTGATGGGCTGTATGTTGTCTGTGACTGGTTTGTTGTAGTATGTGACTGGTTTATTGTAGTGTGTGACTGGTTTGTTGTAGTGTGTGACTGATTTTATATAGTCTCTGACTGGTTAATGTAGCCTATTGCTGGTTTTATGTAGTAATAGACTGGTTTTATGTAATCTGTGACTGGCTTTATGTAATCTATTGCTGATTTTATGTAGTCTATGACTAGTTTTATGTGGTCTATTGCTGGTTTTATTTAGTATGTGACTGGTTTTATGTAGTCTATTGCTGGTGTTATGTAGTATGGGACAGGTGTTGTGTAGTATGGGACATGTTTTATGTAGTCTATGATTGGTTTGTTGTGGTGCGGGACTGGTTTTATGTAGTCTGTTGCTGGTTTTATGTAGTCTGTGACTGGTTTTATGTGGTCTATTGCTGGTTTTATGTAGTATGTGACTGGTTTTATTGAGTCTATTGCTGGTGTTATGTAGTATAGGACAGGTGTTGTGTAGTATGGGACAGGTTTTATGTAGTCTATGACTGGTTTGTTGTGATGCGTGACTGGTTTTATGTAGTTGTTGACTGGTTTTATTTAGTCTGTTGCTGGTTTTATGTAGTATGGGATTGGTTTTATGTAGTATGGGAATGGTGTTGCGTAGTATGGGACAGGTCATATGTAGTATGTGACGGATTTTATGTAGTCTATGACTGGTTTGCTGTATCGTGTAGCTGGTTATATGTAGTTTATTGCTGTTTTTTTTGTAGTATGTTACTTGTTTTATGTAGTATATGTCTGGTTTTATGTAGTTTGGGACTGGTTTTATGTAGTATCTGACTCATTTGTTGTAGCTTATGGCGGGTTTTATGTAGTATGGGACTGGTGTTGTGTAGTATGTGACTGATTTTATGTAGTATGTTACGAGTTTTATGTAGTCTGTGACTGGTTTGTTGTATCTTGTGACAGGTTTTATGCAGTATGGGACTGGTGTTGTGTAGTAAATGACTGATTGTATGTAGTATGTGACTGGGTTTATGTAGTGTGTGACTGGTTTGTTGTAGTATGTGACTCATTTGTTATATCTTGTGACAGACTTTATGTAGTATGTGACTGGTGTTGTGTAGTAATTATGCGACTGATTTTATGTAGTCTGTGACAGGCTTGTTGTAGTATGTGACTGGGTTTATCTAGCATGTTGGTTGATGGTTTTATGTAGCCTGTGACTGGTTTTATGTAGTCTGTGACAGGCTTTATGTAGTATATGACTAGTGTTATGTAGTCTGTGACTGGTTTTATGTAGCATGTGACTGGGGTTTTGTAGCATGTGGCTGGTGTTATGTAGCATGCGACTGGTGCTATTTAGTATGTGACTGGTGTTATGTAGCATGTGACTGGCTATATGTAGTCTGTGACAGGCAATATGTAGTATGTGAAGGGTTTTATGTAGTCTGTGACTGGTTTTATGTAGCATGTGACTGGTGTTATGTAGCATGTGGCTGGTGTTATGTAGCATGTGACTGGTGCTATATAGTATGTGACTGATGTTATGTAGCATGTGACTGGCTATGTGTAATATGTGACAGGTTTTATGTAGTATATGACTGGCCTTAAGTAGTATGTGACTGGTGTTATGTAGCATGTGACTGGCTTTATGTAGTATGTGACAGGTTTTATGTAGCATGTGACTGGTGTTATGTAGCATAGGACTGGTGCTATGTAGTATGTGACTGGTGTTATGTAGCATGTGACTGGCTATATGTAGTCTGTGACAGGCAATATGTAGTATGTGAAGGGTTTTATGTAGTCTGTGACTGGTTTTATGTAGCATGTGACTGGTGTTATGTAGCATGTGGCTGGTGTTATGTAGTATGTGACTGGTGTTATGTAGCATGTGACTGGCTATATGTAGTATGTGACAGGTTTTATGTAGCATGTGACTGGTGTTATGTAGCATGTGGCTGGTGTTATGTAGCATGTGACTGGTGCTATGTAGTATGTGACTGGTGTTATGTAGCATGTGACTGGCTATATGTAGTATGTGACAGGTTTTATGTAGTATATGACTGGCTTTATGTAGCATTTGACTGGTGCTATGTAGTATGTGACTGGTGTTATGTAGCATGTGACTGGCTATGTGTAGTATGTGACAGGTTTTATGTAGTATATGACTGGCTTTATGTAGTATGTGACTGGTGTTATGTAGCATGTGACTGGTGTTATGTAGTATGTGACAGGTTTTATGTAGCATGTGGCTGGTGTTATGTAGCATGTGACTGGTGCTATGTAGTATGTGACTGGTGTTATGTAGTATGTGACTGGTGTTATGTAGCATGTGACTGGCTTTATGTAGTAGGTGACTGGTGTTATGTAGCATATGACTGGCTATATGTAGTATGTGACAGGTTTTATGTAGCATGTGACTGGTGTTATGTAGCATGTGGCTGGTGTTATGTAGCATGTGACTGGCTTTATATATAGTATGTGACTGGTTTTATGTAGCATATGACTGGTGTTATGTAGCATGTGACTGGCTATATGTAGTATGTGACAGGTTTTATGTAGCATGTGACTGGTGTTATGTAGCATGTGGCTGGTGTTATGTAGCATGTGACTGGTGCTATGGAGTATGTGACTGGTGGTATGTAGTATGTGACTGGTGCTATGTAGCATGTGACTGGCTTTATGTAGTATGTGACTGGTGTTATGTAGCATGTGACTGGCTATATGTAGTATGTGATAGGTTTTATGTAGTATATGACTGGCTTTATGTAGTATGTGACTGGTGTTATGTAGCATGTGACTGGCTGTATGTAGTATGTGACTGGTGTTATGTAGCATGTGACTGGCTATATGTAGTATGTGACAGGTTTTATGTAGCATGTGACTGGTGTTATGCAGCATGTGACTGGTGCTATGTAGTATGTGACTGGTGTTATGTAGTATATGACTGGCTTTATGTAGTATGTGACTGGTGTTATGTAGTGTGTGACAGGTTTTATGTAGCATGTGGCTGGTGTTATGTAGCATGTGACTGGTGCTATGTAGTATTCGACTGGTGTTATGTAGTATGTGACTGGTGTTATGTAGCACGTGACTGGTGCTATGTAGTATGTGACTGGTGTTATGTAGCATTTGACTGGTGCTATGTAGTATGTGACTGGTGTTATGTAGTATGTGACAGGTTTTATGTAGCATGTGGCTGGTGTTATGTAGCATGTGACTGGTGCTATGTAGTATGTGACTGGTGCTATGTAGTATGTGACTGGTGTTATGTAGTTTGTGACTGGTTTTATGTAGTATGTGACGGGTTTTATGTAGTATATGACTACTTTTATGTAGTATTTGACTGGTTTTATGTAATGTGTGACTGAATTTTTGTAGATCGTGACGGATTACATTAATACAATGCATGTTAATGTGATAAAATATTATATTTAATCTTATTTTCACATATTTAGCTACCACATATGAGTATGACAGATCGACACATGTGCTTGGTAACCAAGGTAACGTATATAAATAATTTTCAATGGTTAGTATATCAACATATCAATTACATATCAAGATATTAGAAATATTCCTTGCCTTTATTTGTGTGATGCAACTGAGTCAACAAGTGGTGTATAGTCAATATAAAAACAAATAATAATTAGATATCAAATTTAGTGCTCACGATGACTTTCTACAATAATATTCCTCATGCATGTGCAATGCCAACCTAAACAAATATTAGGGAGCGAGAGAATCAGGATAGCCTACGGACACGATATAATGAGTTTCTCGTGGTTCAAATATTACAGTAGTTGACATCATTGCGTATCTTCTTCACAGTACATTTGTATGTAAGTCGTGTTACTAAAAACGTTTATGTGATCGTTGGTAAAAGATCATGTAAATAGAAATACCGGAAGTTTCGTCCAGGAAAATCTCTGAATAATGTGAAATGCAATAAAGTAAGACTGGAATGTTCGTGGTTTTAAAATATATTGTCACATTCATGAATACGATCTTTTCCTTTGATCTTTTTTATGGTTTGTAGCATGAATGCATTTTCTTCCTTTGATCTTTTTCATGGTTTTTAACACGAATGCATTCTTTTCCTTTGATCTTTTTGATGGTTTGTAACATGAATGCATTATTTTCCTTTTATCTTTTTTATGGTTTGTAGCATGAATGCATTATTTTCCTTTGATCTTTTTCATGGTTTTTAACACGAATGCATTCTTTTCCTTTGATCTTTTTATGGTTTGTAACATGAATGCATTATTTTCCTTTTATCTTTTTTATGGTTTGTAGCATGAATGCATTATTTTCCTTTGATCTTTTTCATGGTTTTTAACACGAATGCATTCTTTTCCTTTGATCTTTTTATGGTTTGTAACATGAATGCATTATTTTCCTTTGATTTTTTATGGTTTGTAACATGAATGCATTATTTTCCTTTGATCTTTTTCATGGTTTTTAACACGAATGCATTCTTTTCCTTTGATCTTTTTCATGGTTTTTAACACGAATGCATTATTTTCCTTTGATCTTTTCATGGTTTGTAACATGAATGCATTATTTTCCTTTGATCTTTTTCATGGTTTGTAACATGAATGCATTTATTTCCTGTGATCGTTTTATGGTTTATTTACAAGAATGTAAGCAACAGCTAAGAACGTTGAAATAATACACGCATATACGAGATATTGCGCTTCTTTAAAAATGGGCTCTCAGAGAGTCGTGCAATAATCAAGGACCTAGATATGACATTGCATGTCTTCATGCTACAAATCATTTATACCACGGGATTCCAAGTTAAACGATTAAATAATCGAACGTTTCTTTTCCTTTGTTCTGTTGTATTGTTTATATACCAGTATGTAGGCAACAGCTAAGAACTTTGAAATAGTAATACACACAGATACGAGATATTGTACATTTTAAATAAGGCTGTGGTTGTATTACTCTCAGAGAACAGTGCAATGATCTAGAAGTGGTATTGCATGTCTTCATTTATTCCACGAGTTTCCGAGTTAAACGGTTAAATAATCGAACGCTGCTTCGTGTTCGATTGTTTAACCGTTTAACTCGGGAAATCGTGGTATGAATATTACGTATACAGCTAATTGTAACATAAAGGACAGTTTTTCCGTTCATGCTTTTCTGAATTATTCAGCTTAATAAAGTGTTAGTAGACATCCAGGATAGTGTATCTATGCATGCCATTGTAGCAATTAACCAACAATTAAAACGTTGCTGAATTCAAATGTTAACGTGTGGGGCTAGCAGTTTTGAATGCTATGCCATACATAGCATATGCTCCGTTCCAAATTGTATTTCTGTTACATAGCATATCTACCACGTGTCTTATTCATGAACTTATTTAATCAAACTCATTTTTCGGCTTCGCTTGCTTAAATAAATTAATTCGTAAGACCATTTATATATAGGGGCCATTGTGGTCATGATCCTATTGTAGTTGGACTTTCAACTACTTGTGCAATTAGTGCCAGTCACCACTAACGTTGTGAGTTCGAACTCCGTTCATGGCGAGTTGTACTCGAAGCATCATTATGTGAATAGGTTTGTCAGTGACTTACGACAGGTCGGTGGTTTTCTCTGGGTCAACCGGTTTCCTCCACTAATAAAACTTACCGCCACGATATAGCTGAAATACTGTTGAAAGTGGCGTTAAACACTATCAACCAAAACAAACCATTTATATACAGAATACATCATATTCATCTATATATTTTTTATATAGTTGTAACGTGAATGCCATCTTTTTCCTTTGATCTTTTTATGGTTTATATACCAGAATGTAAGCAGCAGCTAAAAACGTTGGAATAACACGCAGATACGAGATATTGTACTCTGAATCTTGGCTGTAGTTTTATTATTATCTAAGAGACGTTCACTAATCGACGATCTAGAGGTAAATTTGCATGGCTTCATGCTAGAAGTCATTTATACCTCTGTTTTTCAAGTTGAAGTAATTTTTATGCCACGGTTTTCCGAGATAAACGGTTATACACTCTAACGCGACGTGTGATATTATTTTACCTCTTAACTCGGAAACCCATGGTACAAATGATTTGCAGTATGGAGCCATGTAATATCACATATATGTCGTTGATTATTGCACAGCTCTCTGTTGCTTACATTCTGGTATATAAACCATGTATATATTTCTAATTTTGCTTTGTTAAGGGCATATTCCCTTTCGATTAACCAATGGAAACAAAGGTATATTGGAGGTCTATCATAATGGCAGATGGGGAACCGTTTGCTACAGCTACCACCATTATGAAACCGTTTGTCGGGATCTTGGCTACGGCAGGTAGGCATACATTATATAGTAACTATATTAAAGAAACACAATAAAAGGGGGCCGTCGTGGTCATGATCGTATGGTAGTTGGATTTAAAAACTACCTATTTCATCACGTGCACTAAAGGTATGTGTTCGAATCCCGACAATGGTGAGGTGTACTCGATACTACATTATGTGCCTTTCGCCAGGTTGGTGGTTTTCTCCGAGTACTCCGGTTTTTTCCACAAATAAAATTGATACCACTGTGTAGCTGAAATATATATTTATGTGGCGCTCAACAGCATGATCCTAACCTTAACCCTACAATAATTAGTATTTCCGCACTAACATATGCTCACAGCATTTCACTAAACGCCACTTTTTATTTAAGTGCCTGCACCAAAAATGTAAAGTGAGTGGTCATGCAATTATGTGTGGGGATAAGGATTTTGCCTCGTTCTACGATTTTGATGTTTGATTGTAATGTTGTTCCATCAGTGTGTTGTTCGTCTTCGATTTACAGCTTCTACTTACCCCGTTGATGTAATTTATTCCTATTCATGCATTGACAATAGCACAGTCAAAAAAAACGTATCAACGGCCAAGCATGCTCAGAACAAACGAGAGAATGTAATTATTGCAAACTCCGTATTCATGACAAACAACCTTCCGTCCGACCGCCTCTGGTGTAAAGTGTGCAAACCATACTGACGTTGAATATGCATACAAAAACATTTGTCTAAAACCTCGATAAACAATTCATACGAATAGCATGCATTGTGAACAAAAGCTTCAGAAAAAAATAATGTAAAAATGTTGACCTGTCAAACACACCTTAATGACTATCACGATCCAAGATAACCAGTTATCATTGGTTGAAAACAATAACAAGGTTTTAACTTTCAAAACAACAGTACAATTGTTTCCCTCTATTACTTTTCGAAATGCAGGAATACAATTCTAGTTAATTACTCTATTATTATCAGAGTTGAACGGTCATTCTAATGATTAAAATATGAAAGCTGTCTAATTATGTTAAAGGATAAAACAGCGACACTGACTTCTTACGAAACAGCATCTAAGTCTTATGCTTTATTTTTAAGCTTCAGATTTGTGACACCACAATATTCCTCCTCATATGCTATCCTAGACCATCTTAGCTGCCCGTCATGGTCATATTATACAGGACTTGACAGCTGTACTGGACGGTTTGCTAACACATACTGTACCAGTAAGCTGTACATACATTGCGGTAAGTCAACATATAAATAATATATAAACATTAGAGAAAACCGAAGAGGCAATCAGGAATGTACAATCCAGAGGCTGCAATTGTATATGACCCTGCTATTCAATTAATGAAAATATGTGGTCATTTTAAGTGGAAGCAAACTTGTGCAGATTTGTAGTTATCTTTTGTTTATATCTGTATTGCCGATGGAGATTCAAGAAGGAGAGGAGTACGATACCATTAACCGGTTTGACCCCGCCACATGTGTTATGCACCAACGTCATTGTTCGAGGTCTATATTGATTTTCAGTGAGTTGAGGTGAGAGGTAACAGTTCAATTAATTTGGTTGTATTGTTGACCATCATTGTTAAAGCTTTCTTTCCACAGCATACAATTCATTATTAAGTACAATAATATACATGTTAATCTCGTTATGTCAAACTCGGTTAAATCGATTTTTTTTGACGAACCCTCTTAGACTACTCTGTAGTATGAAATCTGGGCCTCCATGCCGGACACATACGTGTACAAGGATGAAACAGGCTTTGACCTGAGCAGACACTGTTACATCATATATATAAGATCTCTCGTGTATAATGACAACAAAGAAAAATGACCGGGAACATCCGAATTGTCAGTTACAAAAAAGACAGAAAACTTCCGAATTGTCAATTACAAACAAGACAGGAAACTTCCGATCCGTCAATTACAAAAAAAAGATAGGGAATTTCAGTGCTGTTGATTGCAAGCAAGACAGCAAACTTTTGATCTGTCAGCTACAAAAAGACAGGATACTTCCGAACTGTTATGGAATTCATTAATTATTCAAAAAAAAACAAAAAACAAAAAACAAACTTCCGAACTGTCAATGAATGCATATTAGCAACACCTCGAACCGCAAACGTATTAGTTGTTTATTACGAAACACGACAAGACACGTCTTGCAACCAATCTTTCCCAAATTAGCTCATTAATTAATGGAGGACATTGGATAACATTAATGCTAACATGGGTTATTGAACATTATTGAACATTTTGAATTGTTTCCCTTTTAAACATTTTGAATTGTCTCCCGTTTTAGGCGACTCTACAACAGTGGAAAGTACATCAACAGATACCCCTGGTAAGATAACAGTATGTTTAAACCGTCATGGAAATATACATATCTGGTACAAAACAATATAGTAAATAATAGGGTTGGGGCTAGGATTACGCCACTCTCAACAATGCTTCAGCTATATCGTAGCAGTCAGTTTTATTGGTGGAGGAAACCACCGACCTGTCGCACGTCACTGACAAACTAGTTCAAATAATGTTGTATCGGGTACACCTAACTAAGTGCAGGATTGGCACTGATTGCATATATAGTTGTAAATCTACAATCACGACGGCCACAAAAACAAAGGAATAATCATAATGTAAAAGCTAAGGTAAAGTTATTAACATTTAAAAAAAATTACTCAATTCAAAATCACGACAACAACAAAACAAAATAGATGGTTTAAAGTATGTTGTATATGGCTAGCTTAGCCATTCGTCTTGCTTGATCTTTAGTTGTATGTGTCATGTTTTCAGATCGTTGTTTGTCCTTTTTCGCTTGACCATTGCATTGTCTGGTTTTCTTTGATTTAAGGCTTCGGATTACCTCTTTGGTATCTTCAAGCTTTTATTTTGAATATTGTATTGTCTGTTTGTTTTGTTTATTTGCTTGTTTCATGGTGTTTAGCGCCACTTACAACAATATTTCAGCTATATCATGGCGTTCAGTTGTATTGGTGGAAGAAACCCACCACCAGTCACTGAAACTTTATCACACACAGTTGCATCGAAAATACCTGCCCATGAGCGGGATTTGAACTCACAACTTTAACGGTGATAGGCACTGATTGCATGGGTAGTAAATATAAGCACCATGCGATCACTACCACGACGGCCCTGAATTTTTTAGATAGATCAACTGCAAACAGTGACACATTAGTTGTGATTATGTATTTATGTAATACAATTGTTACATAGTAGCTTATATTTGTATTTCTGTTTTTTATTTCAACATTTAGCCACTACAGACGACTATTCTACACACAAGCTTGGATATCAAGGTAAAATATACAGTTCATGCATATATTCATAGATTCTCCTTTAGATCAGAGTTTTGTTGAACATGGTTGACATAAACAGTATTTGGGTCCACAATCGGATGTTAGTTGGATATATCTCACCTATTCACTTGGTACTTATCACTCTCGATACATGAGAGATGGATTTGCTAAGGCCGTCGATTTCTTACCACAGGTTTAACACAAGAAGAATTTGAAGATTCCATAGGGGTAATCAGAGTCCGTAAATCGAAGAAAGACAGACAACACAATGGCCAAAAGAAAAAGGACAAAAGGACAAACAACGATCTACAAACCGTACACACAAAACTTAATATCGATAAATACGAGCCCCACTAGAAATCGGGAGTGAACTCATGTGCTCTGGAAGGGCAAGCAGATCCTGCTTCGCTAGACGTTGGTAATAGCCCCAGTATCTACCTTATGTGTTAAAGTTGTCAGTCACATAGCCTTGCTCGTCGTAAAATAATTTAATAGGTGACTTCAACCTATCCTTGTTAGCAGCAGCCTACTACCACTTGCTTGTTAGTTTCACTGGTTCGTTGGTTAAAAATGAAAGTGTTTTACTTCCTTATTAGGTTTCTTAGTCTGACATTACTGAAAAAAGTGCTGAAAGAAAAGTTTGAAGATACCTAAGGGGGGGGGGGGGGGGGGGGGGGGTAATCAGTAATCACAGTAATCAGTAAATTTTAAAACGACAAAAGGAAAACAATGATCTAAGCTTCATATAAATCTAAGCATTGAGCAACGTGAACCAGAGGGGTAAACACTTCCTGTTCCATTAGTCTCACCCGTCGCGTTGCCATTTTTAAAAACCCAGTGATAAATCATGAATGCGAAAAGGAGCAGATAGTGATTACGAACATATCATCCGTGTTCATTTGATTGACACATTTTTGGTAGAAGTTAGGAAGAGTTGGAAGACACCAAATGGATAAGTAGAATCCATAAATCGAATAATACATTGGCCAAAAAAAAAAACGCAAAAAGACAAACAACGATCTACAAAGCATACACAAAAAACTAAAGATCGAGTAACACGAACCTCACTGAAAACGGGGTGAATTCAGATGCTCCGGATGAGTGAACAGTCCCTGTTTCACTAGTGGCACCCGTCATGTTAATCTAGTTACAAACCCGGTGATAAGTCATGAATGAGAAAAGGTCCGGAAAATGGTTTCGACAAGTGGAACATATCCGTGGTCACAGATATTTCATAGCAGTCAACCAAGTCATGGTGGCAACAGTAAAACTTTCGAAGTGATGATATCAACTTAACCAAGAGGAACCATTGGTTCAGTATCTTCCTTGTTAGCAGCAATCCTCTATCAAGGAAATCATAATAGGCACCACAAGCACTGAAATATCGCATCAACAGAGAGATATATACCCCATATGCAGGTGCTGCCTGGAATGTTGCTACATATAGATGGAAAATTTACAATGGGAAAGTTGAAATCATCTCTTTTGTCGTAAAGTTTCGTTCTTAACCGCCCCTCACTGTCAATTTTGAGGTGTTGGTAAAAGCATGAATTATATCTATCTGTATCTGTGCATGTTGATGATATCTGTTTCAGAGAACTTCGCGTTCGATTGGCTAACCGTTCAACTCGGGAAACCGTGGTATGCATTTTAAATATACAGCTAATTGTAACATAAAGGACATTTTTTTCCGTTCATGTTTCTATGAATTATTCAGCTTAAGAAAGTGTTAGTAGAAATGTCATTGTACCAATTAACCAACTGTTAAAACGTTGTTGAATCCACATGTTAACTGGCGGTGCTAGCAGTTTTGAATGTTGTACCATACATGGCATAAGGTCCGTTCCAAAGGTCAATAATTTTATCTACCATAACTATATCTAACTCATGCACTTATTTAAACAAACTCATCCTTCGGCGTCGTTTGCTTTAATACATTAATTCGTAAGGCCATTTATATATAGGGGCCGCAGATACGAGATATATAGAATCTTTCTTTGCGAGCAGTTGATTATCATATTTCTACAGTCGAGATAGTTAAACTTTAAAATTTCGAGCCTCCGGCGACTCTAGAAATACGATAATCAACTCCTCACAAAGAAAGATTATGTTTCTCAAATTTTTAAATACGTCATTTATTTCGTTTTAGAAATATAGCACTTTAAATACCCCGTGGGGAACCCATCACATTCCATTTGATGACGTATTTTAGTGTTGATATTAATACGTCATTCATAACGATGTCGCTTGTTGAAGAAAACAAAATATTGAAATGACAGTTTTTCATTTGAAGTAAACAATAGTTAATAACAAATTACAATTGAAGAAAGTATTTGAAAGGCACTAGAATACTAATAGTCCGTCTGGGTCATGACCTTTCGAAGATCCAATCAGAAGCCGAGAAAAAAAAATCACACGTGATGGAGCAAATTGTTCTCTCACCGTTAAAAAACACGAAAAACAGCCAAAGAATTAGAGAAATTGTACTCTTTGAATCTGGACTGTGGTTTTATTATTTTCTTAGAGAGGTGCAATAATCAATGACCTAGATGTGATATTGCATGGTATAATGCTACAAATCATTCATATCACGGTTGTCCGTGGAATAAATATTACTTCCACTCTGAAAGCAGAGGTATAAATTGCTTCTAAAATGTATATAACTGGCTTGGTTTGGTGTATGGTGCTTAACGCCATTTTCAACAATATTTCAGAGTACTCGGCCAAAACCACCGACCTGTCTCAAGTCACTCACATATTTTCTCACATAATGTTGTATCTCGTATTTGCGTGTATCATTTCATAGTTCTTTCCTGTTGCCTACATTCTGGTATACAAACCATGTATATATGTCTAATTTTATTTTGTTAAGGGCACATTCCCATTCGACTAACATATGGAAACTACGGTCTATTGGAGGTCTATCATAATGGCAGATGGGGGACTGTTTGCTACAGCTACCAACAGTATGTACCCGTTTGTCGGAAACTTGGCTATGGCAGGTAGGGATCCATTATATAGTAACAATATTAAAGAAACACAATATCAGGGGATCGTCGTGATCGTGATCGTATGGTAGTTGATTTAAAAACTACCTACACAATCAATGCATATCACCACTAAAGCTGTGAGTTTGACTACCACTCATAGCGAGGTGTACTCAATACAACATTGTGTGTCCTGCGTCAGGTTTGTGGCTTTCTCTGTGTACTACGGTTTCCTCCACCAATAAAATTGACGCCACTATATAACTGAACTATTAGCTTATGTGGCGTTCAACAGCATGACCACAACCTTAATCCTACAACAATAAGTATTTCCGCAATATACTATGTTCACAGCATTTTCCTAAACGGGGAGGTGTGGGCCCATATAAACTTATTTTACTCCACCTCTTTTTACTTAAGCTCATGCACCAAGTCTGTAAAGTGAGTGGTCATACAATTATGTGTGGGGGTATCGAGGTTGCCTTGTTCTACAATTTTGGTGTTTGATTTTAAGGTTGTTTCGACAGTGTGATATATGTTTTATTTCATTTTATTCCCCGTATATTTCGGACAAAGCCATAGTGTTGCCTTCCCTTCTTCGATTTACAGCTTCTAATTCACCATTTGGTGTACTATATCTCTCTTCATTTATTGGCAATATCATAGTAAAACAATAAAAGAAAAGCTAAAAAAAAAGGTACCAACGACCAAGGCATGCTCAGAACAAACGAGATAATGCAATTATTGGAAACTGCGTATTCATGACAAGCAACATTTCGTCAGACCGCCTCTGGTGTAAAGTGTGCAAACCATATTGACGTTGCATCTACCGAATTTTCAACAGTGTACATATACAAAAACAATTCATACGAATAGGATGCATTGTGAACTAAAGCTTAAATAACAATTTAATGTGAAAATGTTGACCTGTCAAACACACCTTAATGAGTATTACGATCCAAGATAACCAATTATCATTGATTGAAAACAATAACATGGTCTTAACCTTGAAAACAACAGTACATTTGTTTCCGTCTATTACTTTTCGAAATGCAGGAATACAATTCTAGTTAATTATTCTATTATTATCAGAGTTGAACGGTCATTCTAATGATTAAAATATGAAAGCTGTATAATTATGCTAAAGGATAAAACAACGACACTGACTTCTTAAGAGACAATATCTAAATGTTATACTTTATTTTTAAGTGTCGGATTGGTGACATCACAATATTCCTCCTCATATGCTATCCTAGACCATCTTAGCTGCCCGTCATGGTATTATTATACAGGACTTGACAGCTGTAATGGACGGTTTACCAACACATATTGTAACAGGAAGCTTTACATACGTTGTGGTAAGTCAGCATATAAATAATACATAAACATTAGAGAAAGCCGAAGAGGCAACCAGGAATGTACAATCCAGAGGCTGCAATTGCATATGACCCTGCTATTCAATTAATGATAATATGTGGTCATTTTAAGTGGAAGTAAATCTGTGCAGATTTGTATTTATCTTTTGGTTATATCTGTATTGCCGTTTGAGATTCAAGAAGGCGAGGGCTACGACACCATTAACCGGTTTGACCCCGGCACATTGCTTGTGTACCTGGATTACCAACTTCATTTTTCGAGGTCTATATCTATGTTCAGTGAGTTGAGGTGAGAGGTGACAGTTCTATTAATTTGGTGGCATTGTTGACCATCATTGCTAAAACTTTCTTTTCATAGCATGCAATTCATTATTAAGTACAATAATATACAAGTGAATTTCGCTATGTCAAACTCGATTATCTCGAAAAATCGGCTTTCTCGCATTTTTTTTCAAGAACCCTCTTAGATTACTCTGTAGTATGAAATCTGGTCCTCCATGCCTCACACATATTGTGTACAATGAAGACATAGGTTTTGACATGAACATCATGCATGGCATATGTCGTGTATAATGACAACAAATAAACAAGACACGAATCTTCCGAACTGTCAGTTAAAAAAAAGAGAGGGAACTCCTGAACTGTCAATTACAAACAGGACAGGGAACTTCATCATACATTACAAAAAAGAGAGGGAATTTGAGTGATGTTGATTGAAAGCAAGACACCAAACTTCCGAACTGTCAGTTACAAAACAAAGCACCAAACTTTAGAAATGTCAATTACAAACAAGACAGGAAACTTCCGAATTGTCAATTACAACAAAGAGAGGAAATGTTTGTGCTTTTGATTACAAACAAGAGAGAGGGAATTTCCGTGCTGTCGATTGCAAGCAAGACAGCAAACTTCCGAATTGTCATTTACAAAAAGACAGGAAACTTCCGAACTGTTAGTTACAACATAGAACGGAAACTTCCGTAGTGTCGATTGCAAACACGACAGGAAGCTTCCGAACTGTCAATTACAAAAAGAGAGGAAACGTTTGTGCTGTCAATTAAAAAACAAGACATACAACTTTCGAACTGTCAATTACAAACAGGACAGGAAACTTCCGAACTGTCAATTACAAAAAGAGAGGAAACTTTTGTGCTGTCAATTAAAAAACAAGACATACAACTTTCGAACTGTCAATTACAAACAGGACAGGAAATTTCCGAGCTGTCAATTGAAAAACACGAAAGAAAAGTTCCGAACTGTCAATAAAAAATAAGACAGGAACCCTCCGAACTGTCAACTACAAACACGAGGGTGAACGTTTGTGCTGTCGATTACAAACAAGACAGAAAACTCCAGAATTGTCAATTAAAAATTAAGACAGGAAGCTTCCGACCTATCAATTAAAACATAAGACAGGACACTTCCGAACTGTCTATTACAAAACAAGACAGGAGACTTCCTAGCTGTCAGTTGTAAAACAAGACAAGAAACTTCCGAGCTGTCAATTGCAAAACAAGTTAGCAAACTTCCGAACTATCAATTTAAATAAAAAAACGTACAGGAAACTTCCGAACTGTCACTTGTAAAACCATACAGGAAACTTCCGAACTGTTATGGAATTGGTAAAAAAAAACAGAAACATTCCCAACTCCCAATGAATACTTTAATTATTACAACACAAGAAAGGAAGCGTCGAACTGTCAATGCATGCATATTTACAACACCTCAAACTTCCGAACTGCAAACGTATTTGTACCTTATTTCGAAACAAGGCAAGACACATCTCGTAACCAGTCTTTTGCAAATTAGCTCATTAATTAATGGAGGACTTTGGATAACATTAATGCTAACATGGGATATTGAACATTTTGGATTGTCTCCCTTTTTAGAAGACTCTACAACAGTGGAAAGTATATCAACAGATACCCCTGGTAAGATAACATTATGTTTAAAAAGTCATAGAAACATATATATATATCTGGTACAAACAATATAGTAAATAATAGGGTTAGTGCTAGGGTTATAGTACTTAACGGCACTTTTAACAATGCTTCAGCTATATCATAGCTTTATTGGTGGAGGAAACCACCGACCTGTCGCAAGTCACTGACAAACGTGCTCAAATAATGTTGTATCGGGTACACCTAACTAAGTGCAGGATTGGCACTGATTACATATATAGTTGTAAATCTACAATCACGACGGTCACGAAAGCCAAGGATTAATCACAATGTAAAAGCTAAAGTAAAGTTATTAAAATTTAAAAGAAGGAGCATTACTCAATTCAAAATCACGACAACAACGAAACAAAATAGAGGGATTAAAGTATGTTGTGCATGGCTAACTTAACCATTCGTCTTGCTCGATCTTTAGTTTTCTATGTAATGTGTAATAGATTATTATTTGTCCTTTTTCGTTTGGTCATTGTATTGCCTGTTCTTAAGGTATGTTGTACATGGCTAGCTTAACCATTCGTAGTGTTGTTCGTCTTGCTAGATCTTTAGTTTTCTGTCTAATGCTTCATACATTATTTTTTGTCCGTTTTCGTTTGGTCATTGTATTGCCTGTTCTTCTTTGATTCTGATTTCCTCTTTGTTTTCTTGAAACGTTTTAATACATGTAGTATAGAATGTGCAATGAGAATCAAAGTACAATCTTATAAAAAAAAAAGGAAAGAAAAGAGGAACAGACAAAGAACACGTACACGTATATTTCTGTTGCATTTAAGATCATTTAATTTATGTTTTCGTGTATTTATGGGAAGCGGGAATTTGCTATGTTTAACGCCACTTTCAACAATACTTCAGCTTTATCGTGTTGTTGTCAGTTTTATTGGTAGAGGAAACCAGAGCAAACAACCGACTCACCAGAAGTCACTGACAACCTTTATCACACAAAGTTGTGCCGAAAATACCTGCCCATGAGCACGTTTCGAACTCACAACTTTAACGGTGATAGTCACTGATTGTATAGGTAGTAAGTCTAAGTACCATGCGATCACGACCACGACGGCGTTCAAGTTTTTAGATAGACAAACTACCAACAGTGAAGCATTAGTTGTGATTATGTATTTATGTTGCATAGTAGCTTATCAGTGTATTCCTGTTTTTTTATTTCAACATTTAGCTACTACAGACGATTATTCTACACACACGCTTGGATATCAAGGTAAAATATACAGTCATGCATATTCATGAATACATATTAAATCTAACTGTAATTCTCTAGAGTTTAAATCTCAAGGGTTTAATATTACGACATACATTCTCTATTTGTCTGACTCATTTCCCCATAAGGAGTCGCTAATCCCCGATCTACCGCTCGCCACGCGGGCGCGCTAGCCATTGTACCTACGATGCGGTAAATAATTGTGTATTGTAGTGCAGAAGCCAGTTAGTTTGCTCGTTCGTTTGTTCGTTATTAGTTATTTATCTATTTTTTTCAAACAGATACATATATTCTCCATCTGGTATGAAATATTTTTCCATAAAAACAATGTCAGCTGGGTGTGCGATATAAAGCAACAAATCGTCCATGAACTTTGCATGCGTATATAATTGATTGATTGATTGGTTAATTGGGTTTTAACTTTTAACTTTCAGTAGTATTTCAGTCATATCATGTCGACAAGCTTTTAGTGGTTGAGGAAGTCGGAGTACCCGGAGAGAACTACCGACCATGGACAAGCAATTCTTAAGCATTATCACTTGCTGCTGTGTATGTACAAACAGTTTGAAGATATCAAAAGGGGTAATTAGCAGCCGTAGATTGAAGCAGGAGGCCATGAAATAACGACAAAGAGACACACAATTATCTTTCAAAAATAGACAGTAAAATAAAGATTGAGTAACAACAGGTATCTACACCATATGTGGTCAATGATATATGACTTGCATTTCATTAAAATGAAGAAAATATAAGACAGACAATTGGTAAGATACGATCGCATCCATAGATTCTTAATTAATGAACCATTGAAAATAACCAGTTAATTAATCATATACTGTTTTCATTGGACCATGGACAATAACCAATGAATCGTGAAATATAATCAATTAATCATAGAATGCAATCAATGAAACATATACTGTAACCAATGGACCATGGAATATAGTCAATGAACCATGTACTGTAATCATTCAACCATAGAAAACAACCAATGAATGCGCCATGGGATATAACAAGTGAATCGTAACATGCTATCTACGAGCTATTGGATGTAACCAATGAACCATGCAATGTTATCAATTAATCCTGAAAAATAATCAATGAAGCATAAAATGTAATCAATGGACCATGAATATAATCAATTAATCTTGGAATATAATCTGTAACTCCATGTTAGAGAAAACCGCGGTAATCAAAAATGGAAAATCCAGAGAAAATGTCAGCATAGGGCACACCAGACACTGGATAAATACAAATGAACAATTGTAATGGAATGAGATTCGAACTCACAACATCAGTCGTGATATGCACTGATTGCATAGGTAATTGTAAATCCAACTAACGTCCGATCACGACCACGACGGCCCCAAAGTGATCAATGACCAATGTAATGGAAGGTCTTGTAAGTACTATATAAATAAATCTAACCAAAATTTACAAACTATTTTTATCAATATTGTTTCCTATTTTGATTTGTTAAGGTCATATCCCAATCCGTCTACCATATGGAAGCGCTGGTGTGTTAGAGGTTTATCATAATAGTGGATGGGGCGCTGTGTGCTACAACTACCAAAGTCGAGAGCATTTTGATTCTGTTTGCGAATATCTTGGATATAGCTAGTAAGTACATATCTCCTTGGAGACGTTCTATATTTAGTACATATCAAAACTGGCACTGTGTGGCCGAGTGTTTAAGGGAGGTTGGAAGATACCAAAGGGGTACCATTAATCCAGGAACAGACAATATAATGGCCAAAACAGGAAAATACCAAATTTAACAATGATATAGAAACACTACATAGAAAAGTAAACACATGAGAAACACGAAGCACACTAAAAAAACATGAGATAATTCGGGTAAACAGTTCCTGTTCCACATGTGGCACCCGTTCTGTTTCTCTTGTTAATGAATAAGGAAATGACCGGATTATGATAGGGACAGGGACATAGATATTCCGTAACGAATTAACAAGTTCTAACAACATTAAGCAAAGAAAAGCCAAAAAGCACAATAATCAATGACGTTTGACATTTTTGCTATTTTTTTTTATTAAACATTTTAAAATTATATTATATCCTGAGAATATTAAGTTGTGGCCGTGATCGTATTGTAGTTGAAGTGACAACCACCTATGCAATCAGTGTCTCTCACCGAACTCAGCTCGATAGTCGATACAATATCATATGCTAAATGTTGTAAGTGGTTTTCTCCTGGTACTTCGGTTTCCTCCACCAATAAAACAGACCGCCACAATTGTGCATGCATAGAATATATAAGGGGAGGTGATCCAATAATTGACACCAAATGTGCGAGCAACAACAAAAACACAGCTACGGTGCACTTGCCGTGACGTTTTGAATCAGTTTTCAAACGTAGAAAGCACTTACCTGACCGCACAAAACCACTAATTTAAGCCCGCCACTTTTTATTGAAGTTGCCTGATTTGACGAATTATTTAATAGATCGGTGAACGTTGCCTTTATCCCAGTTGCTAAGCCTCATACACATTAACTTTCTATTTTAAGACACTGCAGTAATAATGTTTATTTATTTCAAGTGCCGCACAGGTCAAACCACAGGATTCTTCTGCATATGCTATCCTGGATCAGCTTACCTGCCCGTCACAATCACGTTATTATCATGATGGACTTGACAGCTGTACTGGGCGGTTTACCACTAGATACTGTAGAAATAAACTTTACATACGTTGTGGTAAGTCATTTTGTACTTTTTAGCTCACCTTACCAAAGGCAAAGTGAGCTTCAGCCATCACTTGGGGTCCGTCGTAAGTCATTTGTCATCCGTCGTCTATCGTCCGTCGTCTGTCGTCCGTTAACCTTTTCACATCAGGTGAGCGATGAATGCTCAGGTGAGCCTCTAGTTCTTTTGGCCATTGTGTTATCTGTTTCTCTTCGATTACGGATTTTGATTACTCCTTCGGTATCTTAAAACTCTTCTAAAATTATTTTTATTCACCATATTTAGATCGGTCTATTACTAAATAATTTAATTTGATGTGAATACTGCACTCTCATTGGCCGATCCGCCTGTAGCAACATTGGTTATACTTGATAACATGGGTTGGTATTGTGATGTCGCCATAATAGTTATTCAGTCATGGTGTTGTAAGAATAGAATTATAAGGAATATGTTCAATTTGTTTGAGAAAGTTTATACTTTCCATTAAGCTCTTGGTTGTTTACTAAGCGTAGATTTCCCAACACCAGGTAATGTCGTATAACCTGTTATAAAACTGAAAATATTCCTTAAATAGTTACAGTTAAAACATGCATAACATAAAAATGTAGATATCTAATTTAGTGCGCACGGTGCGTTAGTGTAGTAACGTACACCAGGTAGGCTCAACGTGAAAAGACTGGAAAGCCAAATAATGCTATGTGTTTGGGTGCAACAAAAAATGAGTATAAAGCATAGGTAATATCGGCTATCGTTACCTATGCATAGGGAGGAGTGAGCGAGTGAATGATTGTTGTTTCGCGCCAACTCAGCAATTGTTCAGCTACATCAAGTTAATTTTCATTGAGATGATGATTAGGTCCGCTTTGTACTAGACCACCACGCTTAGTTGGATTTTCATAGTACTAGATCACTGAAACAACAATCCGCAGGTAAACATGTTGCCCCACGCGGACGCATTATCCTGATTACTAGTCAGCCAGTCTTTGCTATTTCTCATTAATGATGCGTGCTTAGTGCAGAACCAACAAATACCAATTTTATAGTTTTTAGTTTGACACGATCGTAGCTCAAACTTCCGACATATTGAGGAAAACTTTAGTTTTGATAATGAATACATCATTTAGAGACCGTTTATCTTAATAATGAAATAAATAATAACTTACCCATGCCATTACTGAAACACTGCCCACCGGACGGTTCATACCCCCGGGGGTAATTAATCACTAGCAGAGGTATTGACGAAGGTACAGTGATAGTAATAAAAACTGTGATATCCAAGCGCTCGACGCGTTTCTTGAATAAACTTCATCGGTACGCTTAAGACCAAACGACTTGGAATCCAAATGATTTTAAAACTTCGGAAGCAAGAAATACAAAGGACATACTCAGGGTAGGCAAAATCGGAAAAGGTCACATATTCATGAGGGTGGGGATCATTAGTTACTACTAATTGCATTGCTACAGTTAGTAAGAGAGGTAGGGTTAACCCCACCACATCTGTGTGCCTGTCACAAGCCAGGATCGGGATGTCCAGCGACATATGTCGTGATTCTTTCGTGTCTTCAATGAGTTCAGTTCAGATGCGAGGTGATTCTTCGCTTTTTGCTTTTGGTTGAATTGATAACCAAATTGTATAAACTTTCTTTTCATTATTTAAGGACAGCACATTTCAATAGTGAGTGGTTATTGTTTAACGTCAACCGAACCACATTTTGAGGGATATGATGAAGATGGTGTCCACTTTGTACTAGACCAACACGCTTTGGGTTATTCAATGCTAGACATGTTGTTCCACTAGGAAACTGTATTCTCATTCCGAGCCAGCCAGTCTGTGCTCTTACTAATTAATGTTGCATGCTTAGCGGAGAAGCAGCAAATACCAATGTTATAGTCTTTGATTTGAACCAACCGGGACTCGAACCTACGGTCTACCAGGGTCGTTGTGGTCGGAATCGTATGATAGTGCGATGAACAACTGTCTATGCAATCAGTGTCAATCATTACTAAAGCTGTGAGTTTGAATCCCGCCCATGTAGAGTTGTACGCTATACAACATTACATGATAAAGCTTGTTAGTGACTTGCTGCAAGTCGGTGGTTTTCTCTGGGTAGTCTTTTTTAATCCAACAATAAAACTAACCTCCGCGATATAGTTGAATTATTGTTGAAATTGGCGTTATAACCAAACCAAACCAAACCAACTCACCTCACCATATACCATAATCTAGGCGAGCATGCTAGCCATTTTACCACAGATGTGGTCATAAAGCTCTATAATGATATATATCGCATCAACTACCAAACAAACAAATAAATACATACAGTCATAAACTCACTATATAAAACAGGTATATTATTCTTTAAGAAGTCATGGTAACTATGCCAACAATTATTTATTATATTTATTATATTTATAATATTGCCATGTCGATGTTTATTTTCAGAATTTTCTATGACAACTGAATCTACGGCGACATTGTCTTCGGGTAAGATATAATACCAAAGGTGCAATCAAAATGAACAACACGGAAAAAACTAGCAACATATGGCACACGTGACTAAGAAAAACAAAACAAAAACACAATACAATTTGCGCAATCAAACACAAACAACGTCAATAAGATGTGAGTCTTCCTCCAAACAACTGGATGTAAAGACGAACCGAACATCGTTGTTATGCTGAAATCGTAACGGACATCACAACACGGAACTCAGAACGTAAAAATTATATAATAGTACAACAACAAAAAAAAGTATAAAGAAGAACAACACAAAGATAAACAGGGTAAACTCAGGTGCTCGCGAAGTTCCTGCTTCTTATAAGACACCCGTCGTGAAAACAATTGTGACTATGGCCATGTTTGTACGGTTGTCTTGTATGACCATTCTGTCCATTGTTTCTTGTCTTATAGCCTCTGTAAGTGTTACAGCAATTAATAAATATCACATATAGTTATCGTAACTAATTGATATGACTACTTACAGCTGTACTTGTATCGAAACAGGAAAGAAACGCTCGAAAAAGGTTTGCTTTTTCTCTTTGTAAAGTTCGTACGAACAAATTTAATATTTACCGGCAATATACGTATTTTTTTGTAATTTTTGCCTAGTCTGATTTTCGATATATCAAGAATATTCTATTTCTGGTTGAAAAGCGTTATATAACACACTTTTGCTCAGTATCTTTCTCTTAGCAAACTGATATGCATCCTGTCCATTCCTGATTTGATTCTACATGTATACGTTTCTTTAGGAGCTATGTCCATGACGACGGACAAAAAGGTGCCCGTTCTAGCAACAGCAAGGGAAATGTCAAAGCATTAGAGTGTAATTTTCTTAATATAATTTGAAAATATTTGAACTTGGTCAAAAATCAGAGGATAATTTTATAGCAGACCGGAAATTCATGCACATATTTGGGCCTATGGGAAGATATAAGTTATTTTCATATTAACATTGCATGAAAGGGGGTGATTTTGCGCGAATAAAAGGGAAATAACTCATATAAAAAGGTGCGAAAGTGTATAATTTTATAATCAAGACGGGTGTCACTAATAGAGAAGGAACCGCTTGACATTCCGAAGCACTTGTGTTCACCTCCGGTTTTTACTGGTGTTCGTGTTGCTCGATCTTTAGTTTTCTGTAAAGTGCTGTAAATAATAGATCGTTATTTGTACCTTTGTCATTTTTCTTTTACCCATTGTGTTATCTGTCCTTCTTCGATTTACAGATTCTGATTACACCTTTAGTATCTTCGAGTACTTCTTGTATCTTCCTGATTTTAAATATAAACATATTCTTTCTTTATGCAAATTTATTCTTTCATACAGGATGTAGATCAGTACTTCCTGCCGATGTTGTTTTTGTTGTTGACGAGTCGGGTAGCGTTGGTACGGGTAACTTTGACAGAACACGACACTCAATAATCGATACCATACGTCACCTACAAGTCCGTAACGATTTTATCCGAATAGGGGTCGTGACCTTTGATGATTCCAGTAGAACAGTTTTTAATTTGAACGCATATCCTGGTAATGAAAACACTATGGAAAGACAGGTCTCGTCCATGCCCTATTCTGCTGGAAGTACGGATATTGCAAATGCATTAAGACGTGCTTGTAATACAATGTTCACAAGTACCAATGGTGATAGACCAAACGCACAAAATTATTTGGTGCTATTGACAGACGGGCAGTCTGATGCTAATGCAGCGCAAACAGCAGCCACCGCGTGTAAAGCTTCTGGTACAAGGATTATAAGTGTTGGGATAGGAGACAGTATTGATGAAACCATGCTGAGAAACGTAGCGTATAATACGAACTACTACATAAGAACTAATTATAGTGACATAGCAACCTTCTTACCAACGCTTGTTACAACCGCTGTGAATTGTGGCGGACTAGGTAAGGAGTTTGTTTGTTTGCTTGTTTGCTTGATGGTGTTTAACGCCACTTTCAGCAATATTTCAGTACAACTTGCTTCCATATCCTTGTGCACTCGATGGTGTACATATAATAGGGATATTAATTTTGTTTTAGTTTCCATTGTGATTTATGTTTGGTCGGTTGGTTGGTTTTGTGGAGCTTAACGCCATTTTCAACAATATTTCAGTTATATCGTGACAGCCAGTTTTATTAGTGGAGAAAACCGGAGTACCTGGAGAAAACCACCGATCTGTTGGAAGTCACTGACAAACGTTATCACACATAATGTTGTACACCTTGCCCTGATTGAGATTCGAACTCACATCAGTGATGATTGGCACTGACTGCATATGTAGTTGTAAATTCAACTACCATGCGATCATGGCCACGACTGCCCTGACTAGGTATGGAGTCTTTTCATTGAGTGAGTGAGTGAGTGAGTGAGTGAGTGAGTGAGTGAGTGTTGCTTAACGCCAACTCAACATTTGCTTAGCTTTATTAAAAAGAAAACAAGTACATTTTCAGTGCGATGGTGATGGGGTTTGCCTTGTACTAGACCAACACGTTTAGTCAGAGTTGTATAAGTACTAGCTCGCTGACACAACACGCGGATAGACATGTTATTCAAAATGGACACATTATTCCGATTCCGAACCAGCCAATCTTTGATCTTCTCTTTAATGCAGCACATGGACATTTTAATTTCATTGGCTTGACCCGATCGGTGCTTGAGCCCACGGTCTGCCGCACTCGAGGCGAGCACGCTACCAATAATACCACCGATGCAGTTTTCTGTTCATTAATACAGAGAACATAATTACCATATTGAACTACCTTGTGTTACGGTTGGAGATTTTATCGCGAACAAGAAAATTAAACATGCTTAAATCGTCAAAATGAAAAGATACAATAACAATTATATAGAGGTACTATTTTTTGGTGCATTTGGTGATTTGGTTACAGACGTCACAACTAAGCATGCTTAAGTCGTCAAAATAGAAAAAGCACTAGATGTACTATACAAACGTTAGAGAATACGAAGGGGCAATACAAAATAAACAATCCAGAGAAACTGAAGGGGATAATAAAGAATGGACAAATCAGAGAAACTGTCATCATCGAGCACATAAGACACAGGACGTAACACCTTCAAAATGACATGTGTCATACAAATAGACCATTTCCGATATCAATAGTACTGGGCTTTGCATTACAATCAAAAACGATTTAGCATATTCTTGAAAGTGGCATTAAGCACCATCAAACAAACATACAAAACAATAATCCTATTTAGAAAATAATAAGCTGCAATATCCACAGGGCAATACATCATTTGTATATATCCGATTTTGATTCTAAAATTATACATTTGACAGGAGTTATTTCCCTTTAAGGCGAGCAAAGTGTCCTTTCACTGCAAATTTCGATGAAAATAACATGTTTTTTCCCATAATTCGTATTATTGTTACGACTCTCTATTGACTATACAATTATCAAGGTTCAAATATCATGAGAATATTGTACTTAAATTTGCTGTCCTTTCCATTGTTTTTGCGTAACCGGTTACCATTTTGTCTGTCGTAGGGGAAATAACTCTTATATAGAAACAAGTATTGACGTGTATGATTCTAGAATCAAATCGGAAATGCTCAAAGGGTCTATTAAGCTAAATTTGGAGTTCGGAACAATCATCTTGTCTCTATATTTATCTACTGTTTATGAGGTACATTCCGAAACATATCAAACGTGATAAAAACAACTAGTATTATCGGGTTAAAAGTGATTTTTTATTGTTTTTTCTGGTGATTTTATTGGCTCATCTGGTAGTGGTAATGTGATAATACAAAGTATCATTTTGATTGGTTCTTCGTGTAATGACTCATAGGATAATATGATAATTAAATTTTCATTTACTGAATAAAATATTATAATTTTGTTTTACATTCTTAGAAAATACAGACGCCAGGTACGTCAGCGTGAATTGTCAGGAAAGTAACTGGTATATAAAAATATTATTACCTCCCTTGGAACAGAAATATGCTGATTTCAAAGACAGTGATATTTACTTGGGATCCGACAGTTGTACCGGATATCGTTCCGGAGATTATCTCATCTTCAACGAGGAATACACTACCTGCAAAACAAATAAAACTGTAAGTATGAATTCCATTGAAAGAAATCATGGTCGTGGAGCGTCTAACTTCTAAATGAGCAATGTACATTTATATCGAGACGGGAAGTGCGTCTTGCCGAGATGATGATGCTGATATGCTTTGTGCTAAACCAACACTCTAAGCTAAATTTAATAATGCAGCTCATTGAAGCAACAATGCAAAGGTGAACACCTTATCCTGATTCCTAGCCTACAAATCTTTGTTCATACTCCTTAATGTTGCATGACTAGCGGGGAAACATGAAAATACTGATTTAACAGTGTTATATTGACCCGACAGTCGCTGCTACCCACGAACTACCATATTTTGTCTAAAATGCATCACGAAATTGCAAGAAAACATAAAATAACCAAATCAAATAATTCAAGCACCGTTCGCAGGTCCTGACTTGGCAATGACGCGACATTATTTCTGATTTAATATAGGTTGCAATCATACACCATGTATGTTTTTACCGTTAATAATCGTTAGAGAATGCCCAATGGAGCAATAATAAAAGCACAATCTAGAGAAACAATATATGTTGGACAACACTATACCAAACAAGCCAATATAGTGTAAGTTAAATATTAGCCCTCCTAACAACTGGAGGTAAATACGAACCGAACATCGTTTTTTTGCGGAAATCTTAACGGGCATCACATCACAAAACTCAGAACGTCAAGACACATAATAGGACAACACATAATAGTAAAAAAAAGATGGGTTACACTGACCCCACCGAAATAAAACCGGGGATGAACTCAGGTGCTCGTGAAGGGTAAGCAGTTTCTGCTTCTTATATGACACCCGCCGTGTTATCCATATATATACAGTCTTAATCTGACTCAGTTTAAATATGAAATGTGCGCACACGATAAATGTATGTATTATTTTTTATTCTAGACATCCAGAGACTCGGTTATATATTCCAATACGCTTGTGTATTCAGTCCATGATCCAGTACACCATTTCATAGTTCGTGAGTACAGGTTCAAGGTCAATGTTGAATGTGATATGTCTAAAACCGAAAACGGACACAAAAACATCAACCAAAATCACGGACAGCTTGATCAACAAACGGTAGCAGGGACAGGACATTTCGTCGTAGAATTAAAGTTTTACAATGATTCTAAATATCAGCATGAATTCAGTGGCTTACCTCCGTCATATATGATCGGTGATAACGTATATGTCAAAGTTCAAACTCATATTCACGATTATGATGTCAAGATGCGTTTGTCGGACTGCTACACAAAACCAATGGAGTCGTCTGCTGACGTATATTTGTACTATCTGATAAAAAATGGGTAAGATTATACATATGATATTACAACTGAATGAAGGGGCCGTCGTGCTATCTCACTAAAACAACAGTCCGTGGATAAACATGTTGTTCCAGACGGACACATTACTCTGATTCCGATCCATCCATGATGTGCTCTTACTCATCAATGCTGAGTAAAGCAGTAAATACTAATGTTATATTCTTTGGTTTGAACCAACGGGGGCTCGTACCCACAATCTACCGGTGACCGTTGTGGTCTTGATCGTATGTTAGTCGGATATCCAACTACCGATGCAATCACCAATAAAATTGACCGCCACGATAAAACTGAAATATTTTTGAAAGTGGCGTAAAACACCATAAATCAACCAACCATGAACTGATTGCAGACTGTTTTCGACATATGTGCATTCTTAATGGGTTTTAAAAATTTTGAGTGAAAGATAAAACGAAAAACGAAAAATACCTAACTGCTTGAATAGTTCCAAATTCAAATCAAGATATTTGTTTTGTTTGTTTGTTGGATGGTGTTTAACGCCACTTTCAACAATATTTCAGTTATATCGTTGCAGTCAAGATTGATAGTTAATGTTTTTTCCGCTGAGCACGCATCATTAGGGAGAAAGGGCAAACAATGATTTGCTCGGAATCGGGATAATGTATCCGAGCTGGGTTGCATATCTATTCATGAACTGTTGTTTCAGTGAACTAGCACTATGAAAATCCAGCTAAGCGTATTGGTCTATTACAAAGTGAAGCTCATCATTATCTCATTGAAAATTAACTTGTTCTTGCCATGATATTGCTAAGTAATTGCTGAGTTGGCGTTTAGCAACAATCAATCACTCACTCTTCATTAATACAAACGTAGATATCTATGTAGTGCGGACGAGGCGTTTCTGGAATGACCCTGATCGTGAACGTTCGCAGTCAAGCGATTTGTAAGCCAGACAACATAATTAAAAATCTGTCGGAACAAGAAAACCAAACCAGGATAACAAAATACAATAGCATATGCCTGAATGAGGAGGACATTGGCTTTAATAGTTATATTATTTAGGAACGGTAATTCTAGTTGCTAAATATGCTTAATAAACCATGCTAGTGCCAAACACTGACTACTAATTTGAGTGTTGGTTGTCACCAGTTGTGTCAATATGGTCTTCTAATAACAGCATGGGTTCGCGCCCGGCTTTGCAAATTACAAAAAAGGTGCACTCGGCTAGCAGCCGCAAATGATAAAGTTTACCAGTTGCTTGCCAATGGTCGGTGGCTCTCTCCGGGTACTCCGGTTTCCTCCACCACTAAGACTAGTCGCTATGATACAGCTGAAATATTGTTGAAAGTGGCGTTAAAACACCAAAAATAAAAATCAAATCAAATCAAATAGCACACTATGATACTACTAGTGGAGCAGAAACTTCTGTTCTTCAGAAACAGCTGTGTTCATTCCTGGTTTGCAACGTGTTTCGTATTACGCTATATTTTTGTGCAGTGATTTATGAATCATAGACTATACTGTTTTATCTTTTAGTCATTGTATTGTCTGTACTTCTTCTACTTACGACAAATGAGTGTTCCTACGGTACTTTCAAAAACTATCGTCCTACGATGTACGACAAATGATTGTTCCTATGGTACTTTCAAAGACTGCCCTCCTACGATTTACAACAAATGATTGTCCCTATGGTACTTTCAAAGACTGCCCTCCTACGATTTACAACAAATGAGTGTTCCTATGGTACTTTCAAAGACTGCCCTCCTACGATTGACGACTACTGATTGTATATTTGGTATTTTCACTCTTCTCTTGATTAAGTTGGTTGATTTGGAATCAGAAGATATGTACAGATGGACATAAGCAACAACAACTGAATGCGCTAGTTTTTGTGTTGTTGTTTTTTCTTGTGTTTTGTTTTGTGTTGTTGTAATTGGTTTTTTGTTTTCTTTTTTTTTTTTGATTGATTGGTTTTTTTATGTATTTTTTGTAAATATGTGTTCATCTTATTTAAGGTGTCCTGTAGATCCAGATGCAGCTATAACATCGCAGTCAACCCATGAGACGAGATTTCATTTCCAAGATTTTGAATATGCTAACCATCCCGATGCCATGTATGTCCACTGTAATGCTACATTTTGTCACGTAAGCGATTATTCACGTGCCTGTGAACCACAGTGTAGTCATAGAAAACGAAAGGGCAATAGTAACAATATTGGACCAACTGCATACAATAATAGCGGACTTATTGGACACGATGATATCGGACCAATTGGATACGCTGAGGTGGACACAGCAATACATTTTATACAAGGTAAACTAACTATTATTATTGCATAAATACCGAGTGAAATAAAAACAGGTATTTCACCAAGTGAAATAACTATACAATAAATAATTGACGAGTTTCAATATCAAAAATATGTCACGAATGACCATATAATGCAGTAGCTTAAGAATGTACACACCGCATCAGAGAGTTACAACGTTAAATAACTTAATTTTTTTATAAAAAAATTCATCAATTTGTTAAAGTATTTATTATATATATATATATAAAGTTTCGATTCGATTTTGATATAAATGAGTTTAATTGCATTATATTACGTGGGAAGCATAGGTATATAATATAATGTGTATCGATTCCAAAACCAAAAAACAAATAAAATCCCCCAAAAACGAAAAAAACCATCGAAACGGTCAAAGGGACGTAACTGTAAAACCATACAGAAAAGTAGCCTAGACAACGAAGTGGCGCTAATCATAGCGAGAGTTAAACTACAAACGAAAACATTTCACTGTGAAGTGATCGTTTTTATCTACATCGGACATTTCTGTAATTCACAGCTACCTATTTAATAAAATGTCTTATTTAACTGTGTGACATCACAGTATTGTAGCAGCAGTATCTAAATCTAAAGTACCACTGCACGCCCGACAATGGAAAACAAGTTCTTTGTTGAAGAAGATTATTAGCTCAAGCAAAAGTGTAAACTCTCTATTATAAACTTTCTTGATTAAGATAAAAAATAAATGGGTCGTAACTGATCAACCGTGAGAATATGTTAGACGGGGTGAACTCGCATCATGACCCGATCATCTATTTCAACTCTACTAAATCGATATATTTTTTGTTATTTTGTTTAGAAGGACCAAAACAGTTGCAGACAGGTAATTCCAAGGAAAACAGTAAACAACATGGAAGGCCTGGATACATCATTGGGGCTGTCATTGTTGCTGTTTCTATGGTTACCATCCTAGTTGGTGTTTCTATCTACTATAAAAGGAAAAGAAAGAATATCGCACAGAATAAAATTGTTTAATTGTCAGTGACTTTTAAGCACCATAATCCAAATTCTTATCTTAGGATTTCAGTAAGACATTCTGATTTTATGAACTGCTTACATGTAAGCATAATTCTATTTGATTCGTAATATTGAATAAATTGTATAATATTATATTAGAAATGAAAATGGTTATATTGCCTGTCTCCGATACAATTGATAGTGAATTGACCCCGTTTTAGTAGAAACCAAAAACTATCAAATTGAAATATGCCTACAGACCGACCCCTTTTTGTTGGGTGGTATGTTTCCTCCTCATATGAAATAAAAATCAAGCTCGTTTGATTTTTCCAAAGTGTGTCCTTTAAAACTACAGTGTCAGTGTATTTATTTATTTTTTATATCTTTCAGGTCAGATTTAATTCCCCTTTTCAAGTCATCAAATGTGAACGGGAGTGCTCTGTTTGTCATAACGACGGTGGCCACACGTGGAGCAGGAACTGCTTTCCCTTCCGGATTACATGACCTCATCCTGGTTTTTACTGGGATTCGATCTTTATTCTTTTGTGTCGATTTTTGTAGATCATTGTTGTTCTTTGGTGTTTTATTTTATTTGTTCTTCGATTTTCGACATTATTTCAAAATTCGACGACAGAATTAAGTCTTTTGATGAAGAGGTAGCCCCCTTCTCCCCATGCACCCATTCTAACTTAAATGACAGTAGTAAGAGCAAGACAACCTCCTTACCACAAACACACCATGTAAAGGTTAAATGGTAATTATTTCATTGGGAAGATTTTTAAGATACCAAAGGTGTAGTCGAATTCGTAAATCTATGACAACAGAATCTTCAACAACATTGTCTTCAGGTAAGATGCAAACGTCAGAGAATATCGAAGGGTCTATCAAAGATGACAATACGGAGAAACTGGCAACAGAGACACACAAGACCATGAAAAACAAAACAAAGGCACAACACAATATGCACAATCAAAGACAAACAACGTAAGAAGAGTTTGAAGATATCAAAGGGAGACAATCAGAATCCGTATATCGAAGAAGAACAAGCAACACAAAGGCAAAAAGAAGAGTTTGAAGACACCAAAGGTGCAATCAGAATCCGTATATCGAAGAAGAATAAACAGCACAAAGGCCAATAGAAAAAGAAAGGACAAACAACGATCTCCAAAAAATACCCTTAAAACTAAAGATCGAGCAAAACGAACCCCACTAAGAACCGAGGGTGAACGCAGGTTCTCTGGGAGGGTAAATGATTCCTGCTGCACTAGTGGCTTCCGTCGTGTTACTCTAGTTACAAACCCGGTAATAAGTCATGAATAAGGATAGGACGGGGAAGTGTTTACGACAAGTGGAACATATCCGTGGTCATTTGTGACACAAGTATTCCATAGCGGTCAACCAAGTCATGATTGCGACAGTAAGCTTTCGCAGTGATGGCTTGAATTTAACCGAAGAGGAACCATTGGTTCAGTAGCTTCCTTGTTAGCAGCAACCTTCTATCGGTAAAATCCTGATAAGAACCACAAGCTCTGGAATATCGGATCAACTGAGAGATATGCACTTCATATGCAAGTGCTACTGGATTGGTTGCTACATATAAATGGAAAGTTCACAATGAGAAAATTGAAATCATCTCTTTTGTGGTAAGGTTTCGTCTTTAACCGTCCCTAAGAGAGATTAGTCAATTACATAAGAGGATGTCATACCAGATAAGAGAATTATAACCTTTTTTCGAAAGTAGATGGTTGTCGTGGAAACAAAGTAAGATTTGTACAGTGATTGAGTGAGTGATTGTTGTTTAACGCCAACTCAGCAATGTTTCAGCTATGTCATGGCGAGAACATGTTAAATAGTACATTACACAAGCAATTGGGTCGGACAGAAGGAAATGATTGTTAGTAAGAAAAAGGGAAAGTTAACCTGGTGAATGATACAAAATGTAACAATATTCTGTGACATCAACAAATATAATAAAATTCACCAGAAAATAAAACGTTTTAATTAATATATGGAAATTACAATTCGCTAAAATGTGCTAAGTTTATATAATTAAGAAGGTGAAGGTCTTTGGTCGTTTTCCTCCGAGGAACCTTGTTTGCCTCTACTATCTCCACCACTACCACCGTTACTCCCATTACCGCCACCACCGCCATGTCCGCCGTTGCCGAACTCACTTACATTTCCTCCGTTGCCACCCTGTCCACCATCCCCTCCATTTCCGCTGAACCACCAACCACCACCGTCTCCCCCATTTCCTCCACCACCTCCATTCCCACCATTGCCACCACTGCCACCTCCATTTCCGCCGTTACCACCATTTCCTCCATTGCCACCGTTTCCACCAATAGGAAATCTGGTTGTGAATCTGCCTTCATTCCCCCGTTGCCTCCATTGCCACCGGTGCCTCCATCTCCACCATTGTCACCATCTCCCCCACTGCCGCCATTTCCACCGTTGCCACCTAAATGCAACAATTAAAATTATTAGAGGGGCTCGGGTTGCTCAATGAGTTAGGTAGTTCGATTACCTAACAACTCATACAAGCCTAACATCAATACGGTGTGGGTTCGCGCCCGGCGTTGTAAATTACAAAAAAGGTGCACTCGACACGCATGATATAGCTAAATATGATTAGTACATTGCATGCCAGTATATTGCACATATTGCACTTACATTAGGGGCCGTCGTGATCGTGATCGTATTATAGTTGGATTACTAACTACCTATGTAATCAGTGCATATCACCATTAAAGTTGTGAGCTCGAATCACAGCCATGGTGAGGAGTACTCGATAAAATATTATGTGATAAAGTTTGTCAGTGATTTGCGGAAGGTCTGTAGTTTTTTCCTCCACCAATAAAACTGACCGCAATGATATCACTGAAATGATATCGTAACTGGCGCTAAACACCATAACCCTAACCCTAACCATTGATCTACAATAACTTCGTTAAGATATATCGATGTAGTTTCATCACAGCTGACACCCTACATATTTCATCGTTGACAAAACGTTAAGACAACGGCTTGACGTTATTCTAACGTTGTTTTAACGAGACCTGGATCTTCAACACATAGTACATCACAAATAAGGCCAAACAAAAGAAGTGATTGAAATGCGCGATTGTTGCTGAATGTCAAATGAACAGTGTTCCGCTATATCAAGTGACATTCAGTGCCAAATTGGGCCCGTCTCCATTGCTAACACTTCCGGGGCATCTGAGTTCACCCCGGTGATTAGTGGTGTTCGTGTTACTCGATCTTCTGTTTTATGTGTATGTTTTGTAGATCGTTGTTTGTAATTTTTTTCTTTTGGCCATTGTTTTGTCTGTCCTTAGATTTACAGATTCAGATTAAACCCTTTGGTATCTTCAACCTTTTCTTACATTATCACCACTACCTCAACCCTTATATCTAATGCTGATGCCACATTCAATAATTGTTTCATCTCTGCTATTACTCCCCTCCCATTGTAAGGCCACCATGCTTATACTAACAGTAATGCGTATAGAACTAAACCTCCAATATATCGCCAACGCACTATATACATATAGCATACAGACCACATTCAAAATTTGGACAGTCTTCACATAAACCGCCAATATTAGCTTCCCCATCCGAACTCTAAGAAGAGTTTGAAGATACCAAAGGGGCAATGAGAACATCGAAGAAGAACAGACTAAACAATGACTAAATGACACACGAGCACCACTAAAAACCTGGGGTGAACTCCGGTCCTCCGGAAGGGTAAGCAGTTTCGGTCCCACTAGTAGCACGTCTAACCTTCTCTATAATATACATACCACCTCCAAAATTGGGCCTGTCCCCTCCCATATTATCGCCATCACCACCACTTCCCATGTTATCGCCATCTCCGCCGCCGACCATGTTATCGCCATCACCAACACCCCCATGCTATCACCATCTCCGCGGCCGCCCATGTTATCGCCATCACCTTCACCTCCATTGTTTTCGTCACCACCTACGTACAATAACACAATTTATATTTAGGAATTCAGCTTATTAGGAATGTAGCTGATTTGTTTGCTATCCTGTTGATGCCATATCTGGGTTTCTTGCTCCCAAAGACTTCAAAATTATTCGGCTTTCACATATATTGGTTTTGAGCGTACCGGAAGAAGGTTGTTTTAGAAACGTGCCGTGTGCATTAAATTTGATATCTACGTTAGTTTTTATTACTATTATTTGAGGTTGATTATCTAAGTATGTCTTTACACGTGACCAAGTAATTGCATAATTAGGAAAGCAATTATACGTCATACATAGAGGTTCATTATTCAATAGACTAAATGGTTGAATCACTACGTCATACCATCATATTTACCACTATCGTTACGTCATACATGTAGCTTTACAGTTCGTTAGACAACTGAGTCAAATCGTCTCGCAGCCACAAATGACAAAGCTTACGAGTTGCTTGCCGATGACCGATGGTTCTCTCCGGGTACTCCGGCTTCTTCTAAAACTGGTCGCCATGATATAGCTGAAATATTGCTGAAAGTGGCACTAAACAGCAACAATCAAATCAAATCAAATCATCCCATCTTTACATATAAAGTCAAACCTGTATTAAGAGGTCACCTTTGGGACAAAGAGAAAGTGGCCTAATAAGACAGGTGACTTTTTTTAAGAGGTTCAATTCATATGAAATTTTCTATGACACGACAAGAAACGGGTGACCTTTCAATACAGGTGACTGCTTAATAGAGGTGACCGCATTGGAAGGTTTGACTGTTTATTGTAACCGAATCGCCGTACATGCAGCTTAACGAGTCAATGCGCAGCGATGCCAACCCCAGATGAGGGTCATCAAATGCAGCCTTCCTATTTGGAGGTTGGAGCTGTTACCCTAAACTATATTTTATGCACTAAAATCGTCAGGACTTTTCGTAACCACTAAAATTTTCCGGTCCTTTCCTCAATCATAACTTACCACCGGGTCTGTAACTAGATAAAAACTACGGATGCCACTATTGGAGCAGGATCTTCTTATCCTTCAGAAGCACCTGAGTTCACCCTCCGTTTTTAATGGCGTTCGGATTATCCTATCTTTAGTTTTATGGGTATGTTTTGTAGATCGTTGTTTGACCTTTTTTGATTGGCCAGTTTGTTGTATGTTCTTCTTCAATTTACGGATTTTGACTGCCCCTTTGGTATTTTCAAACTCTTCTTATTTTTTTTTATTTACTCCCCGTCTGTATCACAGAATCAATTGCTAATGATGTCAAATGATATATACAACACAATGGCGGAACGAAAAACCTCTTCACGTGATTAATTGACTTTCAATATTACCTATTCTAATGCAAGGTAAGCTCAACTTGCGATCGTAAAGCCGACGATTTACGTCCGCAACTCTTAAAATAAAATATTGTTTTCTCCTAAATTCATTTTCCATTGAATAGCCGATTGCAGCTTTTCCGAGTGAATAGCATGTCGGAAGGAAATCATGCACAAATGTTAAAAAGACCCACATCATGTGCGTCAATTGGCATGTCAGATGGAACTACCATCTTATATGTCATACATGTAGTGTCATCACTCTATATTACCATTGAGCAGAACTATCAAGTTGTGAGTTCGAATCGCGCTCATGGCGATTTGTACTCGATAGAACCTTAAATGATAACATTTGTCAGTGGCTTATGGTGATTGATCATTATTCATGGTATACCAATTTTCGTGGATTTTGTGGATACAAGATATATATGTACTGAGTACAGCAGGATATCACGAAATTACACACCCACGAATATACTGCTTTCTAACTCAAACCACAAACATTGTATTATCACATCAGTTGTTATATATTATTGAACTCGTTCTCGTCATGAACGTTAAACAATAATCAATGGTTCAGTCGATCGAATATGAAAGTGTAAACATCTTAGTGCATACTATTACACTGTTGAAAACGAATGTAAAACAAGTATCACAGCAAATATGGCCAACATATGCTGTACAATTCAAAACTTTAAGTCGTTTGTCCGGTAACTTCATCCCTTCCCTCATTTCTATATAGGTTTAATATATTATTAAGCTTGTTCCCGTCCTGAATATAGCTTAAGCACTTCTCGCTACACGTAAAAAAATAATCAATCAATTAACCAATCAACAAACGAATCAATCAATCAATCAATCAATCAATCAAGCAATCAATCAATCAATCAATCAATCAATCAATCAATCAATCAATCAATAAGCTAGTCAATCAATTAATGAACAAATCAATCAGTCAATAAATTAATCAATCAATATGCCAATCAGTTAGTCAATCAAACAATCAATAAACCATACAATCAATCAATCAATCAATCAATCAATCAATCAATCAATCAATCAACTAATCAATCAGTCAGTCACCCCATACTTGCATTCATCTTGACAACTCTGGAGGCTTCTGAATCTGTTACTCTTCCCTTTGCATCCTCTATATCTGAATTCTTCACATTGTTTCGTCTCTTCATTGAAGAAATATCTTATAAATGTTCTCTTTCTTATCCAACAACGTCCAGGATCGGCAGGTAGTGTACAATCTGGTGTAATGCTAGGTCTGTGTCCTGTAATAGTTAGCTTAGTATAAGCTTACTTTATTCGTCAAAAGCTTCAATGGATTGAATACAAATAATCATAACCTATGAAGCCCTCTTCTTATACAGTAATTGCAATTATGATATAACTGTATTGTATTTTAAGCTTTGTGGACGTAAATCATCAATTTTACAGTTGTAAATTGAGTCTACCTAGCGACGCCTAGCCGAGCTAGGTAAACGGATATTTACGAATGTAAAAACGATTTTTGACTTCGTGCATGCTTCAATATTGATAAAGTTTAGATAAAATAAGTTTATAATGTTTAATTATAAATATTTTTGTGCATTGTTGTAAATATGATATATTTTCACGTTTTAAAGATGGTGGGCCTTCTAACTGTACATCTTAGTAACGATTTCTAGATTAAGAATTTAACGTAGAATAGTAACCAATCAAATCCGAAGATACAAACCAATTGCATTGGAATATAATATATATGACATGAGCAATATACCTATCAACATATTTAGATAATTAGGAAGAAAACAATAAACGTGGAATCAAAGTAATAAAGGAGTAAATATGGAATTAATGCATGGACGGCTTTGGTTGTTTGTTAACACTCATTCAATCAACCCCACGGATATCGTATCTGTTAATTACTTCAATAAACGTTAGAGAAAACCGAGAGAGCAGTTAAGAATGGACAATCGAGAGAAAGTGGCATCATTGGGTACACAAGTCACAAGACGAAGACAAAGAAAAACAAAATAAAACCCAACACAATATATGTTGCCAACCAATATGCACAAAAAATGCCCACAAATAACATAAATAAGACATGACACCTCCTACAAATAACATAAATAAGACATGAGATCTCCTACAAATAACATAAATAAGACATGACACCTCCTACATATACCATAAATAAGACATGAGATTTCCAACAAATAACATAAATAAGACATGAGACCTCCTACAAATAGCATAAATAACACATGAGACCTCCCACAAATGACATAAATAACACATGATTCATCCCACAAAAAACATAAATAAGACATGTGACCTCCCATAAATAACATTAATAAGACATGAGACCTCTAAGAAATAACATAAATAAGACATGAGACCTCCCACAAATAACATAAATAAGACGTGAGACCTCTTACAAATAACTGGAGATAATGACGGACCGAATATCATTTTAATGCGGAAATGTTAGTGGACATCACAATAAGGAACGCATAGCGTATATATACACACATTTATTAATTTGTACTAGATCAATAAGCTTAGCTGGATTTTAATAGCGTTAGCCCATTGAAACAACAGACCACAGACAGACATGTCGCTCCACTCGGACACATTATCCTAATTCCGAACCAACCAGTATTTGTTCATACTTCTTAAAGCTGTGTGCATAGGGAAAAAGGAACAAATACTAATTATATAGTATTTGGTTTGATCCGAGCGGTGCTCGAACCCACGATCTACCGCACTCGAGGTGAACACCCTAACCATTAGATTAGATTAAGCATATTGTATTGCTAAATCTTTTAGCAATTGGATTGGCCACACACTATATCAGTGTACACATAATAAATAATTACAATAATACATACGTCAGCAATATTAGAATTAATTATACATCATTATAAATTCTTGTCTCTTATGAACAATGAAGAGAAATAAAACAACAAAATAAGATACAAAATAAAAAGCATTAAATTATACTTTATAAGCATTTCTAACTATACTTGCATGTGAAATTAAATTAACGGGTAGTTATTAATTTAACAATAAAAAAAAAGAAAAAAAAAAGAAAAAACGTACTAGCTTTAATTTGCCTTTCTTCTTTTTTTCTTTTAAATTACTCATTATCCATTTAATTTGTAGCTTATCCAGCTGTCAAATATTATATTTCCATTAACGTTAATCTACCCATGAATTAGTGTAACCCCTCCACTTGTTTTTGAAATGCCTGTACCATTATTGTCACTGATCTAGGGATACTTGCTTTAATATATTTTTTTCATTCTTTTTTCTTTGCTAAATATTCATTATTCATTTAATTTTTACCTATCTTTTAAATATTTTATTTCCATCAACGTTTATGTACCCATGAATTAATTTAACCCTGCCACTTTTTATTGAAATGCCGGAACCATTATTATCACTAGCCACCAGCCAGCGGGTGGACATGTCGCTCCACCGAGTCAACCAGTCTTTGCTCTTTCTCCTTGCGGTGTACTTAGCGGACAAGAAGGAAATACCATTTTTATAGTCTTTGATTTGACTCGAACTGGGCTGGAACCCACAATCTACGGAATGAATACAACGGGGTAATCAGAATACGTATATCGAAGAAGAACAGACAACACAATGGCTAAAAGAAAAAGTGCAAAAGGACAAACAACGATCTACGTAACATACACATAGAACTAAAGATCGAGTAACAGGAACCCCGCTAAAAACCGCGGATGAACTCAGATGCACCGGAAGGGTTAGGAGTTCCTCCTCCACCAGTGACGTATATATACCTTTAATCTTTACATTTATTATATACGTAAACGCTAGAAATATCCGAAGAGGAAATCGAGAATGGACAATGAATAGACATGCGCAGCATCAAGTAAAAGACAGAAAGTCAAAAAAAGCATAAGCACAACCAAGTTAACACTGAAATGATGAGCCACAATGACTCCTCTTAGCTAAGTGTGTTCTGTTTAGAATAAAGAAAATGTAGATATCAATTTGACGCGTTTCTGGAATAACCTTCATCAGTTAAGTCAACTGATTGGAAATGCTAATAATCTAAAACTAAATGGGTGCAAGAACACCAAAGGGCCCAGACAGGTTACCTATGGATGAGGGATTATAACCTTAGTTTTAATAATAATTACATTATTAAGGATTGTTTAACGCCACTTGCAGCAATATTTCAGCTACATCATGGCGACCAGTTTTAGTGGTGGGGGAAGCCGGAGTACCCGAGGAGAACCACCGACCATGGGCAAGCAACTGGATATTTTATCACATGCGGCTGCCAGTCGAGTGCACCTTTTTGTAATTTACAAAACGGGCGCGAACCCACGCCGTATTGGTGATAGCCTTGTATGAGTTGTTAGGTAATTCAACGACCTAACTCATTGAGCCACCCGGGCCCCTCATTATTAAGGCACAGTACATTTCAATAACAAATATATTTAATGAATCATGTCTGACTACTGGACGGGCGATACACTTAGGGGACTGATTACTGAGTGGACGTTATCCTCGGGGATTAATATCCACCAGCAGAGGTATTGACCCAGTAACAGTCATGTTACGCATAGAGTTATATTCGACAGAAACAACTATTTGTCGCTTGTTGGTGGTAGAGGAAAGAAAAAGAAAAAACAAATTGCCTTTCGTATACGTGTATCGTGTATATGTAAATTGTGATTACCTCTTTGGTATATTCAAACTCTTCTTAAGGAAACGGTTTTGATTTACAAAAAAGGTTTGTATATATAATTGCAAATATCACTGCTAAGTTTGTTTCAATACTATAGAAACGTCTACAACATTAAGTGATAAAGAGTGTCAGTGACTTGCGACAGGTCAGTGGTTTAATCCGGGTAATTCGGTTGTCTTACACCAATAAAACTGACAGCGACGATATAGCTGAAACGTTGTTAAAAGAGGCGTGAAGCAGAATAAACCTAACCCTAGTCCTATGTTTTCAATCTCTTTTTAATACTGTTAATTGGTATGTTAATTTGTCATGCATTCTTAAATGCACTCGGTGGAGGTTATGGACTATACAACTAGTTACACTCCGCCATTGTATATAGACGTGCCTGTATATAGCCAGCTAGTTGGATGGTATATATATATGCGATTATATTGTGGATGGGGATTTTTTAAGCAATGGAATATCAATACGTCACATATTTTTCTACAAGTACATGCAGCTTCTTTTTTTTTATTGTAGAGGGAAATTCTGTCATAATTAATGTCATGATGCTAGATGATAAGATGCGATATTGATTAACATGTGCTAATTGTTTATTGATAGAAGCTAGATAAAACCGAAGGGGCAACCAATCATTGGAAATGCAGAAACATTGGCAACATTTAGGTACACAAGAAACAGGACGAACACAAACAAAGCAAAACAACTCAACACCCAGGCACACAGTATCCAATATCAGTGGGTCGGCTGTTACACCTTTCAGTTCGTGAGAACTTCCTGGGGTCGCCTAAAACTGTTAGTGGTCACGAGGTATTACCGAAATTGAAGATACAGGGCAATAACCCCACCCTCATAACATATCAGTTTGGTAGACAAACAATAAGTGAATGCTGAAAAAGTGAAATATATGTGATATTGTTTGTCGTTTGCTAAAATGTTTTTGTTAAGAAAAGTTTGAAGATAACAAAGGGGTAATCAGAATCGTATATCGAAAAAGAACAACACAATGGCCAAAAGAAAAAGTACAAAAGGACAAGCATACACATAAAACTAAAGATCGAGTAACACGAACCCCATTAAAAACCGGGTGTTAACTCAGGTACTCCAGAAGTGTAAGCAGCTCCTGCTCCACTAGTTGCAGCCGTCGTGTTAATCTAGGTACAAACCCGTTGAGAAGTCATGAATGAGGAGAAGAGAGGAAGTGCTTACGACAAGTGGAACATATCCGTGGTCATTTGTGACAGATATATTCCATAGTGGTCAACCAAATCATGGTAGCGACTGTTAAACTTTCGAAGTGATGAAATCAACTTAACAAAGAGGATGCATTGTTTTTCTTAAGTCAGGTGGTGACAAATATTCGTTATATTCTTAATTTCGTAGTTTGAAATTATTCCCGAAATCCACGAAATTTACCCCCCCCCCCCCAAAAAAAAAAACCCACAAAAAAACTAAAAACAAATGAATTAACAGTATAAAATAAATTAATTTCTATTGAAAACATTGGGACCGTCGCGATCCTCATCGTATGGTAGTTGTATTTACAACTACCTGTGCAATCCGTGCCTATCACCACTAAAGTTTGTGATTTACAAGAAATGGGTTTGTAAATATCATTGTTATTATCGCTATTAAGTTTGTTTCAATATTATATTTTCAATTTATGTTGTGAGTTCGAATCCCGCTGATGGTGATGTGTAGTCTGTGCAACATTATTTGATAAATGTGTTCAGTGACTTGCGACAGGTTGGTGGTATTCTCTATGTACTCTAGGGTTCCCTTCACCAATAAAACTGTCCTCCACGATATAAGTGAAATAGTGTTGAAAGTGGCTTTAAACACCATAACGATAACATCTAAGCCCTCTAATACATGTAGGTTAAGGATTTGATATATAGTATACTATTTGACTACTAAGCATCAAAGACGACTGCACACTATCATTTAGATGAATAAGATACGCATATATGTGTCTTTTTCAGCGGTCTTGAACCTCAAACGTTTGTAAGAAGAAGAAGAGACAACACTATTGCCAAAAGAAAACGTACAAAAGGAAACACAACGATCTACAAAACATACATATAAAACTAAAGATCGATAAACACAAGTCCCACTAAAAACTGGGGGTGAAAAAGAGCAGCATAAAGGGTGTTATATGTGGCACAGCGTAACAAGTGATAACCCGTCCGGAGTACATGGGTTCACCTCCTGTTGCGGGTTCGTGTTGTCCGATCATTAGTTCCCTCTGTCGCGGGTTCGTGTTGCTCGATCATTAGTTCACCCTGTCGCAGGTTCCTGTTGCTCAATCATTAGTTTTCTGTGAAATATTTTGTAGATCGTTGTTTGTCATTTTGTGTTATTTTTGCCATTGTATTATCTCTTTCTTCCGCATACAGATTCTGATTAGTTCTTTTGTGTTATTTTTGCCATTGTATTATCTCCTTCTTCCGCTTACAGATTCTGATTATTCCCTTTGTGTTATTTTTGCCATTGTATTATCTTCTTCTTCCGCTGACAGATCCTGATTACTCCTTTTGTGTTATTTTTGCCATTGTATTATCTTCTTCTTCCGTTTACAGATTCTGATTACTCCTTTTGTGTTATTTTTGCCATTGTATTATCTCCTTCTTCCGTTAACAGATTCTGATTACTCCTTTTGTGTTATTTTTATGTCCTTCTTCCGTTTACAGATCTGATTACTCCTTTTGTGTTATTTTTGCCATTGTATTATCTTCTTCTTCCGTTTACGGATTCTGATTACTCCTTTTGTGTTATTTTTGCCGTTGTATTATGTCCTTCTTCCGTTTACAGATTCTGATTACTCCTTTTGTGTTATTTTTGCCATTGTATTATCTCCTTCTTCCGTTTACAGATTCTGATTACTCCTTTTGTGTTACTTTTGCCATTGTATTATCTTCTTCTTCCGTGTACTGATTCTGATTACTCCTTTGGTATCTTCAAACTTTTCGTTGTAGTACCACTCTATATGATACCACTGACCTGTAGAAAACACAAAATTGTCAAAAAATATAAATTATCTCCACTTTTTATATCGCTCTTCAGAAGGCTGAATAAATGAGTAATGAATTCTTTCATACTACGTAAAACATATTAATATTTATTACATGTTATTGATAATGTTATTATATCTAGAGAAATAAATCTGCGAGGGGAAAACACAATAAAATACCAATAATAGCTTATACGTTGGTAAATCCGTTCCCTAAGAAGGGAAGATTAGATCCATAAAACGAATTTAACACCACCATATTTTATTATTGAAGTACGTGCACTAAGCCAGGAATGTGAGTGGTCATATGTTTGTGTTAGTGGTATCGATTTTGCCTCTTATTAGATCAATAAATATAATTTAACACCGCCACTATTTTTGTATTGAAGTGCATACTTAGGAATGTGAGTGGTCATATACTTATCTGTGAGGGGCATATATTTTGCCTCTTTCAATGAATTGTTCCAACAGTGTTTTTTTGTGTTTTTCATTGAAGCAAAGAAAATGTTGCCATATAACACAGATGACCTCTTACAAGTGGTGGAATTCATATGACAAGAACATGTGTTATTTAAAACCAGACGACTGCTTGATAGCGGTGGTCACATTGGCAGGTTTGACTGTATAACGAATTCTTTCATATTATGAAAAAAACATATTAACATTGATTAAACATAAACAAGTCGTATTACATTGGGGAAAATATGTCTTGCAGAAAAGACGATAAAACAATAACAACTTTGTTTTGTTCTTAGATACAGCCAAACCTGCATAAATCGAACCCTGACAAACACCGAAATAGTGTGTAAGCTGAACATTAGAACAAGTCCTAATATTGTAAATGTTAGTGAATTTGACCTGTCTAAACACAATACCTGTCTATTCCGAACAAACGGGGTTCGGTTTAGACAGGTTTCACTGTATATCCTTGATACTACATAATTTACCCAGTCTCTCACGTACTTAACAACATTAATCATACTCAAACAGAAATGCATCTAACGCCGCTTTCAACAATTTTCCAGTTATATCTTGGTCAGTTTTATTGGTGGAGTAAACCAGAATACCCGGAGAAAACCATCGAGATGTTGCAAGTCACTGACAAACGTTATCACATTATGTTGTAATGAGTACACCTCGCCATTAGCGAGATTCGACCTCACAATGTTAGTGGTGATAGGCACTGATTGCATAGATAGTTATAAATATAACTCTCTTCACCGTCTTACATCCGTTTGCACGATCAAAGTTTTCGGTCAAAGTTTTGGATGGAAAATTTGCTCAAAGATAGCTTTGTCTTAAGTTATCCCGTGTACATGAACAAAGTTTGTTTCGTTCGACCACACAAATTTGGATCTCCCTGTCGCCATTTTACAACCTCATGTTCTTTTGTTTACATAGATCTCGATTCCCATCAAAGTCTGTCAAAGTTTTTAGAAAATTATGATGGGTTTCTATTCCGTCAAAGTCCGTCAAAGTTCTTTGACAATTAAAGGTTTTGATGCAGATTTACATGCTCAAAGATCTTTGTCAAAGAAAACTTTTCCCATGTTTTTGATGAATAACTTTGATCATATAAACTGGCCTTTAAAGGAATAAGTGAGTGAGTGATTGTTGCTTAATGCCAATTCAGCAATTTTTCAGCTATATCATGGCGAGAACAAGTTAATTATCAATGGAATGATGAGGTCCGCTGTGTACTAGACTGGATTTTTATAGCGCTAATTAACTGACACAACAGTCCGCGGGTAGACATGTCACCCCACGTTGACGCATTATTCTGATTCCGAGCCAACCAGTCTGCTCTTTATCCTTAATACTGCGTGCTTAGCGGAGAAGCAACAAATACCAATTTTAAGATCTTTGGTTTGACCTGACCTGAGCTCGAACACCCGATATACTGTACTCAAGACGAGCACGCTAACCAATATGCCACAGATGTGGTTGGCCTTTAATGGGAACAACTCATAAACACATGTAATAGCGCTTAATCTTAGAAAATCAATTTGGGATATGTGAAAATAACCTTTTTGCTGAATAATGATAAAGTAAATAAATATACTTCATATGTTTATCATTATCAGTTGGACATTCTATTTGAACAAAAAAGATAATGTTGATAGGATTGAGGAAGTTCTGTTCCCTTGCTACTATGCCCTCTTATATGGAGTTGATAACACAGATTGAGACAGTCTAATGTACATATTGTTATTTCACATGTACTTTACTTTAGAGGTTCATATGGGATTTTTATAATGTATAGAATTACCCCCCCCCCAAAAAAAAATAAAAAAGATAAAATACAAGTTTTAAAAAATAAAAGATAAAATTAATAGAAAAACAACATTTTTTTAAGCTATGAAGTACAATTTTAAATGTTTTCCAACGATCGCCATTATTAGTGTGTCCATTATAAATTACACATGTCCCCTCTTGTGAACCTTAGAACATATCAATATATTTAATTGGCCCTAGTGGTTGCATGATACATTTCATTATACAGCGACGCATTTGTTGGGACCATGCTTGGTTCTCTTTGCAGCAAAATGAAGATTTTGTTAATATGTGTAAGTATAACATTATAGTATACGATATACATACAATCAAACATGTTCATGTAGTCACCTCTATTAATTATAACATTATAGTATACGATATGCATACAGGCAAACATGCTCATGTAGTCACCTCTATTAAGCAGTCACTTGTATTAAAATGTCACATTTATTTTTGAAAAAAAACAACATTTTAGTTGAATATCTATTAAGATGTCACCTGTCCTAATAGACCACCTTTTTTTTTGTCCCAAAGGTGACCTCTTAATACAGGTTTGGGTGTATTTTGTAATTTTATAATGTTCATTTTTAGCAGTAAACAATATCCTTGTGTGAATTTAATCTGCATGTAATAAGGTTACCGATAAAATATGTCCTGGTGTGAATTTAATCCGCATGGAATAAATTTACCAGTAAATTCAGACCATGGCCATAATTACGTGGAATAAATATTCCATGGACTATTTTGAATAGAAAACACTATTCCTATGAAAATTTGTAACTTTGCTCAAAATATTAGTCCTATTTTAGACTTATTTAAAGAGGACCAATTCATCACTAACTTACCCAATGAGGATTTTACCAGAAACGGGTCGTAGTACCAAATATACGTTTTTACTATTAATATCACTTGGTCGATTACTCTGATCGTGGGCTGAATCAGTCCGTGAGGGTATCAATCCACCCAGTAGTTAGTGATTCGGCACATTTTAATAGAGCCAATTCATCACTAATTTACCCGATGAGGGTTTTGCCAGAAACGGGTCGTGGTACCAAATCTATGTTTTTAGCTCACCTGGCCTTTAGGCCATGTGAGCTATTGCCATCACTTTTCGTCCGTCGTCTGTCGTTCGTTCGTCAACATTTCACATTTTAATATTCTCCTCGGAAACCACTGGGCCAATTGTAACCAAACTTTGGTGAAATGGTCCTTGGATGGCCTCCTTCCAAAATTGTGTCCGGTGCTCCCAACTTCCAACCAAGATAGCAGCCAAGCTAAAAATAGGAAAAAAGGGGGGCATGACATTTTAATTGTCCGTTGCTGCTTTAGCTCAAATTTTGACTGCAGCTACATGGCAAGGAGTAGTTTAACATATATTCTAGGTTTTTCTATGAAATTTTTCTTTCAGCCGATGTATACCGATGATGCAAATTTGGCATATTTTGATAAAAGATCACATTTAAATCTTCTCCTCATAAACCGCTGAACCAAATTAAACCAAACCTGGCAGGGATGGTCCCTGGGTGGTTCCCTTTCAACATTGAGTCTGATAGCCCCGTCCTCCATTCAAGATGGCTGCTGTTGCTAAAAATATATATTTCTTCAATTGTTCATTGCTGCTTTAGTATAAGTCAAAATGAGCTCAAATTTTAACTGCAGCTACTACATGGCAAGGAGTAGTTTAACATATGTTCAAGGTTTTTCAGTGAAATGTTTCTTTCAGCCGATTTATAACAATTATGCAAATTAGGCATATTTTGATAAAAGAACACATTTAAATCTTCTGCTCTGAAACCGCAGAACCAAATTAAAAACAAACCTGGCAGGGAATGTCCCTGGGTGGGTCCCTTTCAAAATTGTGTCCGACAGCCCTGCCCTTTATTCAAGATGGCTGCTGTTACTAAAAATAGAAATTTCTTCAATTGTCCATTGCTGCTTTACTATGAACCAAACAGCTCAAATTTTAACTGCAGCTACATGGCAATGAGTAGTTTAACATATATTCTGGGTTTTTAGCTCACCTGGCCATGTGAGCTATTGTCATCACTTTTAGTCCGTCGTCCGTCAGTCAACGTTTCACATTTTAATCTTCTCCTCAGAAACCACTGGGCCAATTGCAACCAAACTTTGGTGGAATGGTCCTTGGATGGCCCCCTTCCAAAATTGTGTCCGGTGATCCCAACTTCCAACCAAGATGGCAGTCAAGCTAAAAATAGGAAAAAATGGGGGCATGAAATTTTAATTGTCCGTGGCTGCTTTAGCTCAAATTTTGACTGCAGCTACATGGCAAGGAGTAGTTTAACATATATTCTAGGTTTTTCTATGAAATTTTTCTTTCAGCCGATATATACCGATTATGCAAATTAGGCATATTTTGATAAAAGATCACATTTAAATCTTCTCCTCTGAAACCGCTGAACCAAATTAAACCAAACTTGGCTGGGATGGTCCCTGGGTTGGTCCCTTTCAAAATTGTGTCCGACAGCCCTGCCCTCCATTCAAGATGGCTGCTGTTACTAAAAATATAAATTTCTTCAATTGTCCATTGCTGCTTTAGTATAAGTCAAAATGAGCTCAAATTGTAAGTGCAGCTACATGGCAAGGAGTAGTTTAGCATAGGTTCGGGGTTTTTGTTGAAAATTTTTCTTTCAGCCGATTTATACCGATTATGCAAATTAGGCATATTTTGATAAAAGATCACATTTAAATCTTCTCCTCTGAAACTGCTGAACCAAATTAAACCAAACCTGGCAGGGATGGTCCCTGGGTGGGTCTCTTTCAAAATTGTGTCCGTCAGCGCCGTCCTGTATCCAAGATGACCGTCATTACTACAAATATAAATTTCTTCAAATGGCCAAAACTGCTCTATTTTAAGCCAGAATGTGCCCAAATTTGAACTGTATAAGTATAATGATGAGCTTTTTAGCATATATTACAGGATTTTTTATGAACTTTGAACTTTTGCCCATTTTGACCGATTATGCAAATTAGAAAAAAGGGGGGATGAAATTAAAAAAAATCTTCTCCTCCGAAACTACTGAGCCAATCTCAACCAAACTTTGCTGAAATGATTCTTGGATGGTCCCCTTCCAAAATTGTGTCCGGTGATCCCGATTTCCAACGAAGATGGCCGCCAAGCTCAAAATAGTAAAAAGGGGAGATGAAATTTTAATTGTCCATTGCTGCTTTAGTGTAAGTCATAATCAGCTCAAATTTTAACTGCAGCTACATGGCAAGGAATAGTTTAACATATATTCCGTGTTTTTCTGTGAAATATTTCTTTCAGCCTATATATACCGATTATGCAAATTAGGCATATTTTGATAAAAGATCACATTTAAATCTTCTCCTCTGAAACTGCTGAACCGAATTAAGCCAAACCTGGCAGGGATGGTCCCTGGGTGGATCCCTTTCATAATTGCGTCCGTCAGCGCCGTCCTGTATCCAAGATGACCGCCATTGCTAAAAATGGAAATTTCTTCAAATGGCCAAAACTGCTCTATTTTAAGCCAGAATGTGCCCAAATTCTAACTGTATAAGCATAATGATGAGCTTTTTAGCATACATTACAAGATTTTTTATGAACTTTGAACTTTTGCCCATTTTGACCGATTATACAAATTAGAAAAAAGGGGGGATGAAATTAAAAAAAAATCTTCTCCTCGAAAACTACTGAGCCAATCTCAACCAAACTTTGCTGAAATGATTCTTGGATGACCCCCTTCCAAAATTGTGTCCGTTGATCCCGACTTCCAACCAAGATGGCCGCCAAGCTCAAAATAGAAAAAAGGGGGGATGAAATTTTAATTTTCCATTGCTGCTGCTTTAGTGTAAGTCAAAATGAGCTCAATTTTGACTACAGCAACATGGCAAGGAATAGTTTAACATATATTCTGTGTTTTTCTGTGAAATGTTTCTTTCAGCCGATGTATACTAGCTGCAATAATGTAGCTCCTGTGACAAACTTGTGTCTCGGCAGAGCTAAAACGCGGTCCCATTCGTCACAATGGAGCAAAAAAAAAGTTGCATTTAAAACATAAAAACTCACTATTTACGCTTCAAACATTTCATTATAACTATTACTGATGATCCCAGTCCTTATTAAATCGGTTTGGCTGAGAAATATATGCTTTTGAAAGTTAGCAACAACCTTGTTCAAATTTATCGACCGTTTTCCATAACTGGAAACTACGGAAGGCGGTGGTTTTCTAAATATGGTATTTCTTACCACACGCTGATGTAACATTCCAATCGTAACTACTCGGCCATTCTCGCTACCCTGTTATTTGCAGGGTAGCGAGAATGGCCGAGTAGTTACGATTGGTAAACATTCACGCCTAAATCGCCAAATATGGTATCGACATCAAAATAGTGAGGCCGGAAATGACGAAATTCAAAATGTAAACATGAATTTTTATTTTGTGGCAATTACATTCAAAAACTCTGTAAGCGTGTAATGGCATCCCGTTATAACCCTTGCGAGTAAGCGAGCATTTAGGGTTTTATTATTAGAACTAATATATACCGATTATGCAAATTGGGCATATTTTGATAAAAAGATCACATTTAAATCTTCTCCTCTGAAACCGCTGAACCAAATTAAACCAAACCTGGCAGGGATGGTCCCTGGGTGGGTCCCTTTCAAAATTATGTCCGACAGCCCCGCTCTCCATTCAAGATGGCCTAACTGTTACTAAAAATAGAAATTTCTTCAAATGGCCAAAACTGCCCTATTGTAAGCCAGAATGTGCCCAAATTTGAACTGTATAAGCATAATTATGAGCTTTTTAACATGTATTACAGGATTTTTTATGAACTTTGAAGTTTTGCCGCTTTTGACCGATTATGCAAATTAGAAAAAAGGGAGGATGAAATTAAAAAAAAATCTTCTCCTCTGAAACTACTGAACCAAATTAAACCAAACCTGGCAGAGATGGTCTCTGGGTGGTTCCCTTTCAAAATAGTGTCCGACAGCCCCGCCCTCCATTCAAGATGGCTGCTGTTACTAAAAATAGAAATTTCTTCAATTTTCCATTGCTGCTTTAGTATAAATCAAAATGAGCTCAAATTTGAACTGCAGCTACATGGCAAGGAGTAGTTTAGCATATGTTGGTTTTTTTTTTTTTCTTTCAGCCGATTTATACCGATTATGCAAATTTGGCATATTTTGATAAAAGATCACATTTAAATCTTCTCCTCTGAATCCGCTGAACCAAATTTGTGTCTGGTGGTCCCACCATCTGACCAAGATGGCTGCACAGCTGTACTTAGTTTAACATAGGACCATATGGGAAATTCACATAAAAACCATCTTGTCTGGAACCAGTAGCTCAATTACAACCAAACTTTGATGGAATAGTCATTGGATGGTCCTCTTCCAAAATTGTGTCCGGCAGTTGTGCTCTCCCACCAAGATGGCCACCACAGTGCCTTTGCGTTGTTATTGAAAGCATCTTTGATCCAGGTGAGCGATTACAGGCTCCTGGGTGCCTCTGGTTATATTTCAAATATTGATATTTCCGTTCATTAAAGCGTTTCTGAGATTGCGACTTTAATTTTGTCAATGTCCTTGAACTTCATCAAAGCATGTACAATAAAAGAGTTTTGATCTGGCGTTTCACTTTAGTTTTAATCAAAATAAATTATGGACAAATTGGAGATCAAACAGGGCTCTTTTATACAACAAACCCAGTATTTTATACCAGTGGAAATAGATTTGTCCGTCGTACCGGGACGTTTGGGAATCTCTGAATTTTTCACTTGTCCCATCGGACAACTGTAATACAAGATATACTTGTCCGGCATCAGTTTTCACTGGTATCGGACAAACGTTACTGTCGAGGCCTGTCTGGGTCTACACATCTGATCGTGGATTGAATTAGTCATCGACGGTATCATCCACCCAGTAGTTAGTGATTCAACACTGACATGTTTGTTTTATTACTATCACTGGGTCTATTCATCTGATCGTGGATTGAATTAGTCACTGACGGTATCATCCACCCGGTTGTTAGTGATTCGACACTGACATGTTTGTTTTATTACTATCACTGGGTCTATTCATCTGATCGTGGATTGAATTAGTCACCGACAGTATCATCCACCCAGTAGTTAGTAATTTGGCACTGACATAGTTTATTAGATATACGTATTATTGAGATTTATGGTTCATAAATAGTGTAATTTTATAATTGTATTAAAACTATATTTCACCTACCGCCGGCATATTTGACCTTTGTCGATGCCTAGGACTTCTGGTTTCTGATCCTATTTGTATCCACTCGCCAACGAAGTTACGAAAGGATATAGTAACGCTACCGTCCGTCCGTTCTTCCTTCCGTAGCATCCTTGTGAACACTCTAGGATCAACATCCTTCAATGGATTTTGACCAAACTTGGTACATACGTAGTCCTTATGAGAGTCTGGAATCCTATTGATTTTCAAGGTCATAGGTCAAACGTCAATGTCACTGGGTCAAATTTTTAACTTGTGACATCCTTGTGAACACATATTTAGTCCTTAAGAGAATCTGGAACCCTATTGATTTTCAAGGTCAAAGGTCAAAGTCAACGGGTAAAATTTTTACCGCATAACATCCTTCTGAACACTAACATAAACAAACTTCAATGAATTTTGACTAAACTTGGTACATGCTTAGTTCTTAGGAGAATCTGGGGCCTTATTAATTTTCAAGGTCATAGGTCAAAGGTCAAGGTCACTGGGTAAATTTGGTTACCGTGTAACATCCTTGTGAAAACTCTAGAATCAACATCCTTCAATGGATTTTGACCAAACTTGGTACATACTTAGACCTTAGGAGAGTCTGGAACCCTGTTGATTTTCAAGGTCAAAGGTCAATGTCACAGAGTCAAATTTTTACCACGTAACATCCTTGTGAACACTCTAGAATCAACATCCTTCAATGGATTTTGATCTAACTTGGTACATACTTAGACCTTAAGAGAATCTAGAACACTAGTGATTTTCAAGGTCACAGGTCAAGGGCACAGGGTCCAATTTTTAAGCGAGGGGATATGCCAATCTTTGTGTTGCCCTTGTTTTTAATATATTTGGCTTATGAGCTCACATGATGAAGGATGTTTAAGGAACGCCCACTAAATTATATATCTTCATTTTTCTACTTTTTTTTTCCATTTTGGTAACGCATATAATAAATACGGTCCAACCAGTCTTATGTGTCCTTCCAATCGAACAAGGGTCGCAGGGGCCGTGATCGTATGCAGTCAATGCCTATCACCACTGAAGTTGTGAGTTCGAATCTCGATCAGGACGAGATGTGCAATATTATGTGATAAAGTTTGTCAAAGGCATGCAACAGGTCAGTGGTTTTCTCCGGATCCTCCGGTTTTCTTCACTAATAAAACTGACCGCCGCGATATAACTGAAATATTGTAATTATATATGTAATTAAATTACGAAAAGAAAGCTTAAACAGTAATGACAAATAAATCCACCAATATCAACAAAGCAAACAATTCAACCAATATTAACAAAACAAACAACCACTTCTAAATGGTGATGGTCAACAATTCTACCAATAATAACAAAACAAACAACCACTTCTAAATGGTGATGGTCAACAATTCTACCAATAATAACAAAACAAACAACCACTTCTAAATGGTGATGGTCAACAATTCTACCAATAATAACAAAACAAACAACCACTTCTAAATGGTGATGGTCAACAATTCTACCAATAATAACAAAACAAACAACCACTTCTAAATGGTGATGATCAACAATTCGACCAATAATAACAAAACAAACAACCACCTCTAAACGGTGATGGTCATCAAATTCACCAATATCAACAAAACGAACAATCACTTCTAAACAGTGATGATCAACAATTCGACCAATATCAACAAAACAAACAATCACCTCTAAACAGTGATGGTCAACAGTTATATCAATATTTACAAAACGAGCCATCAACAGTGATGGTCAAAAGTTCTACCAATATCAACTAAACAAACAATCACCTCTAAACAGTGAAGGTCAAGAACTCGACCAATATCAACAAAACAAACAATTGCCCCTAAACAGTGATGGTCAAAAATTCTACTAATATCAACACTACGGATAATCCCTTCTAAACAGTGATGGTCAATAATTCCACCAATATCAACTAAGCAAACAATTGCCTCTAAAAAGTGATGATCAACAATTCCATCAAAATCAACAAAACAAAAAATGTGAAAAACAACAACTTAACAGTGATGGTAAACAATTACATCAAAAACAACAATGCAAAAAATCACCTCTAAACAGTGATGGTCAACAATTCCACCAATATCAACAAAGCTAACAATCACCTCCACACAGTGATGACCAACAATTCCACCAATATCAACAAAGCAAACAATCACCTCTAGACAGTGATGGTCAATAATTCCACCAATTTCAACTAAGCGAACAATCACCTCTAAACACTGATTATTACGAAATCTACCAATATCAAGAAAACAACAATCACATCTAAACAGTGATGGTCAACAATTATACCAATACAAAGAAATCTAACAATCGCCTCTAAACAGCGATGGTCAACAATTTCACCAATATCAACAAAACAAGCAATCAGCTCTAAACAGTGATGGTCAATAATTCCATCAAAATCAACAAAACAAACAATCACCTCTAAACAGTGATGGTCAACAATTCCACCAATATTAATAAAACAAACAATCACCTTTAAACAGTGATGGTCAACAATTCTACCAATATCAACAAAACAAACAATCACCTCTTAACAGTGATGGTCAACAATTCTACCAATATTAACAAAACAAACAATCACCTCTAAACAGTGATGGTCAACAATTCTACCAATATAAACAAAACAAACAATCACCTCTAAACAGTGATGGTAAACAATTCTACAAATATTAACAAAACAAACAATTGCCTCTAAACAGTGATGGTCATCAATTCTACCAATATTAACAAAACAAACAATTGCCTCTAAACAGTGATGGTAAACAATTCTACAAATATTAACAAAACAAACAATTGCCTCTAAACAGTGATGGTCATCAATTCTACCAATATTAACAAAACAAACAATTGCCTCTAAACAGTGTTGGTCAACAATTCTACCAGTATTAACAAAACAAACAATCGCCTCTAAACAGTGTTGGTCAACAATTTCACCAATATTAACAAAACAAACAATTGCCTCTAAACAGTTATGGTCAACAATTCTACCAATATTAATAACACAAACAATCACCTCTAAACAGTGATGGCCAACAATTCTACCAATATTAACAAAACAAACAATTGCCTCTAATCAATGATGGTCGTCAATTCTACCAATATTAACAAAACAAAAATCGCCTCTAAACAGTGATGGTCAACAATTCTACCAATATTAACAAAGTGAACAATCACCTCTAAACAGTGATGGTTAACAATTCTACCAATATTAACAAAGTGAACAATCACCTCTAAACAGTGATGGTCAACAATTCTACCAATATTAATAACACAAACAATCACCTCTAAACAGAGATGGTCAACAATTCTACCAATATTAACAAAAGAAACAATCACCTCTAAACAGTGATGGTCAACAATTCTACCAATAGTAATAACACAAACAATCACCTCTAAACAGAGATGGTCAACAATTCTACCAATATTAACAAAGCAAACAATCACCTCTAAACAGTGATGGTCAACAATTCTACCAATATTAGTAAAACAAACAATCACCTCTAAACAGTGTTGGTCAACAATTCCACCAATATCAACAAAACAAACAATCACCTCTAAACATTGTTGGTCAACAATTCCACCAATATCAACAAAACAAACAATCACCTCTAAACAGTGATGGTCATCAATTTTACCAATATTAACAAAACAAACAATCACCTCTAAACAGTGGTGGTCAATAATTCCACAAATTTCAACAAAGCGAACAATCACCTCCAAATAGTGATGATCAATAAGTCAACGAATATCATCAAAGCGAACGATCACCTCTAAACAGTGATGGTCAACAATTCTACCAATATAAGCAAAATGAACAATCGCCTCTAAACAGTGATGGTCGAGAATTCTACCAATATCAACAAAACAAACAATCACCTCTAAACAGTGATTATCAGCTATTCCACCAATATCATCAAAACAGACAATCATCTCTAAGCAGTGACGGTCATCAATTACACCAATATCAAGAAAACGAACTATCACTTCTAAGCAGTGAAGGTCAACAATTCCACTAATTACAGCAAAACGAACAATCATCTCTAAACAGTGATGGTCAACAATTCCACCAATATCATCAAAAGAAACAATCGCCTCTAAGCAGTGATGGTCGATAATTCCACCAATATCAACTAAGCAAACAATCAGCTCTAACCAGTGATTATCAACAATTTTACCAATATTAACAAAGCAAACTATCACCTCGAAACAGTGATGGTCAACAATTCCACCAATATCATCAAAAGAAGCAATCGCCTCTAAGCAGTGATGGTCGATAATTCCACCAATATCAACATAGCAAACAATAACCTCTAAACAGTGATAATCACAAAATCTACCAATATCAACAAAGCAAGCAATCACCTAAGCAGTGATGGTCAACAATTCCTCCATAATGGACAAAACAAGCAATCACCTCTAAACAGTGATGGTCAACAATTCCACCAATATCATCAAAACAAACAATCACCTCTAAACAGTGAAGGTCAACAATTCTACCAATATCAACAAAGCAAGCAATCACCTCTAAACAGTGATGGTCAACAATTCCTCCATAATGGACAAAACAAGCAATCACCCCTAAACAATGATGATCAATAAAACAGAAATCACAGCTAAACAGTGATGGTCAACAATTCCATCAATAACAACAAAAGAAAACATTATTGCAAATTTATCATATGAATAAATGGATATTAGGAGGTTAACATCAGATATGGTAATGTTGGCTCTGGGTTGTTATATTCTACATCACCTCCAGCAATTGTTCCTTATTATCTTGACCTCATTTGACAAACCTTTCGACTGAGTGTGCATGATAAAAGTTATTTCAGAAACGGGTCGTTCGCACCAATTTTGATATCTACGCTTTTATTAAAGAAGACATAATGGAATGTTAAAGGTTAGTCGTTGATATGTCGGTGACCCGACACCTGCAGTCGAATTCGATACATCATTTCCGGTCAAGTCTGTTAGAATTGGGGTTGAAAAAAATAACAAACAACCAAAAAACAACAAAAAATACAAAAACTACTACACAATCATACCGACCCCCCTCCCACACCCCCCCCCTCCCACTAAAAAAATATTAAATATTGTATCACCTTCGTTGGGATTTGAACCTACTGCATTGATACACTAGCACCAATCAATTAGCCTTATACCCAGCGCCATAGACCAACCCTCTATATCAGCTATTTAAAGATATAGCTTCATTTGTCTTAATATTATCTTGTCTCTGAAGGGGATTCTATGGATGGACATAAGACATGTTTTTAAGTGTGTGTAGATGGTGCATATACATATGTTTTTTACAGTATTTAAATATGATAGAAATCGTAACATATTATTAATATATTGTATAGGATAACGAAGAATTCATCATACCTTCACAGAAAATAAAGTATATACGTCTATGCAAGTGACAACCATACATTATTTCTCCCTCATTAAATTTCAAAGTTACTTGAAATATTAGGTTAATAATAATAATAATAAATAATGATAAAGATAAACAAAGCAACCGAAGATAGCAAAACAAAACAAAACAACAACAAACATAAAAACAAAACAAAACAAAAATAAAAAAACAGACACACACAAATTCAAATATGATAATTCACCCAAATACATATTTGCCGGCATAAAATCAAACACGCGTTCAAACAAACAGCGTGTAATTAACATTACCCATAAACAACAATCACACTTGTTCCCATATAAAGAAAATTAATGCCATTTTATGTTCTATTTCAAGATTATCATTGGTTTTGTGAAAACCGAATATACAACACAGACTGAAGACTGGCACAATGGTAAGTAAGTTGTCATTGACCGATTCCGATCTGCAAGTTAATTTTTTTAAAGCTCAACTTATTTTGATGTTTCTTGACTAAACAATTTTAACTTTTACCTAAATTGAGAGACCGCCACAATATAACTGGAATATTATTGAGAGTGGCGTTAAACACCATCAAGCAAACAAACAACCTAATTGAGAGAGTAAGTATTATTAAGCATAACAAAAGTTTAAGTAAGTGATTGATTTGTGGTTAATGCCAAGTAAGAATTTCTGTTTCTAAGTCACGAGGAGGGAAAACAATATTATTCGATAAAGTTGATATTTGTTTGTTTGATGGTGTTTATCGCCACTTTCAACAATATTTCAGCTATATCGTAGCGGTCAGTTTTATTGGTGGAGTAAACCTGAGTACCCGGAGAAAACCACTGACCTGTCGCAAGTCACTGACAAACTTTATCACATACTGTTGTACACCTCGCCCTGATCGAGATTCGAACTCACAACATCAGTGGTGATATACACTGATTGCATAGCTAGTTGTAAATCCAACTATCATTCTGAGAAAAGTTTGAAGATACAAGAGAGGTAATGAGAAGCTGTAAGTTATAGAAGGAAAACAACAATGAGCAAAAGGAAAATACAAGAAAAAAGAGAAAAAGACAAACAATGATCTACAGGAAACTAACAATTGACGACAACAAAAACAAAATACAACTCGTATGGTTTTGAAAGGTAAAACTATCCTGCTCCATTAGGCCAGACCGTCGTGATACTGTTAAACAAAACGAACATCTTATGTATGAAAAGCTTATTGTGCTACACAAACCACATTAAGAAAAGTTTGAAGATATCAAAGGGGTAATCGGAATCCGTATAACGAAGAAGAACTGACAACACAATGACCAAATGAAAAAGTACAAAAAGATAAACAAAGGATCTACAAAATATACACTTATAACTAAAGATTGAGTAACACGGACCACACTAAATACCGCGGGTGAATTAAAGTGCTCCGGAAGGGTAAGCAGTTCCTGTCCCACTAGTGGCATGATCTTTTGCCTCGACTTGTTTATTTTCTGATTTATCAGTTTCAGTGATTTTAACTTTTTTATTTCCTTTTGCTTCTATGTCTTTGTTTTCATTGTCTGTTGTAATTGATTGCACAGCTCTGTTATAGGGTTGAGAAACCTCAGCTTGACTTGTATCATCGTGCTCAGTCAGAATTTCCTCCTCATCACCATCATGTACACTTATGTCTGGATCAGAGAAAACAAGATCATGAGGACAGTCTACCATTCTATCACCTTGCTGATTGCATTACCTACACACCCAATCACTTGTGCATTAATACATAAAGTGTCATGGCTATTTGAAGACTCCTTGGAAGTGGGTGTCGGAGTGGATTACTGATGACAAGTCTGTCACCTGTATCATAATTTGTTAATCTCCGATCCACTCTAAGTTTTTCCCTAAAGATACCTTCAATATTGCAACCTTCTAGAGTCAAAGTATGGTGAATTTGGCCGTCATCAGCGAAAGAGGGATATTTAACTTTAATGCGGATGTTATTAGGTCAAAATCTTTGAGGATTCAGAGGATGTTGTGTGTGAAGGGGTACCCGCTTGCCACGTAGATTCAATCCTTCCACAATTAGAGTAATTCTATCCTCTATATTGTCCATATAAACCCTCCACATATCTCTAATACGCTGTATCCCCTTTATACATTCGGCTGGGATGTTGGAGCCTACCGCTTTATATATCTCTACGTTGGTGAGCCAGTGAGTTCTAGGGGGGTTGGTGGAACCAAACATGTCTTGATCGACTAAAAAAGGAGTTTACTGAATCACTAGATGTGTAATCTTTATTTTGTTCCTCGTTTTTACTATCAGATTCGTCTGTATTGTTTTTATTAGTGTTCTGATTGTTAACTGCCTCGGCGAACGTCGCCATTTTTTCATTGTTTACATTTGAATCTTCAATTGTAACAATGGGTTCTATGTGTTCTACACCCCTGAGTCGTTTTGTCAGTCGCTCAATTTGTTCTTCAGACAGTTTGTTACCACTGTGTGTACTCATGTCTTCCATAGTGAACGTGAAATATTTTAAGTTTAACTTTTGCTGGAGCTGTTCTCTCGGTGAGTCTTGACAAACCAAGAGACGTAACTGCTATTCTTTATATTTTAGGCATACGATTGGTTAATGGACAACACCCGTGGGAAGGTCGTGTAGAAGTGTTACATAATAATCGGTGGGGTACAATTTGTGACGACCTCTTTGACAGAAAGGAGGCACAAGTAATATGTTCTATGCTAGGATATGACAGAAACAGGTATTCTTTTTATTAGAGTTTGTATTCGACTATTCCACATATTTTACAAGAAATGTTCTTAAAATGATTACATTTTACCATTATAAAAATAGCATATTGTTGTTTTATTAATGTTAGAGAAAACTGAAAGGACAAACAATGAAAAATGAACAAAGCAGAAACGTGGGCAAAATGTGGTACAAGACACAGAAGAAAGGCAAACAAAAAAACAAAAAACAAAAAACAAAGCAAAACAGAAAAAAACCCCAAAGGAAAGCAAAAAAAACCCCCACAATAAATAAAAAACAAAGCAAAAACAAAGCAAAAAACGAAAACAAAATGATAGCAAAAACAAAAAAACAATAGCAAAAACCGAAAACAAACAAAAAGTAAGATTTGTCTCTACCTAAAATGTTTGAAGATATCAAAGGGATAATCAGAAGACCTAAATCGAAGGACAGACAATACAATGACCAAAAGCAAAAGAATAAAATGATAAACAACGGTCTACAAGATATTAAACAGAAAACTAAAGATCGAGCAACGTGAAACCCAACACAAATCATGGGTGACACCCGTTGTGTTACTTTTTAACAACACGAACATCATCTGATAGGAAAATCGTGATAGACGCGACTATATGTGAAGACATTCATATAACGTTAACAAAACATAAAACAAAAAGGAGATCAAGACGAATCGAACATCGTTTTATGGGGAATTCATGGAGGACATGACAACACGTAAGGACAACACAAAAACACGAACCCCACTAAGACAAACAAAAAATGGGAGCGAACTCAGGTGCTACGGAAGGGTAGGCAGTTCCTGCTCCACATATGCCAACCTTTGTGTTACTCTTGTTACAAACACTGTAAAAGTAATGAATGAGAAAAGTCCGGATTATGAAAGAACAAGCAATGAGAAATGGAGAAACCAGAAACGCAGGCAAACAGAACAAAGGCAAACAAAAAACCGAGATAGCAAAGTTTGAAAACAAAAACAAAGCAAAAACAGAGCCAAAGCAAAACAAAGCAAAAACAAAAACACAAAAACAAAGCAAAGAAAAAATAAAGAAACAAGCAAAAAAACAAAGAAAAACAACCAAACAAACAAACAGTAATTAAACAAAACAAAACAAAAAACAAATTAATTAATACCTATATCTATCAATAAAGTTTGAAGATACCCAATGGATAATCAGAAGCCATAACTCGAAGGACAGACAATGCAATGGGCAAAGAAAAAGGACAAAATGATAATCAACGGTCTGCAAAACTAAAGATCAAGCAATGCAAACCCCACGACAAATCTAGGGTGAACTCATCGGATATATGTTCCTGCTCCACATAAGACACCCGTCATGTTACGTCTTAGCGACACGAACATCATCTGATATGAAAATCGTGCTGTAAGCCAGTATATATGACGACATTCAAACAAAACATAAAACCAAACGGAGGTCAAGACGAATCGAACATCGTTTTATGGGGATATCACAGCACGGAACAAAACACGTATGGACATGCAATTTGACAACAAAACCCAACCAAGACAAATAAAAAACCGGGAGCAAAATCACCCTTCACGCTATTCCTGTTGCAAATCCTGTAATAAACTATGAATGAGAAAGGACCGGATTGTGGTTACGGAACATATCCATGGTCATTTGTGACAGATACTCCGCAACCGTTAACCAACTCATGGTGGCGACATTCAAATTGTCGAAGTGATGCTTTCAACTTAGCAACTATGAACCCTTGTTTCAGTACCTTCATTGTCCGCAGCAGCCCTTTATGAAGGAAATCATGGCAGTAATCACAATTTCTGACGTATCAAATTCCTTATCCTTGGTTTGTACCCATTCCAGCAATATATCAGTTTTATCACCGAGGAGACATTCGGCCACGGAGGTAATCAAAATATGCGAAGAAAGCGCAAGACATAATGCCTCATGACTGAAAATTGCATTTACATATAGTTGCATCGAGTGCACCTTCTACTCCCGAGATTGAAGCTCAATATTCCAGCAGTGATAGATGCTGACTGAATTGTTGCATATAAATTGTTCGTGGCCAGTACATCATCTATTTTCTTGACTTAAAAACACGTTTACAGAATTCTTTTTTTAAATAACATAGTAGTTTAGCTTTGGACTCGCCAAAATGTTTTAAAAAAAATCTAAGGTTCCCTGGTTTACAATATATCTCTTACCCAAGATTAGTAAGAAGAGTTTGAAGATACCAAAGGGGCAATCAGAATCTGCATATCGATGAAGAGCAGAGAACACAATGGCCAAAAGAAAAAGTACAGTGAGGGTCGGTTAAGAACGAAAGTTTACAAGAGATGATTTCAATTTTCCCATTGTGAACTTTCCGTTTATATGTAGCAACATCCCAGCAGCACCTGCATATGGAGTATATATCTCTCTCAGATGATACAATATTCAAGAACTTGTGGTTCCTGTCAGGATTTCCTTGATAGAGGGTTGCTGCTAACAAGGAATCTACTGGACTAAGGGTTCCTTTTGTTAAATTGAAGTCACCACTTCGAAAATTTTACGGTTGCAACCATGACTTGGGTGACCGTTATGGAATATATGTGTCACAAATGACCACGGATATGTTCCACTTGTCGTAAACACTTCCTGATCCTTTCTTCATTTATGATGTATTACCGGGTTTGTAACTAGATTAACATGATGAGTGCCACTAGTGGAGCAGGAACTGCTACCCTTCCGGAGCACCTGAGTTTACCCCCGGTTTTTAGTGGGGTTCGTGTTACTCGATCTTTAGTTTTTTAAGTGTATGTTTTGTAGGTCGTTGTTTGTCCTTTTGTACCTTTTTCTTTTGGCCATTGTGTTGTCTGTTCTTCTTCGATATACAGATTCTGATTGCCCCTTTCATATCTTCAAACTCTTCTTAATTAAAGTCCACATGTTCCCATTTGAAAAATACAGACATTCATCTATTTTTAAAACCAACATGCAAGTCAATTTATAATGCATTTTATGATAGTTTAAAGGGGAATTTGTGGTAGTTCCTTCCAACAAAATTTTTAGATGGAGCTTATCATCAAAAATCCCCGTTGATATGAACAGCATATTTATGAAACTATATGTCACATGACCAACGTGACCTAAAGGTCACATACCTCAGAAATTTGAATTTTCAAAGTGGTTTTTGTAGACTGATGAAGAATATTATTTATAATAAGACTAAAAGTTTCGTAGTGAGGAACAATAATGATCATGCCTGTCAAATATTTTGCTCCAAAAGTAATTATGAAACTATATATCATTGATTTTTCCTCCTCGAGATAACGTGGCCAAAATAATGAACAATCTGAATGCTTGCTCCGCCCACAGCTATATATACCCACGGTCCCGGTTTAAACAGGTAACATTAACATATATGTTGTGTACTCGTATATTATCAGTAATTAGTAATCAAGGGTAGAATTGTCAAGATTTTGGTTTGATCGATCTATTATCAAAATGCAACTTTGAATATATTTAACAAGTGATAAGCAAAGCCTAGCTCCGGAGCACCTGAGTTCACCCCCAGGTTTTCAGTGGGGTTCGTGTTACTCGATCTTTATTTTTATGTGTATGTTTTGTAGATCGTTGTATGTCGTTTTGTAAATTTTTATTTTGGCCATTGTTTTGTCTGTTCTTCGATTGATGGATTCTAATTACTCTTTGGTTTCTTTAGGCTCTTCTCACAGTCTTATACTATTCGACGACAGTTTTCGTCCTTAGTTAAAAAAATAATCAAATGCGACAGAAAAACCTACGGAAAATAGCTTCGAAGTTGCACGTCAGTAATATTGTCCTGAGAGCATGTTTTTGTCAAACATTGTATTCTGCTGACGAGACCTGAATGTAGACAAATATTAATTCATCGTACATAAAATTGCAGTCATCACTTCGAACATTTGACGGTCGACTTCATGACTTGTTTAAGCGTTACGGAATATCTGAGCACATTAGAAGACGACGGATATGTTCTGTTTATTGTACTACCAATATAGCTTCAATGATAAATTAAGGATTTATTTACGATAGTGCGTATAGTGGTGTTCAACATATACTGTGTTTTTGGATTTGTTTTTCCTCGTCTTGTGTTGCCAGTTTCTCTGGATTGTCTTTTTTAAATTAGCCGATCGGTATTCTCCAACATTTATATGAATCATTTGGTATATGCACGTACAATCTAACATAATGCGACAAATACTGTTTTTGTCATTGCTATCAAAAAGTCAACCCGGTTTCATGCTTAGTACTACGAAATATAGTGCAAATAAATATCATTTTAGGAATATCCAAGCTTATAGTAGGGCCGCCTTTGGACAAGGTAACGGGACAATAATGTTGGACGATTTGAGTTGTAATGGAAATGAGACTGATATATCTGAATGTCCTTCTAACGGCTGGTTTACAAACAACTGTGGCCACAATGAAGATGCTGGTGTTTCCTGTAGTGAGTATACCTTTAATATTGCTTAATTTGTGTGATTATGTTGCCCATATTTAATGAGTATATCGTTTATATAACTTAATTGTCTGATAATATTGCCAATATTTAATAAGTATTTATATAACTTAATTTGTCTGATGATGTTGCCCATATTTAATAAGTATATCGTTTATATATAGCTTAATTTGTCTGATAATGTTGGCCATATTTAATAAGCATGTCTTTTATAAAGCTTTATTTATCTCATTATGTTGGCCATACCTAAATGTCAAATATTACTATGCAATCATTTCACGAATTAAGGATATTGACAATGTATTGACAACTCAACATCAGCATTTGGAAGGTGTCTTTTCCTTAGTAAATTTAGAAAGTACGCAGACCTAATTAAAGAAAATAATTAATAAAATAAAATGACAAATTAGTGACAAAAAGAAACAAATTACATCGACAAAACATAATTCATCAATACTGACGAAAGAACGGCCCGAGTTGCTCAATGACATAGTTAGTCGGATTACCTAGCAACTCGTACAAGCCTATCACCAATATGGCGTGGGTTCGTGCCCGGCTTTGTAAATTACAAAAAGGGTGCACTCGACTTGCGGTCGCAAGTGATAAAGATTACCAGTTGCTTGCCCATGGTCGGTGGTTCTCTCCGGGTACTGCGGCTTCTTCCACCACTAAAACTGGTCGCCATGATATAGATGAAATATTATTGAAAGTGGCGTTAAACACAATAAATCAAATCAAATCTGAAGAAACATGTATCAAGCTAAACCCCGCAGTGAACACCATGTTCTTCGGCCCTTATATATATTCATATTGTGTCGGCTCGTCATTGATTCAATTCAACTTTGTTAAAAATAAAACGAAAAATATTAAGGTTTAAAACCCTATAAAATAACACCACAATAGAACAATGATTGATTGACTGATTGTTGTCTAACGTCAATGAGCTTAGCTATACTAATGACGAGAAAACCAAAAGTTTGAAAGTACTCAATAGCAAGTTAGAGACAATGCAATGGTGGCCAAATTGACAAGAACAGAAAGACAGACTAAACAGAAAATTAAAGATTGATCAACTGAAACTGCACGGACCATAACTCGGGTGACAAATCTCTGAGAAAATATTTAATGATGAACCAATTCTACAAGGGAGTGGATGTAAACACGCAATCAATCAATAGGACAGATCAACGTTGATGATAGCAACGGTGAATGATGATTTTACAATCTACAATTTTTCTAACATATCGACAACAAAAAAAGCCATAATTGCTATTCTGAAAAACTCTTAAAACTTTGATAATTTGTATAGCTGATTGTTAAGAAGGGTTTGAATATAGCACTTGGGACACCTGTAGTGACACTCTTGTTAAAAACTATGTGGTAAAGAACTCAGATGCTCCACATGTGTCACCCTTCGTGTTACTATTGTTGCAAACACTGTATTGATATAACGTTAACAAAACATAAAACAAAACAGAGGTCAAGACGAATTGAAAATCAATTGATGAGGAAATCATAGCGGACATCACAACACGGAACTAAACACTAACCCCACTAAGACAAATACAAAAAACCCTGAGTGAACTCAGGTGCTACACAGGTGCCACCCTTCGTGTTACTTTTGTTTACAAACACTGTAATAAGTCATGAATGAGAAAGGATCGAATTGTGATTACGACAAACGGACCATATCGGCGGTCATTTGTGACACAGATAGTCCGTACCGGTTGAGTCATGGTGGTGGTGTAAAACTTTCGAAGTGATAACAAATGATTGACGAAAATAATATCTAATAACATTGTATTTTCATTTCAGATGTAAGCATTACAGGTAATGTTTATCTTATTTTATTATTTTTGAATAATTCATAATTAAGATCAACCCTTGTTGATGGTCATGTGAACCGTTGTTTGCCATCAGTTTGTGAAACATCTCCGCGGAAACTGCTTTGGTAAAAATCCCAATTTTGACTGTAATATTCCTTGAGAGGTTCTTCTCACATTATGCACGACATTCCCGATATTTATTCAAAATGTCCACCGTCACCGGAAATTTAAGTTTCTGCAATTGCGGCTTTATCTGATGTCAGAACTGCAGCTCATTGACAGTGAGTAGTCTAAGGGTATATAAATATAATATAGGTTTTCACTTTTGAAGTTTTAACTCCACATTCAACAGTAGTTCAGCAATATCGTGGAGTTCAGTTTTATTGGTGGAGGACACCAGAGTATTTGGAGAAAACCACCAACCTGGCGCAAGTTACTGATAAACTTTGTAGCATAATGTTATATCGAGTACACCTCGCCATGAGTGGGATTCGATCTCACAACTTTAGTAATGATAAACTAATGTTAGTGGATCGTCACGGAACTCGGTTGCTCCGGAAGGATAAGATGTTCCTGTCACGATGTTGTTAGATGTAAGTGGATCGCTATGAAACTCGGGTACTCTGGAAGGATAAGAAGTTCCTGTCACTATGTTGTTTGATGAAAGTGGATCGCCACGGAACTCGGGTGCTCAGGAATGATACGAAATTCCAGTCACGATGTTGTTAGATGTTAGTGGATCACCACGAAACTCGGGTGCTCTGGAAGGGTAATAAGTTCCTGTCACGATGTTAGATGTTAGTGGACCTCCATGGAACTCGGGTGTTCTGGAAGGATAAGAAGTTCCTGTCACGATGTTTTAGATGTTGTGGATCGCCACGGAACTCGGTAAAGTTAAGCTATCTACTGACGAGAATATCAAAAGTTTGAATAGGAAGTCAGAGGTCTTAATTTGAAGACGAACAGACAATCTAATGGTGACCAAAAGGAAGAGAACAAAAAGACAAAAAATACTAGACAGAAAATTAAAGATTGATCAACCGGTACTGCACAGACCACAGAAAAAATGAGTTTTCAACTCGGGGGGAGGTGGGAGGAATCTCTGAGAAAATATTTAATGATGAACCAATTATACAAGGGATTGGATGTAAACACGCAATCAGTCAATAGGACAGATCAACGTTGGTGATATGAATGGTGAATGTTGATTTTGCAGTCTACGATTTGTCAATGTTTGTAACATATCGACAACTAAAAAGGCATAATTGCTATTCTGGAAAACTGTCTTAAAACTTTGATAATTTGTTCATTGCTGATTGTTAAGAAGGGTGTGAATATATCACTTGGGACACCCGCAGTGATAATCTTGTTAGAAACTCTGGGGTAAGTCATGAGTAAGTACCGAACCGAATTGTGATTAAGAAAAATGGAAGATATCTGTGGTCATTTGTGACACAGATAGTCCGTACCGGTTAAGTCATGGTGGTCGTCTAAAACTTTCGAAGTGATAACAAACGATTTAAGAAAATAATATCCAATAACATCGTATTTTCATTTCAGGTCCTACAGAACTAAACACTACAGGTAATGTTTATCTTATTTTGTTATTTTTGAATAATTCATAATTAAGATCACCACTTGTTCATGGGCATGTGAACCGTTGTTTGCCATCAGTTTCTTAAATATCTCCACAGAAACTGCTTTGCAAAACTAACCCAAACTGGATTGTAATATTCCTTGAGAGCTTTCTTCTCACATTATGCACGACAGTCCCAATATTAATTCAAAATGTCTACCATCACCGGAAATTTAAGTTTCTGCAATTGACAATTGCGGCTTTATCTTGTGTCAGAATTGAGCTGATGTTTAAACTGCAGCTCATTGACTGAGTAGTTCAAGGGTACATAAATATAATTTAGGTTCTGACTTTTGAAGCTTAACGCCACATTCAACAATATTTCAGCAATATCGTGGAGTTGAGTTTTATTGGTGGAGAACACCGGAGTAATCGGAGAAAACCACAGACCTGCCGCAAGTAACTGATAAACTTTGTCACATAATGCTATGTGAAGTACACCTCACCATGAGCGAGATTCGGACTCGCAACTATGGTAATGATAAACACTGATCGCATAGGGAGCTGTAAATCCAATTACCATACTATTACGACCACGACGGCCCCCAATAAAACTCAACCTTTATGTATCTAAAATTAGTGGCGCTAAATACCAGTCTCATTCCGAACATATTACTAAATTTGATGTTTTCCTTAATATTTTAGATGTACGATTGGTTAACGGACAATACCCATGGCAAGGTCGTGTAGAAGTATTCTATAATAATCGGTGGAGTACAATTTGTGACCACTTATTTGACAGAAATGAAGCACAAGTAATATGTTGTATGCTCGGATATGACAAAAACAGGTATTCTTTTTATTAGCGCTTGTAAAGGACTATTCCACAAATATTACAAGAAAAGTTTTAGAAATTATTACGTTTAACTATTATAAAAATAACATATTGTTGTTGAATTAACATTAGAGAAGACTGAAAGGACAAGCAGAACGGCAACCAAAAAAAAAGAAAAAAAAGTAAAAAAAAGAAAAAAAGAAAGAAAATATAAAAAAGAAACAAACAAAAAACAAAGTAAGAATTGTCTTTACGTAAAAAGTTTGAGGATACCAAAAGGATAATCAGAAGCCATAGCTCGAAGGACAGGCAATACAATGGTCAAAGAAAAAGGACAAAATGATAATCAACAGTCTGCAAAACATTATTATACAGAAAACTAAAGATCAAGAAACGCGAATCCTACGACAAATCTAGGGTTAACTCGGGTACCCAGAGAGGGATAACTGTGTTCCTGCTCCACATAAATACCCGTCGTATTTCTTTTTAATGACACGAACATCATCTGATATGCAAATCTTGCTGGACGCCAGTATATATGAAGACAATCGAATATCATTAACAACACATAAAACCACATGCAGGTCAAGACGAATCGAGCATCGTTTTATGGGGAAATCGTAGCGAAGATCACAAGACGGAATAAAACACGTAAGGACATGCAATTTGGCTGGAGCAACAACACGAACCCCACTAATACAAATAAAAAAACGAGAGCGAACGCAGGCGCTCCACATGTGCCACCCTTTGTGTTGCTCTCGTTATAAACCCTGTAATAAGTCATGAATGAGAAAGGACTGGATTGTGATTACGACAAACGGAACATGTACGTGGTCATTTGTGACACAGATAGTCCGAAACGATTAACCAACACATGATGGCGACATTAATTTTTTCGAAGTGATGATTTCAACTTAGCCACTAGTAACCCTTGTCTGAGTAGCTTCCTTCTCAGTAGCTTCCTTGTCCTTTATGAAGGAAATCATGGTAGTAACCACAATTTATGACATATCAGAACAAAGAATTGCATCTCTTGTCCTTGGTTTCTACCCATTCCAGCAATATATCGGTCTTATCATCGAGGTGAGATTCGGCGATGGAGGATATCAAAACATGCAAAGAAAGTATACGACCTAATGCCTAATCACTGACAAATTGCATTTACATATAATCGCATCGAGTACACTTTCTATACCCGGGAATGAAACTCAATATTCCAGCAACGATAGTCGCTGACTGCATTGGTGAATCTAAATCATCTACTTTCTTGGTTTTAAAAGACACATACATAATGATATTTTCACTAAATAACTCTAGGTTTGGGGATTTCAATGATCGCATCTATCTCATTGAGCTTGAAATAAAGGATACCACAGACACAGATAGGTCTGCTTCATACATTGACCTACACCTCGAAATTGATAGTGAGGGGCGGTTAAGAACGAAACTTTATGACAAAAGAGATGATTTCAATTTTCCCATCGTGAATTTTCCATTCATATGTAACAACATTTCAACAGCACCTGCATATGGAGTATATATCTCTCAGTTGATACGATATTATAGAACTTGTGGTTCCTATCAGGATTTCCTTGATATAGGGTTGCTGCTAACAAGGAAGCTACTAAACCAATGGTTCCTCTTAGTTAAATTGAAGTCATGACTTCGAAAGTTTGATGGGCGCCACCCTGACTTGATTGACCGTTATGGAATATATGTGTCACAAATGACCACGGATATGTTCCATACTCGATTATCTGGCAACTTTTGCTGTCAGTAAAATGGCGTCATCTGTTTTCGTATGAAGTGAAAAGAGGGCCGATATACGGGATGGAAACGAATATGCAATCCGGAAATGGCTGGTTTTAAAATTTCATGGTTCTGGCCATCTACCAAATCATATTACATCTAAATAATATAATAGAATGTTTGAAAATGACCACTTTCAAAATTGTGTTTACTTTTGATGTTTTTCTTAGTGCTGAAACCACAATGCACTGCAAAGTGACATGTATTTTATATAAGAAACAGGCACATTTCAGTCAGCTCTTTTGTTTACAAGTACGATCAGTGACCCCATGACAGTTACATGACAGAAAGAGCCGGTGTCTGAGAGGCAGACGACATAGTTCAATTTTATATAGCCCTTCTGGATTTTTTTCAAGCTACTTTATAAATGAAGTAAATTTTTAGCATTACAAAAAGTATGGTTCAGTAGGTAGGTTCACTGTTTTTGGTACTTGCGTCTTTAAAAGCAAACTTTAACATCTTTTATGAATTTATTACACAATCACTTTTTGCAGATTTACGTTTTGTTTCTATATACTTATGGCAAAACAAACGAATCGGAGAAAACGATCCGTCTTTAATCAGACACATTTAGAAAAGTTTTTTTTCGAAAATTGAAGAACTACGAAATTATGTGAAAAAAAAAGAACAGACATCGGAACAATGCCATGAATTCGTAGAAAAATAAAAGTAGGCCTATGCTACGGAGCAAAATTGTTTTAATGCTATTATTTATAAGATCGCACTTTGTAATCGATCGTTCATGCACTACAATAAAGCTACACATAAGTTCTGCTTCTTAGCTAAAAGCACAGAAAGTTACAGGGTAGGAAGCCATAAAATTGAGAGGATTATGTAAATATATAATTTGTAGTAGTTTTCATTTGACAATTACAGACGATGCGTATTTTAAATACTTTTAAAGTATATTATACAAAACTTCAGGGTACATCTCTTACGTAATATAATAATTTGTTTATGGAAATACAATATTCTTACTTGCCAACAGTAAAAAGATTAATCTGTTTTCATAACGGTTATTTCTGATTTGAACAAAGCATAACATATAATATGTCTGTGTAAAGAAAACATTTTTTGTTTATTTTAATAACGTCTTTCGAACTGGCGAACCCTTCTGATTAATCTCAGAATAGTCATAAAAAATATGATTGTTGTTTTTATAAGGAAAAATTGCATATGAATGGTTTTTGTCTATTTTGCTTTTTGGGGTTTGAAAGAAGAATGTTCTACCCTGCTCTGCTCACCCTGCTTTACTTCATAATTTTGGTTGTTGCTATATCATTCTGATGATGCACAAAAAAAATCAAGATAAAAATGAACAATCCAATATAACTTACGATCAATGTTAATCTTAAATTTTTTTTGTGAAAATAGCCCCAGAATCATTGCTGCATCAGGCGCAGATCCAACAGTTTTGAAAACGGGGACCCAGGCTCTTGTTTGCCAATTTTTACCCAATTTATACACGAATTTTACTAAATTGTCGAACACCCCCTTGATCCGCCAGTGTGCATTAATATGCACCCATTCCTCATGTATACTTGATAACCTATTAGAACCTTTCAAATGTGTATTGCATCTCCTATTCTAGTCACGGGTACCGTTAAATGGTCACAAAATGTGTATTGCGTTTCTGATTATTGCCAAAGATTGTGACACATGTATTCATGTATTCGGTCAGAGTCCCGTCGACCGGATGTAAGATGACACTTGTATATTCTGTCTGGCAATATTAGGTACCCTGCTGAGTGAACCGGTGTGAATGTACCTGTCGTTTTCAGAATGAAAATAAAAATAAGTAAACCCGCCTTTCACTTCTTATTTCAGGAATTATTTGTCTTAATTTATTGAAGAATAAAATATTTCAAATTAAAATATTGTCTCTCGCTTTACGGCGTTTACATAGGGATATGATTATTTGTTTTATATCATAAACAAAAATATTTATTATTCATTAAGGTGCCTCATTACAATAATCAGAACTTTTAAAGCACAATAACTTTGAGGCTGCACATACGCAATCCTGTGCTATAAAACAAGACATAAATAGCTTAATAGAGACCGATAGTTTAATATATACTTAATTCATGTTTTAGTAAATAGTCTCAGCATAGGTAATACAAGGTTAATGTGTTTCTCGCATGATAATCAAAAACAAGTAATAGTGAAGTGACAACAGTATACGTATTCTGTACGTGTATCACACTTTGCTAATATTTTAATACATTTAAAGTCACATTTCTTAATAAACATCGCATTAAGTTAAAATACCACATGAAAATCAAATACACAACAATTGATGGATTATTGTGTATTGAATACACTAAATGTATTAAGGGCCAGACTAGTATGACATAAATAATAATAATAAATAAATAAATAAATACGTATAGATACACGATAATATAATACTATAGATCGTCATATTCAATGAGCTAGTGACGACTACAGTATTACGTAATCTCTACTCAGCGGGTGATTTAGAGACCGTGCGATTTAACTGGTAAAATGCAAATTTAAAAGGAAAAACGCTAAAATCCCACGACAATGCAAATTTAAAAGGAAAAACGCAAATATAAAAGGAAAAACGCTAAAATCCCACGACAATGCAAATTTAAAAGGAAAAACGCTAAAATCCCACGACAATGCAAATTTAAAAGGAAAAATGCTAAAATCCCACGACAATGCAAATTTAAAAGGAAAAACGCAAATATAAAAGGAAAAATGCTAAAATGCCACGACAATGCAAATTTAAAAGGAACAGCGCTAAAATGCCACGACAATGCAAATTTAAAAAGAAAAGCGCTAAAATGCCACGACAATGCAAATTTAAAAGGAAAAACGCTAAAATGCCACGACAATGCAAATATAAAAGGAAAAACGCTAAAATGTCATGACAATGCAAATTTAAAAGGAAAAACGCTAAAATGCCACGACAATGCAAATTTAAAAGGAAAAACGCTAAAATGCCACGACAATGCAAATTTAAAAGGAAAAACGCAAATATAAAAGGAAAAACGCTAAAATGCCACGACAATGCAAATATAAAAGGAAAAACGCTAAAATGCCATGACAATGCAAATTTAAAAGGAAAAACGCTAAAATGCCACGACAATGCAAATTTAAAAGGAAAAACGCTAAAATACCACGACAATGCAAATTTAAAAGGTAAAACGCAAATATAACAAGATAATTCGCTAATTTAACTGGTAAATGCTAATATAACTGGTAATCTTTAATTATTTGCATTTTACCGGGCATATTTGCATTTTCTATTTCCTAGTGTGTGATGTCTGTTCTTCTTCGATATGCAGATTCTGATTACCTCTTTGGTATCTTCAAGCTCTTCTTTGGATTCGCCATTTTTCTTAGAAAAAATCTAAGATTCCCTGTTTGACAATATATCATTTCTCCAAGGTTATTAAAAGACTACACATGTTTCCATTTGAAACGCCACTAAATTTATCAATTTTTAAAACCAACATGTTAGTCAATGTATTCACTCCGACAAAAGTTAAGCACCACCCTATATTTTTATCGATATATTTTGTTACATCAATACTGTTAAAACAAGAAAATAGATATCACCAATTTTCTTGCACTTCTTAAAATACTACACCAAGGGTTCTAAAATTACCAATCTACGAAGTATTTATCATCCTGAAAGACGTGACTATAACGTGGAAAAAATGGGGTTTAAAACAGACGCTGGAAAAATGTAAAACCAGGTTGTCTTTGATGGAAGTTTTTAACATTGTATTAAAATGCAGAGTCTTCAGATTTTGAAAACTTGTAAATGCATATATTGTGTGTATGTGTAAGGCATAAAAATCAATAACGAGTATATCCACAGCGTTTATTGTGAAGTTCTGTAACACGCCTCGTAATGCTTCGCACAAGACGCCTAAGCCATTCTTTGGGGAACTGTTGCCACTCCTGTAAGATGGCAGTTCTTAATTCGTCAATATTTTGACATATTGGATTGCGTTGGTTATTTTTTCGGCCAATAAAGTCCCATACATACTCTATAGGGTTCACGTCTGGCGACATCGCAGGCCATGGAATTGTCTGAACAGCCTCTTGCTGTAAAAAATGTTGTACAATTCGGGCTCTATGTGGCCTAGCATCGTCGTCCATGAACATTGGCCTGTCAGCCAACACATGATTGTCGAAATGGGGGACTACGCGTGGAGCGAGCACATTGTCACTGTAATTTTGGCCTGTCAGATTACCATCAAGAACGTACAAGTCCAACTTACAGTCAAAAGAAAAACAACCTGAAAGTTACACCCCACCCCCAAAAGCAGTTGTGCCCAAAATGTGGGTGTCCTGAAATGAAGTATTTCGTTGGCGCCAAAGCCTTGCATGACTGTCGGTAGGGCGTAGCAAAAAACGGCTTTCATCAGACCAGTGGACCCGTCTCCATGTGCGAATAGTCCACCCCAATGATCATGTGACCAGTCAAATCGAGCAAGGCGATGACGTAATATCAACCTGTGGACGTTTTATGGATCATCGCGCTCGCATTCCCTGATGGTGGAGGCATCTGATTACAGTGCATGTGCTAATGTGGCCTCCAAACTCTAAATTACCACGAAGTGCAACAGCTGTACTGAACGGCCGTTGCCGCGCCCGTCTAAATATGAGCTGGTCCTCTCTCGGCGTCATTTTGCGAGGTCTACCTGCACGTGGACGGTCAATAACATTCCCCGTTTGACGAAAACGCTGCATCAGTCGTACAATGATGGAATGGTTAACCCTGAAGTGGTCTGTCACCCTTCTATGGCTAAAACCACTGTTATGCATGCCAATAGCTTGCCACCTTTCTGGTATGGTTAATTTTCGCCGCACCATACCAAAACAATAGAAAACGAAACTTAAAACTCTACACAAAAGAAATCAGCTCTCGTACACGTGGCACTTTACGCACCCCGTCATATACACATAAATAAAAATCGATTAATAACCTGTTTCACAGGTAAGTAAGTATGTGTGTACAGGTAACGAAAACAACAAACCGATTTGAAATAAGTTCATTATTAGAAAAGATATTATTGAAACAAATCAGGTGGTGCTTAACTTTTGTCAGACTGTATGTAATGCATTTTATGATAGCTTAAGAGGTAACATTAACATACATGTATTTGTACTCATATAGTATACCTATTTACTAATTAAGGATATAATAGTTAAGATTTTGGTTTCATCTATTATCAAAATGCAACTTTGAATATAGCTAACAAGTGATAAGTGAAGCCTAGATCTGGAGCACCTGATTTCACCCCCAGATTTTAGTGGGGTTCATGTTACTCGATCTTTAGTTTTATGTGTATGTTTTGATGATCGTTGTACTTTTTCTTTTGGTCATTTTGTTGTCTCTTCCTCTACGATTTATGTATTTTGATTTTCCCCTTTGGTATCTTTAAACTCTTCTCACAGTCTTACAATATTCGACGACACTTTTCCTCGTTAGTTCCAAAAATCATCCAATGCGAAAGCGAGGCTTAGGGAAAATAGCTTCGAGGTTGCGCGTCAGTAATTTTGCCCTGATAGCTTGTTTTTTTTCAAAACATTGTATTCAGCTGACAAAGCCGAAATGTAGTAAATTGTTAATTCATCGTACTTAAAATTGCAGTCATCATTTCGAATATTTGACGGCCGACATCATGACTCGGTTAAGGGTTACGAAATATCTGTGTCGCATTAGAAGACGAAGGATATGTTGTGTTTGTTGTAATACCAATATTGTTCTTTTCGCTTCAATGATAAATGCAATGAGTTAGGTCGTTGGATCTAACAACTCATACAAGCCTATCACCAATATGGCGTGGGTTCGTGCCCAGCTTTGTAAATTACAAAAAGGATGCATTCGAATTGCAGCGGTAAGTGATAATGTTTACCTGTTGCTTGCCCAGGGCGGGTGGTTCTCTTCGGGTACTCCGGCTCCCTCCACCACTAAAACTGGTCGCCATGATATAGCTGAAATATTGCTGAAGGTGGCATTAAACATCAAAAGTCAAATTCAAATTCAATGATAAATTACAGATTTCTTAACGATAGTAAACGGTTATTGTCTTTAGTGTAGCAGGTATTGATTACCCTTCCAGAGCTCCGATGCGCACCCTCGGTTTTTGTGCCGGTCGACACTCAATCCATACATTCTGTTTATTGCTTAGTAGACAGTAGGTGTCTTTGCGTTTTAAGTTCCGTGTTGTGATGTCCGTTACGATTTCCGCATAAAAACGATGTATTTCCCTTAGTGGTTTGTAGGAGGGAGCATGTCTTGTTTGTAGGAGAGTACATGTCGTGTTTGTAGGAGGGTATATGTCGTGTTTGTAGGAGAGCACATGTTGTGTTTGTAGGAGGGTACATGTCTTGTTTGTAGGAGGGTACATGTCATGTTTGTAGGAGGGTACATGTCTTGTTTGTAGGAGAGGAGAATACATGTCATGTTTGTAGGAGGGTACATGTCATGTTTGTAGGAGGGTACATGTCTTGTTTGTAGGAGAATACATGTCATGTTTGTAGGAGGGTACATGTCATGTTTGTAGGAGGGTACATGTCTTGTTTGTAGGAGAATACATGTCGTGTTTGTAGGAGAGTACATGTCATGTTTGTAGTAGGGTACATGTCTTGTTGAGGGTACATGTCTTGTTTGTAGGAGGATACATGTCTTGTTGAAGGTACATGTCTTGTTTGTAGGAGAGCACATGTTGTGTTTGTAGGAGGGTACATGTCATGTTTGTAGGAGGGTACATGTCATCTTTGTAGGAGAGTACATGTCATGTTTGTAGGAGAGTACATGTCTTGTTTGTAGGAGAGTACATGTCTTGTTTGAAGGAGAGTACATGTCGTGTTTGTAGGAGGGTACATGTCATTTTTTTTTTTTTTTTTTTTTTTTTGATAATGACATTTCAGTCACAAGAAGAAGGGAGCATGTGTGGGCTGATACAGGTTTTATGTTGTAATTCTGTATCAGCCCCCATATCCAACTTTTTTTATTTTTTTATTTATTGTTTCCTATAGTCAGGATTTTATAAATTCCCTTGCATCACCACCTGACTAGAGTGTGACAGGAGTTTTCAAAAATAAGTTTTGTGACTACATTGGTTTTACATTTTGATAAACAAAATAAAGAAATAATAATATATAATAGTAATAAACACTTTCATTCATCTTTCACACACACTCTCTTACCATTTTGTTTTTCTAAAATATTTGATTGCTCCTGACATTTTGTACTTAATCAAAAAAGCTGAAAAAAGAATCTCATCACTATATGAATCAAATAAACAAAAAATATTATGATTAGTTGAAAATATATTGTAAGGGGGTCCACATTTTTTCAAATGCTAAAATGGTATTGTTTTTCTTTGATATATATTGTTCAAGTGAACGGTACCACATAATTTTATGTTTAAATTCTACAATATTTAGCCTTTGTTCATTGAGTTTGCACTTGAAGACAATAGTTCACTAGTATTCATCTTTGTATAAGGTTTTGCAAAATGATAGCTAGACAGAACATCTTTCCAAAAAGGATTTGTAAGCTTCATAGCAACTTCCTTTAGCTTTTCTTTCTGAAAAGTTAAAATTCTTTCACCACCATAGCTTTGAAGATTGAATAATAATACTTTTTGCCAATCACCATCTAAATTGGAAAATAATCGTTTAATCCAACCTACTTTCAGATAAATATTAAATGATTGAAGATATATCATTTTCAAACCCCCCTGATATATATCACCAATTAAAGTACTTCGCTTTATCTTATCTGACTTCCCATTCCATATGAATTTATAAAAAAGTGAATTTAAATCATTTATTTTTGTCTGAGGTAAATTTGGTAGTGATGTCAGTAAATGAATTAGCTTTGGTAGTGCAAGAGTTTTTATAACTAATTTTACCAAGTAATGTCAGTTTTCTATGCTGCCAACATTTTAGTATTGCCTTAACCTCCTTGATTTTTTTGGTAAAATTTATATCTGTAATACAGTTTAAATCAAGTGAAAAATCAATTCCCAAAACCTTAAAGTTTTCATGAAACCAATTTAGTTTCATATTTGGAGAAATAATTTGATCTGAATACTTCTTGTTTCAAACCCACACAGCTTTTGTTTTGGATGAATTCATTTTTAAACCAGACACCTTGTAAAAAGATTCAAAACATTCAAGAGCCTCCCTCAATGAATTTTCACTCCCATCTAGAATAAGAAAGGTATCATCAGCATACAAACTTATGAGAGATTCAACTTCATTGATAATAATACCATGAATGTCTTGGTTGGCTTTCAATTTTAATGAAAGCAGCTCCACACCGATTATAAACAAATAAGGTGAAAGCGGATCACTTTGTCGACGGCCTTTGTTCATTGAGTTTGCACTTGAAGATGTAATTTTTTGCAATAATTGAAATCAAATTAACAAGAAGATCTCCTGACTCAAAGCCAAAGAAAAATTCTTTTTTGGCAAAAATCAAATTCTTGTAATATTGTTTTAATTGTTTTGACAAAGATTTGAGAAAAAATTGTGTCACAGGACAGTCAAAGAATAGATGTTCAATAGTTTCATCATGAATTTTGCAAAATGTACATAAATTAGTATTGTTGAGCTTTATTTTATGTAAAAAGGATTTGGTAGGAATGATCCTGTGTAACAATTTAAATTGAAAATTTTGAAGATATGAGTTTCTACAAGATTTTTTTAAAATAGTAAAATATTTTGACCAATTTGTTATTTCACAATTAAGAAGATTTTCCCATTTGGAAAATGTTTCTGTTGGTAAAGAAATGATTGCATTCACAAGACCTTTATTAACAAACCTAACATTTTTTACTATGAACTATTCTTTCTAAATAGGCATCCTTTTTACTAAGTATGTCGAAATTTACATTTCCACAGTTTTCCTTTAGATGATCTTTGATGTACTTGGGAACATTTGACACCAGACTATAGTACTTCAAAAAATTATTGGTATTCAATTTATTTCTAGTCTGTTCAAAAGTATAAAAATTACCAGAATGTGGGTCAATAAGATCACATAAATACTGCACATTATGTTCTATCCATCTAATATAATAATTTAAATCAGTTACTGGTACAAAATTAAGGATATCAAGAGACAATATTTCATCAGTATTCAACTTTGTATAAGGTTTTGCAAAATGATAGCTAGACAAAACATCTTTCCAAAAAGGATTTGTAAGCTTCATAGCAACTTCCTTTAGCGTTTCTTTTCGAAAAGTTAAAATTCTTTTAACGCCATAGCTTTGAAGATTGAATAATAATACTTTTTGCCAATCACCATCTAAATTGGAAAATAATCGTTTAATCCAACCTACTTTCAGATAAATATTAAATGATTGAAGATATATCATTTTCAAACCCCCCTGATATATATCACCAATTAAAGTACTTCGCTTTATCTTATCTGACTTCCCATTCCATATGAATTTATAAAAAAGTGAATTTAAATCATTTATTTTTGTCTGAGGTAAATTTGGTAGTGATGTCAGTAAATGAATTAGCTTTGGTAGTGCAAGAGTTTTTATAACTAATTTTACCAAGTAATGTCAGTTTTCTATGCTGCCAACATTTTAGTATTGCCTTAACCTCCTTGATTTTTTTGGTAAAATTTATATCTGTAATACAGTTTAAATCAAGTGAAAAATCAATTCCCAAAACCTTAAAGTTTTCATGAAACCAATTTAGTTTCATATTTGGAGAAATAATTTGATCTGAATACTTCTTGTTTCAAACCCACACAGCTTTTGTTTTGGATGAATTCATTTTTAAACCAGACACCTTGTAAAAAGATTCAAAACATTCAAGAGCCTCCCTCAATGAATTTTCACTCCCATCTAGAATAAGAAAGGTATCATCAGCATACAAACTTATGAGAGATTCAACTTCATTGATAATAATACCATGAATGTCTTGGTTGGCTTTCAATTTTAATGAAAGCAGCTCCACACCGATTATAAACAAATAAGGTGAAAGCGGATCACCTTGTCGACGGCCTTTGTTCATTGAGTTTGCACTTGAAGATGTAATTTTTTGCAATAATTGAAATCAAATTAACAAGAAGATCTCCTGACTCAAAGCCAAAGAAAAATTCTTTTTTGGCAAAAATCAAATTCTTGTAATATTGTTTTAATTGTTTTGACAAAGATTTGAGAAAAAATTGTGTCACAGGACAGTCAAAGAATAGATGTTCAATAGTTTCATCATGAATTTTGCAAAATGTACATAAATTAGTATTGTTGAGCTTTATTTTATGTAAAAAGGATTTGGTAGGAATGATCCTGTGTAACAATTTAAATTGAAAATTTTGAAGATATGAGTTTCTACAAGATTTTTTTAAAATAGTAAAATATTTTGACCAATTTGTTATTTCACAATTAAGAAGATTTTCCCATTTGGAAAATGTTTCTGTTGGTAAAGAAATGATTGCATTCACAAGACCTTTATTAACAAACCTAACATTTTTTACTATGAACTATTCTTTCTAAATAGGCATCCTTTTTACTAAGTATGTCGAAATTTACATTTCCACAGTTTTCCTTTAGATGATCTTTGATGTACTTGGGAACATTTGACACCAGACTATAGTACTTCAAAAAATTATTGGTATTCAATTTATTTCTAGTCTGTTCAAAAGTATAAAAATTACCAGAATGTGGGTCAATAAGATCACATAAATACTGCACATTATGTTCTATCCATCTAATATAATAATTTAAATCAGTTACTGGTACAAAATTAAGGATATCAAGAGACAATATTTCATCAGTATTCAACTTTGTATAAGGTTTTGCAAAATGATAGCTAGACAAAACATCTTTCCAAAAAGGATTTGTAAGCTTCATAGCAACTTCCTTTAGCGTTTCTTTTCGAAAAGTTAAAATTCTTTTAACGCCATAGCTTTGAAGATTGAATAATAATACTTTTTGCCAATCACCTTCTAAATTGGAAAATAATCGTTTAATCCAACCTACCTTCAGATAAATATTAAATGATTGAAGATCTATCATTTTCAAATCCCCCTGATATATATCACCGATTAAAGTACTTCGCTTTATCTTATCTGACTTCCCGTTCCATATGAAATTTTTTTAAAAAGTGAATTTAAATCATTTATTTTTGCCTGAGGTAAATTTGGTAGGGATGTCAGTAAATGAATTAGCTTTGGTAGTGCAAGAGTTTTTATAATTGTAATTTTACCAAGTAATGTAAGTTTTCTATGCTGCCAACTTTTTAGCATTGCCTTAACCTCCTTGATTTGTTTTGTAAAATTTACATGAGACCAATTTAGCTTCATATTTGGACAAATAATTTGATCTGAATACTTCTTGTTTCCAACCCACACAGCTTTTGTTTTGGATGCATTAATTTTTAAACCTGACACCTTGTAAAAAGATTCAAAACATTCAAGAGCCTCCCTCAATGAATTTTCACTCCCATCTAGAATAAGAAAGGTATCATCAACATACACACTTATGAGAGATTCAACTTCATTGAAAATAATACCATGAATATATTGATTGACCTTCAATTTTAATGAAAGCAGCTCCACAACGATTATAAACAAATAGGGTGAAAGCGGGTCACTGTGTCGACAGCCTCGTTGTAGAGAAAAAAAAATGACATTTGACCATTATTTATAACACAACTTTTGGCTTTTGAATAGAATAGTTCAAACCATTTACAAACAGATGGTCCAAAATTAAAACTTGAGAGGGCTTTTTATCAAAAATTTCCATTCAACTGAATCAAATGCTTTCTCGAAATCTACAAGAAGTAATAGACCGGTTTTGTTATGCTGTTCAAGACAATGCATCAAATCATACAACAGTCTTGTATTTTCCCCAATAAATCTTACTTTTATAAAACCTTTTTGTGTATCACTAATAATAAATGGTAATAGAGGTTTAATTCTATTAGCAATTACAGCAGAAGCTATTTTAAGGTCAGTATTTAATAAACTTATTGGTCTCCAGTTGCCAATGAAACGCCTGTCCTTTCCTTCTTTTGAAATACATGTTATGACTCCCTGATACTGAAAATCAGTTAAGCTTCCAGAATCATAGGCTGAATATAATGACCTATAAAGCAATGGACCAATATCTTCCCATTTTTTTTTATAAAAATCTACAGTATATCCATCAGAACCTGGACTTTTTCCACCTGTCATTAACTTCAGTGATTGGGCACATTCTTTAAATGTTATATTACCTTCACACAAGTATTTTTGTTCTTCTGTGAGTTTAATATTATAATTAAAAAAGGACTCATCATTGCAATCTAAATTTGTTGTTGAATACAATGTTTTGTAAAAATCGTGTTGTTGAAGGAGAATTTTAGATTGATCTGATATATGATGACCTGTGTCATCAATAAGCTCAGTTATAGTTTTTTTAATAAAATTTTTCTTTTCTAGTTTACAGAAGTATTGTGAGCATTTTTCTCCATTTTCATGCCAGTAAGGTCTTTTTCTTCCCTTGTTTTTGTTATACTATGAGATATTGAAATACTTCTGATCTTCATCTTAAGAATTTCAAAAAATACTTGGTCATTACAATGCAAGTTCAACATTTAAAAGATCATTAATATCTCCAGATAAATAGTACTCAGACACAGTTTCTTTAATACATGTCTTAACCTTCTCTACATAAACAAAATCTCTAAGTAACTGAGAATTAAATTTCCAATATCCCTTTCCACTTCTGGCAAGACTGGCAGAAAAAGTGAAAGTGATTGCTGAATGGTCAGTTTTATATCCTGGAATTATTTTTGTATTTTTCATAAGTGAAAAAAGATCCTCAGATACAAGCAAGTAATCAAGACGACTTTGTTTTATTGGGGAGCTTTGCCACCAGGTATACTTTCTACCATTTGGAAAACAGGTTCTCCATGGATCTAATAATTCAAAGGTTTCTAACATTTCTTTGATTTTCTCCCTCGAATTTTGGTTTCTATTATGTATAATATTATATGTATCAATACTAGTATCTTGAACAACATTCCAATCACCACACAATAAATAACTAGTGTTAGAATAAGAAGCAATATTCTTCATAATTTCATTAAACATTTCCAGTTCATCACTGTTATAGCCATAAAGAGACACAAATGTTAATCTTTGATCAAATAAACTAATATCTAAAATTATGTATCTTCCATTCTGATCAATCTTTAAATCATGAACAGTATAATCTAGACCTTTCTTAAACATAACACAAACACCAGCACTTCTGTTATTAAAATGACTGAAAAGACATGTATCTCCCCATTCATCCTCCCAAAGTTTTTCAACCTCTTTACTACTATGGGTTTCTTGAAAACAAACAATTGAGGTATTTTTCCCTTTTGCCCAATCAAAGACATCATTTCTTTTTTTAACACTTGAAAAAAGACCCCTTACATTCATTGAGAGAACTGTAACAGTATTATCCATATCTAAAATATGAAGCAACAAAAACAAAATTCAGGAACCAATCTACTATTTCTTATACAACAATAAAAATTTTACAATACACATTCATACAAACACACACATTTATAAGATGACGCTTGACAGTTGGTGTTAAAGGCATAACTGTTAATTACAACAGATTTTATTTCACAGTTAGGCAGTAATCAAATATATATATATACAAATCATAAATATTTATAACAATCATTTATGTGAACAAAAGTTGTTTCCCTTATTGAATATAAGGTACTATATTGGAGTACAAGTAGACCGAATGATAAAGAGGAGATGGAAAAATCCTATTCTTGTATAATGATTTTTATTTCAAGAACAAGGAATATATTACTTGCAAGTAGGGTTGTTTAAAGAAACATATAAACTGATGTAAAGTTACTGAATTTATAAGATACTGTGTCAAAAAAAACAAAAAAAAAACAAAAAAAAAACTAGATCCAAAGATAAAAATAAAGAAGAATTTTCTCCCTTCTAGTATAAAGTGGACAAAAAAGGGGGAATATTGGATTCTAACAATATACATAGTACATATTTAAACATTAACACTACACTTGGTGCACATTTTAATAGTAACACATCACACATAATACATATCATGATATCAACATTTATAACAATCATTTACGTGAACAAAAATTGCTTCCCTTACTGAAAATCACATACTATATTAGAGTACAAGTAGACCTAAGGATAATAGTAAAGAGGAGATGGAACAATCATATTCCTGTATAATATTATTTATTTCAAAAACAAAGAATATATTACTTGCAAGTAGGTTTATTTAAAGCTACATATTTTAAGCTGATGTAAAGTTACTGAATTTATAAGATAATGCAAACAAAATAAACAAAAAAAAAAATAAACAAAAAACTAGATCCAAAGATAAATATAAATAAGAGTTATCTCCCTTCTAGTGTTAAAGTGGACGAAAATGGAGGGGTGTATATTAAATTCTTTAAACCAACAATATACATAATACATAATATAACATTAATATTACACTTAGTACACATTATAATAGTAACACAACACCAAGTACACATTTTAATATCAACATCACAGATAATACATATCACAATGTTAACAACACACACAGCATGTACTGTATCATAATATAAACACCATACATGGTACACATTACAATATTAACGCCATACATGGTACACATTACAATATTAACACCATACTTGGTACACATTACAATATTAACACCATACATGGTACATATTGTAACATTAACATTACACATAGTACATCAACATTTAAAACAATCATTTATGTGAAGAAAAATTGCTTCCTTTATTGAAAATCACATACTATATTGGAGTACAAGTAGACCTAAGTATCACGATAAAGAGGAGATGGAAAAACCATATCTATGTATAATGTTCAAAAACAAGGAATATATTTCTTGTGAGTAGGTTTATTTAAAAAAAAAAAAAACAAAACAAAAAAAAAAAAAAAAAAAACCCGAAACAAAACAAAATATATTCAAAGATTAATATAGATAAGGGGTATCTCCCTTCTAGTATTTACGTTGGCAAAGGAGGGAATATTGGACTCTATAAATTTTGATTTAACATGACAAAATGGTACCTATTATAATATGAATATCACAATATTAACACTCAGCAGTTAACTGTATCATGATATTAACATTACACATAGTACATATCAAAATAGTAATTCAAAGACATTATATAGATTTAAATAGTAGTTATAGTTTTTATTTACATTTCAATTTAAATATATAAATACATACATGTACATGTTCTTATCTTTTCTTTCTCAACTTTTCCTCAATATTGTCAAAAATATCAAATTTAATTCTTGAACCCTCAGCTAGCTTTGCATATACATTACAGTTATAAAACCACACATTTTCAAATCTTTCACTTCTCTTAAGTCTAGCCATAAGTCCTAGATTACTTTGTGTAATATCGTCGTGGAAACGAAAGTCTTTCTTTAAATTTCTCTTCTTTCTCATAATGTTAATTTTAACTTCAGTATTTTTCACTTTTACAATCACAGGTCTAATTCCTCTATCTTTACCAGGTATTCGGTGTATAGCTTGCACATCACTAGGTGAGATGTGGACCTTGAGCTCAGTGTTAACTAGTTTCACAAAGTCCTCTCTGAGGTTTTCATCCTTTCTCTCTGGGAAATTCAACATTCTGATATTGTGCTTACGAGAATATTGTTCGTTATGGTTTCCCAACTTTAGAGCATCAACAGATCTTCTATCAGCATCATTTAGCTTTTCCTCTAAAGAATCCATTTTCTTATCTTTGTCTCTCAATCTTTCCTTTAAGTTTTCATTCTCAATAGCAAAATAATCAATTTGATCCTGCATCTTTCCAGTTTGTTCCTTCACTTTACTTTCAATTTCCTGTGAGAAAGATTTTTTAAATGTTACTAATAATTAGTTGACAATAGATGTAACGAGGTCATTCAGATCACTTTGCTTGACTAAACAGTTAACTGCACTTTCTAGATCAGTTTTGGTACAAGTAGCCTGAAGGGATTTTTTAATTTCACCTGAGTCAGTGTGAATACTCATTAAATCAATTCCTTCCAGGTGTCAAACCAGTAATTCAACCAATCAGAGCTAAGAACAAGTAGTCCCTTTTAAAAAAAAAGTTCCTTTCACTTTGTTGTATCGTGACAAATACTGAATGGAATGGAATAAATAAATTGATAATTAAAGTTAAATGTATAAGGATTATTTTGAGCCCAAATTTGATTGATTTAATTGTATTTTAATATGGATATGGAGGATTTGATGCATGACCTATAAATAGGGAATTTCTGGGGGATGACAGAGCTATTTTTAGAGTAGGTATTTTCCATAGCCTGGCATTTCACTGCAAGACTTTAAACATGGCCTGATATTTTGACAGAACGTAGAGGAATCATGGACATTTCAGAAAATGTATGGTCTTCGAAAGGTTAAACTTAAGATAAAATGGCCAGGTAGACTCGAAAAAACACAAATTTAGTAGAAAACCTTAAAGAAATTAATTATAGGTTTCACACCTCCACACTGTCTTCTGCCACATCTGAATGAGTTCTTTTGTCACGCTTGGGAGGATTTTCTTTAGAAAAATTCCCTGTCTTTTTTGCTGCAAGCATAGTTTGCACAGTCTTCACACCTTTTTGACTATTATCCCCAGTAGGCATAATGGTTGGTAAATCACTTTAAAAAATCCATATCAATAGCCTTTAAATGTTGATTACAAGAATCTGTTTTTCATTGATTAAGATCACAAATTTCAATGTTTTTCCATTCAAAAAGCATTTTTATCAAGCTGAAAATTTTTCACAAAAGATGATTCTATTTATAATGCTGTATTACATCAAAATCCAGCTTAAAAAAGCCAAAAACTGCAGAGCTGAAATTAACTCACTACTCTAATGGTGGCCATCTTAACATGTCGTGTTTGTAGAAGGGTACATGTCTTGTTTGTAGGAGATTACATGTCATGTTTGTAGGAGGGTACATGTCATGTTTGTAGGAGGGTACATGTCTTGTTTGTAGGAGGATACATGTCTTGTTTGGAGGAGGGTATATGTCGTGTTTGTAGGAGGGTACATGTCAAGTTTGTAGGAGGGTATATGTCGTGATTGTAGGAGGGTACATGTCGTGTTTGTAGGAGAGTACATTTCTTGTTTGTAGGAGGGTACATGTCGTGTTTGTAGGAGGGTACATGTCGTGTTTGTAGGAGGGTACATGTCGTGTTTGTAGGAGGGTACATGTCGTGTTTGTAGGAGGGTACATGTCGTGTTTGTAGGAGGGTATATGTCTTCTTTGTAGGAGGGTACATGTCGTGTTTGTAGGAGGGTACATGTCGTGTTTGTAGGAGGGTACATGTCGTGTTTGTAGGAGGGTACATGTCTTGTTTGTAGGAGGATACATGTCTTGTTTGGAGGAGGGTATATGTCGTGTTTGTAGGAGGGTACATGTCAAGTTTGTAGGAGGGTATATGTCGTGATTGTAGGAGGGTACATGTCGTGTTTGTAGGAGAGTACATTTCTTGTTTGTAGGAGGGTACATGTCGTGTTTGTAGGAGGGTACATGTCGTGTTTGTAGGAGGGTACATGTCGTGTTTGTAGGAGGGTACATGTCGTGTTTGTAGGAGGGTACATGTCGTGTTTGTAGGAGGGTATATGTCTTGTTTGTAGGAGGGTACATGTCGTGTTTGTAGGAGGGTACATGTCGTGTTTGTAGGAGGGTATATGTCTTGTTTGTAGTAGGGTACATTTCTTGTTTGTAGGAGGGTATATGTCTTGTTTGTAGGAGGGTATATGTCTTGTTTGTAGGAGGGTACATGTCGTGTTTGTAGTAGGGTACATGTTGTGTTTGTAAAAGGGTACATGTCGTGTATGTAGGAGGATACATGTCATGTTTTTATGAGGATGCATGTTGTGTTTGTAGGAGGGTACATGTCGTGTTTGTGGGAGGGTACATGTCGTGTTTGTAGGAGGGTACATGTCGTGTTTGCATGAGGGAACATGTCGTGTTTGTAGGAGAGTACATGCCGTGTTTGTAAGAGGGTACATGTCGTGTTTGTAGGAGGGTACATGTTGTGTTTGTAAAAGGGTACATGTCGTGTTTGTAGGAGGGTACATGTCGTGTTTGCAGGAGGGAGCATGTCTTGTTTGCGTTGTCATACCCCTGCTCCCTGAAGGGGGAGGGGAGTATACTGTTTTACCTCTGTCCGTCTGTCCATCCGTCCTTCCATCCTTCCGTCCTTCCGTCCTTCCATCCTTCCGTCCTTCCATCCTTCCGTCCGTCCAAGATATTTTTTGTCGCATATTTCTCAGTAACTATTGATGGCAGAAATCTGATATTTGGTCACAAGCATCATATAGGAATACCATATTGTGGGTAGCATTTTTGGAACCGTCAGATTCCTACTTCCTGTTTGCCGACTTAGTTGGTCTTTATACACATTGAACATATATGCACATTTTTCGTCACATTTTTCTCAGCAACTATTGATGAGAGAGATCTGATATTTGGTCACAAGCGTCATATGGGTACCCCATATCGTTGGAAGCTTTTTTTTGACTCATCAGATTCCTACTTCCTGTTTGCCAAAGAGCGGGGGTATCATAGGTGAGCATTAGCTCACAGTTCATCTTGTTTGTGATTGTTTGCGTATATTGGTGTCCAACACATATTGTGTTTTTCGGTTTGTTTTTCGTCGTCTTGTGTGCCCTATGTTGCCAGTTTCTCTGGATTGTCTTTTAATTAGCCGTTCGGTATTCTATAACGTTTATTTGAGACATTTGGTAGATGCATACATTGTACAGTCTAACATTATAAGGGTAATAACAAAATTACCGAAATCCGAACAATCTTACAAAGGGAAATTCAAAACTCATATTTATATAAACAGACAAAATCAGTCAACAACTGGAAAACTGTGAAAACCGTAATGAACCTGACTTGGTACAGGCATTTCTAAAGAAATGGTGGGTTGGATGAGATTTTAAGGTGCCAAACCTCCCGCTCTCATTACGGTTCAAAGGTTCCGGCTGTCACTATAACAGTATTTAAATACAGGAATAAAATAGGTAAAATAGTTGTCAAAGCAGTACCATATTCGGTGACATAAATGTCAAAAATATTTTTATGTCGCACATTGATAAAAAAAAAAAATATCCTTGACATTTTTCCTGATTTCTTTATCTTTATACATTTTCACTATATGAAAATGCATCGCTTATAATCGTTTCTGCAGAGACGGAATATATTTCGACAAGATCTTGGTATCGGAATATAAACTTTTTAAGAGATTGAATAAGGCGAATCTTTTTATAGCCCTGGTCCAGTAGTCTGTTTCTCAGATGAAGATGACGTTTCAGGAAATCAGAATAATTGCTACTGGCCCTTGCATAGTGAATCAATTGCGAGATGTAAACACCATATGCAGGAGAAGCTGGTATATTGCTGCACATGTTTGGAAAATTTATGATTTTAAAATTGAAGTCGTCCCGTTTATCATAAATTTTAGTATTGAGTTGACCACTGTCGTCAAATTCGAGGTAAAACTCCAAAAATGATGTGGACGAAGCTGTATCGGTGGTCTCTTTAACTTCCAGCTCTGGAGGATATATCAATGGAAGAAATTTTGCAAATCTTGAATTATTGATAGATAAAACGTCATCAATATACCTGTATGTGAAATTAAAGGCTCTAGCCTCATGAATATTCTTATCTTTTACAAGCTTTTGAAGAAACTCCGACTCATGAGTATCAAAATAAATCGGCTAGAAGAGGGGCACAATTCGTACCCATTGGTATGCCGACAACTTGCTGAAACAGTGTCCCTCCAAAGGAGACAAATTTTGCGATACACACTATTTTTGTTATTGCTGCCAAAATGTCAACCAGGTTTCGTGTTTATTACGATACATTGTGAGTGAAAATAAAAACACTAAGAATCAGAGTGCAAATAAATATAATTTTAGGTATATCAAAGCTTATGGTGGTGCCGCCTTTGGACAAGGTAATAATGGGCCAATAATGTTGAACGATTTGAATTGTAATGGAAAAGAGACTGATATATCTGAATGCTCTTCTCGCGGCTGGTTAATAAGCAGCTGTAATCACCAACAAGATGCAGGTGTTTCTTGTAGTGAGTATACCTTTAATATAGCTTACTTTTTCAGATAATGTTGACCTAACTTAATAAGTATATATTTTATATAACTTACTTTGTCTGATAATGTTGGCTATATTTAATAAGTATATCGTTTATATAGCTTAATTTGTTTGATAATGTTGGCTATATTTAAATAAGTATATCGTTTATATAACTTAATTTGTCTGATGCTGTTGGCCATATTTAATAAGTATATCGTTTATATAACATAATTTATCTGATAATGTTGGCTATATTTAAATAAGTATATCGTTTATATAGGTTAATTTGTCTGATAATGTTGGCTATATTTAATAAGTATATTGTTTATATATAGGTTAATTTGTCTGATAATGTTGACCATATTTAATAAGTATATTGTTTATTTATAGGTTAATTTGTCTGATAATGTTAGCCATATTTAATAAGTATATCTTTTATATAGCTTAATTTGTCTTGTTATGTTGGCCATACTTAAATGTCAAATATTATTATGCAATAATTTCACGAATTAATTATATTGACAATGTATTGATACAATTTAACATCAGCATGTCGAATGTCTCTTTTTCTGAGTAAAGTCAGAAGGGACGCAGACGTTATAAAAGGAAATAATTAATAAGATAAAGGGACAAATTCGTGAGGAAAGAAAAAAAAAATATGCCTACAAAACATAATTGAAGAAAGGAAATAAATAAAGAGCAATATGAACCGAAACTAAAAGTCCGTGGTGAACACCATGTTCTCTGGGACCTACATATCTTATATTGTGTCGTCTCGTCGATTCAATTCATTTTTTTTTCTCAATAAAACGGAAAATGTTAAGGTTTAAAACCCTATAATATAACACCACAATAGAACAATGATTGATTGACTGGTTGTTGCTGAGTAGTAGTTAAGGTATGCTACTGACGAGAATACAAAAAGTTTGAAAGTACTAAATAACAAATCAAGGATAGACAATGCAATGGTGGCCAAAAGGAAGGGAACAAAAAAACAAAAACAAAACTAGACAAACAATTAAAGATTGATTAACCGGAACTGCACAGACACAGGAGAAATGAATTTTCAACTCAGGGGCTGGGAGGAATCTCTGAGGAAATATTTAATGACCAACCTATTCTACAAGGGAGTTGACGTAAGCACACAATCAATCAATAGGACAGATAAACATTGATGATAGTAATGGTGAATGCTGATTTTACAATCTACGATTTGCCAATGTTTCTAACATATCGACAATAAGAAAGCCATAATTGCTATTCTGAAAAACTCTTAAAATTTTATATTGCTGATTGCTAAGACGGATTTGAATATATCACTTGGGACACCCGCAGTCATAATCTTGTTAAAAACTTTGTGGTAAGTCATGAATAAGGAGAGGAATGGATTGTAATTACGACAAATGGACCATATCCATGGTCATTTGTGACACAGATAGTCCGTACTGGTTAAGTCATGGTGGTCGTCTAAAACTTTCGAAGTGATAACAAACGATTTAAGAAAATAATATCCAATACCATCGTATTTTCATTTCAGACCCGACAGAACGAAACATTACAGGTAATGTTTATCTTATTTTGTTATTTTTGAATAATTCATAATTAAGATGAACACTTGTTGATCGTCATGTGAACCGTTGCTTTCAATCAGTTTGTTAAATATCACCGCAGAAACTACTCTGCAAAATTAACCCAGACTGGATTGTAATATTGCGGCTTTTTCTTATGTCAGAATTGAGCTGACGTTTAAACTGCAGCTCATTGGCAGTGAGTAGTTCAAGGGTACATAAATATAATTTAGGTTCTGACTTTTGAAGCTTACCGCCACATTCAGCAATATTTCAGCAATATCATGGCGTTGAGTTTTATTGGTTGAGGACACCGGAGTAATCGGAGAATACCACGGACCTGCCGCAAGTAACTGATAAACTTTGTCACATAATGCTATATCAAGTACACCTCGCCATCAGCGGGATTCAGACTATTTTAATGATAGACACTGATCACATAGGTAGCTGTAAATCCAACTACCATACTATTACGACCATGACGGCCCCCAATAAAACTCAACCGTTGTGTATCTAAAATTAGTGGCGCTAAATACCAGTAACTCATTCCGAACATATTACTAAATTTGATGTTTTCCTTAATATTTTAGATATACGATTGGTTAATGGACAATACCCATGGCAAGGTCGTGTAGAAGTATTCTATGATAATCGGTGGAGTACAATTTGTGACCACTTATTTGACAGAAATGAGGCACAAGTAATATGTTCTATGCTCGGATACGACAGAAACGGGTATTCTTTTTATTAGCACTTGTAAAGGACGATTCAACAAATATTACAAAAAAAGTTCTAGAAATTATTACGTTTAACCATTATAAAAATCACATTGTTGTTGAATTACCATTTGAGACGGTGATACTAAACAGAGTCGACTAGAGTCTACTACTGAAATAACGCAAAATAAACATGTAAAAGTATTGCATTACTTTGTAGATGATATTAAATGACTTAAATGATATTTATAAGCTAATTTTATTGATGTTTTAGTTCTCACGGAGTGAAAATATACAAGAAAGATCTTGTTTGTAGGAAGGTACATGTCGTGTCTGTAGGAGGGTACATGTTATGTTTGTAGGAGGATACATGTCATGTCTGTAGGAGAGTACATGTCGTGTTTGTAGGAGAGTACATGTCTTGTTTGTAGGAGGGTACAAGTCATGTTTTTAGGAGAGTATATGTATTGTGTGTAGGAGGATACATGTTGTGTTTGTAGGAGAGTACATGCCATGTTTGTAGGAGGGTACATGTCTTGTTTGTAGGAGGGTACATGTCTTGTTTGTAGGAGGGTACATGTTATGTTTGTAGCAGGGTACATGTCGTGTTTGTAGGAGGGCACATGTCTTGTTTGTAGGAGAGTGCATGTCATGTTTGTAGGAGAGTACATGTCTTGTTTGTAGGAGGGTACATGTCTTGTTTGTAGGAGGGTACATGTCATGTCTGTAGGAGAGTACATGTCATGTTTGTAGGAGGGTACATGTCTTGTTTGTAGGAGGGTACCTGTCTTGTTTGTAGGAGGGTACATGTCTTGTTTGTAGGAGGGTACATGTCTTGTTTGTAGGAGGATACATGTATTGTGTGTATGAGGATACATGTGTTGTATGTAGGAGAGTACATGTCGTGTTTGTAGGAGAGTGCATGCCGTGTTTGTAGGAGGGTACATGTCTTGTTTGTAGGAGGATACATGTATTGTGTGTAGGAGGATACATGTGTTGTATGTAGGAGAGTACATGTCGTGTTTGTAGGAGGGTACATGTCTTGTTTGTAGGAGGATACATGTATTGTGTGTAGGAGGATACATGTGTTGTATGTAAAAGAGTACATGTCATGTTTGTAGGAGAGTGCATGTCGTGTTTATAGGAGGGTACATGTCTTGTTTGTAGGAGAGTACATGTCTTGTTTGTAGGAGGATACATGTATTGTGTGTAGGAGGATACATGTGTTGTATGTAGGAGAGTACATGTCGTGTTTATAGGAGGGTACATGTATTGTTTGTAGGAGGGTACATGTCGTGTTTGTAGGAGGGTACATGTCTTGTTTGTAGGAGAGTACATGTTGTTTTTGTAGCAGGGTACATGTCATGTCTGTAGGAGAGTACATGTCTTGTTTGTAGGAGGATACATGTATTGTGTGTAGGAGAATACATGTCGTGTTTGTAGGAGGATACATGTATTGTATATAGGAGAGTACATGTCGTGTTTGTAGGAGAGTACATGTTGTGTTTGTAGCAGGGTACATGTCATGTCTGTAGGAGAGTACATGTCTGTAGGAGAGTACATGTCGTGTTTGTAGGAGGGTACATGTCTTGTTTGTAGGAGGATACATGTCATGTCTGTAGGAGGGTGCATGTCGTGTTTGTAGGAGGGTACATGTCTTGTTTGTAGGAGGATACATGTATTGTGTGTAGGAGGATACATGTGTTGTATGTAGGAGAGTACATGTCGTGTTTGTAGGAGAGTGCATGTCGTGTTTGTAGGAGGGTACATGTATTGTGTGTAGGATGATACTTGTTGTGTTTGTAGGAGAGTACATGTTGTGTTTGTAGCAGGGTACATGTCTTGTTTGTAGGAGAGTACATGTCGTGTTTGTAGGAGAGTGCATGTCGTCTTTGTAGAATGGTACATGCCATGTTTGTAGGATACATGTCGTGTTTGTAGGAGGGTACATGTCGTGTTTGTAGGAAGGTACATGTCGTGTTTGTAGGAATGTACATGTCGTGTTTGTAGGAAGATACATGTCTTGTTTGTAAGAGGTTACTTGTCTTGTTTGTAGGAGGGTACATGTCTTTCTTGTAGGAGAGTACATGTCGTGTTTGTAGGAGGGTACAAGTCGTGTTTGTAGGAGTGTACATGCATTTTGTGTATGAAGGTGCATGTCGTGTTTTTAGGAGGGTACATGTCGTGTTTGTAGGAGGGTGCATATCTTGTTTCGTATGAGGGTACATGTTGTGTTTGCAGAAGAGTACATGTCGTGTTTGTTGGAGGGTACATGTTTTGTTTGTAGGAGGGTACATGTCTTGTTTGTAGGAGGGTATTTGTCTTGTTTGTAGGAGGGTACATGTTATGTTTGTAGCAGAGTATATGTCGTGTTTGTTGCAGGGTAAATGTCTTGTTTGTAAGGAGGGTACATGTCTTGTTTGTAGGAGGGTATTTGTCTTGTTTGTAGGAGGGTACATGTCTTGTTTGTAGGAGGGTATTTGTCTTGTTTGTAGGAGGGTACATGTTATATTTGTAGCAGAGTACATGTCGTGTTTGTAGAAGAGTACATGTCGTGTTTGTAGGAGGGTACATGTCTTGTTTGTAGAAGAGTACATGTCTTGTTTGTAGGAGGGTACATGTCTTGTTTGTAGGAGGGTACATGTCTTGTTTGTAGGAGTGTACATGCATTTTGCGTATGAAGGTACATGTCGTGTTTGTAGGAGGGTACATGTCGTGTTTGTAGAAGGGTACATGCCATGTTCGTAGGAGGATACATGTCGTGTTTGTAGGAGGGTACATGTCTTGTGTGTAGGAGGGTACAAGTCGTGTTTGTAGGAGTGTACATGCATTTTGTGTATGAAGGTAAATGTCGTGTTTGTAGGAGGGTACATGTCGTGTTTGTAGGAGGGTGCATATCTTGTTTCGTATGAGGGTACATGTTGTGTTTGCATAAGAGTACATGTCGTGTTTGTTGGAGGGTACATGTCTTGTTTGTAGGAGGGTACATGTCTTGTTTGTAGGAGGGTATTTGTCTTGTTTGTAGGAGGGTACATGTTATGTTTGTAACAGAGTATCTGTCGTGTTTGTTGGAGGGTACATGTCTTGTTTGTAAGGAGGGTACATGTCTTGTTTGTAGGAGGGTATTTGTCTTGTTTGTAGGAGGGTACATGTCTTGTTTGTAGGAGGGTACATGACTTGTTTGTAGGAGGGTATTTGTCTTGTTTGTAGGAGGGTACATGTTATATTTGTAGCAGAGTACATGTCGTGTTTGTTGGAGGGTACATGTCTTGTTTGTAGAAGAGTACATGTCTTGTTTGTAGGAGGGTACATGTCTTGTTTGTAGGAGGGTACATGTCTTGTTTGTAGAAGGGTATTTGTCGTGCTTGTTGGAAGGTACATGTCATGTTTGTAGGAGAGTACATGGCGTGTTTGTAGGAGTGTACATGTCGTGTTTGTAAGAGGGTACAAGTGGTGTTTGTAGGAGGGTACATGTTGTTTGTTGCAGGATACATGTCGTGTGTGTATGAGGGTGCATGCCAAGTTGTAAGAGGATACATGTCGTGTATGTAGGAGGGTACATGTCGTGTTTGAAGGAGGATACATGTTTTGTTTGTAGGAGGGTACATGTTATGTTTGTAGCAGAGTATATGTCGTGTTTGTTGGAGGGTACATGTGGTGTTTGCAGGAGAGTACATGTCGTGTTTGTAAGAGGGTACATGTCTTGTTTGCAGGAGGGTATTTGTCTTGTTTGTAGGAGGGTAAATGTTGTTTGTTTCAGGGTACATGTCGTGTTTGTAGGAGGGTACATGCCATGTTCGTAGGAAGATACATGTCGTGTTTGTAGGAGGGTACATGTCATGTTTGTAGGATGGTACATGTCTTGTTTGTAGGAGAGTACATGCCATGTTTGTAGGAGAGTATATGTCGTGTTTGTAGGAGAGTATATGTCGTGTTTGTAGGAGAGTACATGTTGTGTTTGTAGCAGAGTACATGTCTTGTTTGTAGGAGGTTACATATTTTGTTTGTAGGAGAGTGCATGTCGTGTTTGTAGGAGAGTACATGTCGTGTTTGTAGGAGGTTGCATATCTTGTTTATAGGAGGGTGCATGTCGTGTTTGTAGGAGGGTACAAGTCGTGTTTGTAGGAGGGTACATATCTTGTTTGTAGGAGGGTACATGTCATGTTTGTAGGAGGGTACATGTCGTGTTTGTAGGAGGGTACATATCTTGTTTGTAGGAGGGTACGTGTCGTGTTTGTAGGAGGGTACATATCTTGTTTGTAGGAGGGTACATGTCGTGTTTGTAGGAGGGTACATGTCGTGTTTGTAGGAGGAAGCATGTCTTGTTTGTGGTTGTTTGCATATATTGGTGTCCAACAGATATTGTGTTTTTCGTTTTGTTTTTCGTCGTCTTGTTTTCTCTTGATTTTCTTTTAATTAGCAGTTCGGTATTCTACAACGTTTATTTGAGACATTTGGTAGATGCATACATTGTACAGTCTAACATAATGCGATAAATACTGTTTTTGCCATTACTGCAAAAATGTCAACCAGGTTTCGTGTTTATTACGATACATTGTGAGTGAAAATAAAAACACTAAGAATCATAGTGCAAAGAAATATAATTTTAGGTATATCCAAGCTTATGGTGGTGCCGCCTTTGGACAAGGTAATGGGCCACTAATGTTGCACGATTTTAATTGTAATGGAAACGAGACTGATATATCTGAATGCCCTTATCACGGCTGGTTAATAAGCAGCTGTCATCACCGCCAAGATGCGGGTGTTTCTTGTAGTGAGTATACCTTTAATATAGCTTACTTTTTCAGATAATGTTGACCTAGCTTAAATGGTTAACTTCGCGATTTTTTACATATTAGCTAAATATGTTCCTGGTGATATAAAATATATATTTACAAAGTTTTATCGACATATTTCCAAAAATAACGAAGCAAATCGCAAATTTGTAATTTTAATTTCTAATTTTTTCATGGGTTGTGACATTTTAGCCCGATAATTGCATTGTGGGATTGCAATTTAAAGTCTGGGTCGCTGATGTTAAATTCTCTGCATTTAAAGCGCTCAGAGGACTGTAATTTAAATCTAATAACCGTTGGAAAATTGAATACTGAAGTGAACAGCTACGTACCTTTTTGACAACAACTATTTTAAATGAACAACATGTTTCATTTCCTTTATATTCACAACGGAAAGAGTGTTTTACAACAGTCACCTATATTCACTATATGTAGGATCCCTTTTACAATTATGTTCATTTTGTTTTACTGCTAATGTGCTGAAAAATATAATGGATAATTTTGACAATGCGTAACTTGTGTATTGATCGGATTAATAAAGTGGGAATTTGAATACACACTATTTGCTTTCCAAGATGAGTTGGTAGATCGTTTATTATTTATTAAAGATAACATATTTTTAAAACATTAGAATAAATATAATGTTGAAATAACAGGAACAATTATAATTGTAATTATGTGTTAGATGATAAAAAAGTATACACCATCCTATAAGTTTTCATTATTAGAGGTGCCAAATTGGCCTAACTATATATAGCTGTCTCATCATAATTAATATGTATTCACAATTTTAATGATCAATGTTCATAAAAGATGTTTTAATCTTAATTAAAGAAATAAAAATTAAAGGTTAGGTGTGGCAACTGAGTTTACAAAGTTATTGTTTAAAGAAAAAAACCTCTTTGCTCAGTGATCCCCAGAAGGCTCAGAACCCTGTAAGCGAACTTGACCTATAATTTTGATATCCACTGATATTCATTCAGACAAAGTTCGGAAGAGATTATGATCATGAGCGGTATAAACAGATGAAGAGCAGTCAAAATATACAGAGATTAGGCCACACCAAATTTACTTCTTGTTCTTCGGATTTTGTGCTAAAAATGTTGGAGCGAGCAAGTGATTTAAAAATGTTAATTTCTTTTCCTTTTTTTGTTTGTTTGTCATTTTTGATGAGCGAAGCGTAAAATATTATGCGGAAAATATATTTCTGATATTTTTCATGTATTTTCAGAAGCGAGAGACCATATTTTAATATTATATATTTTATTCTTCAATAAATTAAGGCAAATAATTCCTGAAATAAGAAGTGAAAGGCGGGATTTACTTATTTTTATTTTCATTCTGAAAACGACAGGTACATTCACACCGATTCACTCAGCAGGGTACCTAATATTGCGTAATGAGTTTAGGTCCACACAGGAAGTCGCCAGTCATTTTACATCCGGTCGACGGGACTCTGACCGAATACTTGGCAATAATCAGAAACGCAATACACATTGTGTGACCCGTTAACGCTACTCGTGACTAGAAAAGGAGATGCAATACACATTTTAAAGGTTCTAATAGGTGATCAAAATACACGACCCTGATCAAGTATACATTAGGAATGGGTGCATATTAATGCACACTGGCGGATCAAGGGGGTGTTCGACAATTTAGTTAAATTCGTGTATAAATTGGGTAAAAATTGGCAAACAAGAGCCTGGTACCCCGTTTTCAAAACTGCTGGATCCGCGTCTGATGCAGCAATGATTCAGGGGCTATTTTCACCATAAAAATCTTAAGATTAACATTGATCGTAAGTTATATTGAATTGTTCATTTTTATCTTGATTTTTTTTGTGCCTCATCAGAATGATATAGCAACAACCAAAATTATGAAGTAAAGCAGAGTGAACAGGGCGGAGTAGAAAATTCTTCTTGCAAACCCCAAAAAGCAAAATAGACAAAAATCATTCGTATGCAATTTTTCCTAATAAAAACAACAACCATATTTTATATGACTATTCTGAGATTAATCAGAAGGATCCGCCAGTTCGAAAGACGCGATTAAAATAAACAAAAAATGTTTTCTTTACGCAGACATATTATATGTTACTCTGTTCAAATCAGAAATAACCGTTATGAAAACAGATTATTCTTTTTACTGTTGGCGAGTAAGAATATTGTATTTCCATAAGCAAATTATTATATTACGTAAGAGATGTACCCTGAAGTTTTGTATAATAAACTTTAAAAGTATTTATAATACTCATCGTCTGTAATTGTCAAATGAAAACTATTACAAATTATATGTGTACATAATCCTCTCAATTTTATGGCTTCCTACCCTGTAACTTTCAGTGCTTTTAGCTATGAAGCAGAGCTTATGTGTAGCTTTATTGTAGTGCATGAACGATCGATTACAAAGTGCGATATTGTAAATAATATCATTAAAACAATTTTGCCGCATAGTATAGGCCTATTTTTATTTTTTTACGAATTCATGGCATTGTTCCGATGTATGTCCTTTTTTTTTCCACATAATTTCGTAGTTCTTCAATTTTCGAAAAAAATCTTTTGTAAATGTGTCTCATTAAAGAAGGACCGTTTTCTCTGATTTGTTTGTTTTGCAATAAGTATATAGAAACAAAACGTAAATCTGCAAAAAGTGATTGTGTAATAAATTCATATATATATATAGAATAATAAGAAAAATAAAAAGAATTACGCCTGACAAGCCATATCGACACTGAATGAGGACCCCGCTTGTTTTGGGGTGTGGTGGTATTTAGACATCACGTGATAATTGGTATCGAGGTGCTATCAAAATGGCGACATCCGTCTATCATTGACCGAATTTTTATATCGATTTCATTCCCTTATCCAACATAATAAAACGCTAATATACATATAAACATCCATATTTATACATCAGGAAAAACATATAAAAAAAATAATGTTTTTGCGAAGTTTCCCTTTAATAAGTATATATTTTATATAGCTTAATTTGTCTGATAATGTTGGCCATATTTAACAAGTATATCGTTTGTATAACATAATTTATCTGATAATGTTGGCTATATTTAATAAGTATATTGTTTATATATAGCTTAATTTGTCTGATAATGATGGTCATATTTAATAAGTATATCTTTTATCAAGCTTAATTTGTCTGATAATGTTGGCCATATTTAATAAGTATATCTTTTATATGACTTAATTTGTCTTGTTGTGTTGGCCATATTTAAATGTCAAATATTATTATGCAATAATTTCACGAATTAATTATATTGACAATATATTAATACAATTTAACATCAGCATTTCAAATGTCTCTTTTCGTTAGTAAAGTCAGAAGGGACCCAGACGTTATAAAAGGAAATAATTAATGAGATAAAACGATAAATTCGTGAGAAAAGAAAAAAATATACACCTACAAAACATAATTGAAGAACGGAAATAAATAAAGAGCAACATGAACCCAAAATAAAACGAAAAATGTTAAGGTTTAAAACCCTATAATATAATACCACAATAGAGCAATGGTTCATTGACTGTTTGTTGCTTAACGTCCAGTGAGTAGTATTTAAGCTATACTGATGACGATCATACCAAAAGTTTGAAGGTACTAAATAGCAAATCAGAGACCATAATTCGAAGAAGGAGAGGCAATGCAATGAAGGCCAAAAGGACGAGAACAATAAGACAAAAAATACTAGACAAACAATTTAACCGCACAGACGAAAGAAAAAATTAGTTTTCAACTCTGGGGAGGGAGGGGGATTTCTGAAGAAATATTTAATGACGAACTAATTCTACAAGGGAGTTGATGTAAGCACGCAATCAGTCAATAGGACAGATCACCGTTGATAGTAAGGGTGAACGCTGATTTTACAATCTACGATTTGCAAATGTTTTCAACATACCGACAACAAGAAAGCCATAATTGCATTGCTGATTGTTAAGATGGGTTTGAATATACCACTTGATACTCTTGTTAAAAACTCTGTGGTAATTCATGAATAATGAGAGGAACGGATTGTGATTTAAAAAAAACGGAACTTATCCGTAGTAAATTGTGACACAAATAGTCCGTGGGGGTTAAGTCATGGCAGTTCTGTAAAACTTTCGAAGTGTTAACAAAAGATTTAAGATAATAGTATCCAATAACATTGTATTTTCATTTCAGATCTAAGCACTACAGGTAATGTTTATCTTATTTTATTATTTTTGAATAATTCGTAATTAAGATCAACACTTGTTGATGGTCATGTGAACCGTTGCTTGCCATCAGTTTGTTAAATATCACCGCAGTAATTGCCCTGCAAAATTAACCCAAACTGGATTGTAATATTCCTTGAGAGGTTTCTTTTCACATTATGTACGACAGTCCCGATATTAATTTAAAATGTCCACCGTCACCAGAAATTTAAGTTTCTGCAATTGACAATTGCGGCTGTATCTTATGTCAGAATTGAGCTGACATTTAAACTGCAGCTCATTGACAGTGAGTAGTTCAAGAGTACATAAATTTAGGTTTTGACTTTTGAAGTTTAATGCCACATTCAACAATATTTTAGCAATATCGTGGAGTTCAGTTTTATTGGTGGAAGACACCGGAGTATTTGGGGAAAACAACCGATCTGCCGCAAGTTACTTTGTAGCACAATGTTATATCGAGTACACCTTGCCATGAGCAGGATTCGATCTCACAATTTTAGTAATGATAGACGCTGATCGCATGAGTAGTTGTAAAGCCAACTCCCATACTATTACGACCACGACAGCCCTCAATAAATCTATGTATCTAACATTAGTGGCTCTTAATACTAGTAACTCATTCCCAACATATTAATTAATTTGATGTTTTACTTTATATTTTAGATATACGATTGGTTAACGGACAATACCCATGGGAAGGTCGTGTAGAAGTATTATATAATAATTTGTGGGGTACAATTTGTGGCCGCGGTTTTGACAGAAAGGAGGCACAAGTAATATGTTCTATGCTCGGATACGACAGAAACGGGTATTCTTTTTATTAGCGCTTGTAAAGGACAATTCCACAAATATTACAAGAAAGGTTCTAGAAATTATTACGTTTAGCTATTAAAAAAATCACAAATTGTTGTTGAATTAACATTAGAGAAGACTGAAAGGACAAGCAATGAAAAATGAAAAAAATTGGTACAAGACACAGAACAAAGGCAAACAAAAACAAAACAAAACAAAACAAAGTATAATTGGTCTCTACTTAATAAAGTTTGATGATACCAAAGGGATAATAAGTAGCCATAACTTGAATGACAGACGACAATACAATGGCCAAAGAAAATGAACAAAATGAGAAACAACGGTTTACAAAATATTAAGCAGAAAACTAAAGGTCGTGAAATGTGAACCCTACAACAAATCGAGGGTGAGCTCAGGTACTCAGAAATGGATAACAGTTCCTGCTCCACATGTGACACCCGTTGTGTTACTGTTTAATGACATGAACCTCATCTGATGTGAAAATCGTGATAGTCGCCAGTATATGTGACAACAATTCAAATAACGTTAAAAAAAACATAAAGCCAAACTGAGGTCAAGAAAAATCGGAAATCGTTTTATGAGGAAATCATACCGAACATCACAACATGGAAATAAACACGTAAGGACGTGAGTTCTCCCCAGTTTGTAGTGGGGTTCGTTTTACTCGATCGTTAGTTTTATTTATATGTTTTGTAGATCGTTGTTTGTCCGTTTGTGTTTTTTTTTCTTTTAGCCATTGTGATGTCTGTCCTTCTTCAATATACAGATTCTCATTACCTCTTTGGTATCTTGAAGCTCTTCTTTGGACTTTCCAAACTTTTTAAAAAAAGCTAAAGTTCACTGTTTTACAATATATCATTTACCCAAGGTTATTAAGAGATTAATTAAAGTCCACATGTCCTCATTTGAAAAATACAACTAAATTTATTGATATTTAAAACCAACATTCAATCTATAACGCATTTTATGATCGCTTAAACAGGTAGCATTAACATACATGTATTTGTACTCATATATTATACCTATTTACGAATCAAGGATAGAATAGTCAATATTTTGGTTTTTATCTTTTATCAGAATGCAACTTCGAATATATTTAACAAGTGATAAGCGAAGCCTAGTTCCGGAGCACCTGAGTTTACCCCCAGGTTGTTCGTGGGGTTCGTGTTACTCGATCTTTAGTTTGATGTGCCTGTTTTGTAGATCGTTGTTTGTCCGTTTTTCCTCTTTCTTTTGCCCATTGCTTTGTCTGTTTGTCTTCGATTAATGGATTATGAGTCCCCTTTGGTATCTTTAAACGCTTCTTACAGTCTTAAAATATCCGACGACACTTTTACTCCTTATCTAAGAAAATTATCCAATGCGAAAGCGAGACGTAGGAAATATAGCTTCGAAGTTGTGCATCAGTAATGTTGTCCAGATAGCATGTTTTTTTTTTTTTCAAACATTGTATTCTGCTGACAAAACCGGAATGTAAAAAATTATTAATTCATCGTACTTAAAATTGCAGTCATCACGTCGGACATTTGACGGTCGACATCATGACTTGGTTAAACGTTGCGAAATATCTGTGTCACATCAGAATACAACGGATATGTTCCGTTAGTTGTACTACCAATATAGTTTTTCATTTTGGCTCCAATGATGAATTACAGAATTTTTAGCGATAGTTAACCAAAACAGTATTGTCTTTAGTGGAGCTTACCATTCCGGAGGAGCAATGTGCATCCCCGGTTATTGTGCGGGTTGTCACTCAAACTATCATTTTCTGTATATTGCTTTGTAGAAAACATATGTGTCTTTACGTTCTAAGTTCCGTGTTGTGATGTACCTTGTGATTGCAGAATAAAAACGATCTTCGGTTCGTATTTGCCGTCAGTGGTTTGTAGGAGGGAGCATGTCTTCTTTGTAGGAGGGAGCATGTCGTGTTTGTGTTGTTTATGCTTGCTTGTGTATAATGTTGTCCAACACATATTGTGTTTTTGGTTTTGTTTTTCTTCGTCTTGTGTTGCCAGTTTCTCTGGATTGTCTTTTTTTAAATTAGCCGTTCGGTATTCTCTAACATTTATATTAATAATTCGGTGTATGCACACATTGTACAGTCTAAAATAATGCGACAAATACTGTTTGTGTCATTGCTATGAAAAGGTCAACCAGGTTTCGTGCTTAAGACTACACACTACGAAATACAGTGCAAATAAAAATCATTTTAGGAATATCCAAGCTTATAGTGCTGCCACCTTAGGACAAGGTAATGGGCCAATAATGTTGGACTATTTGAAATGTAATGGACACGAAACTGATATATCTGAATGTCCTTCTAACGGATGGCTTACAAATAAGTGTGGTCACAATGAAGATGCTAGTGTTTCTTGTAGTGAGTATATCTTTTATATTGCTTTATTTGTTTGATAATGTTGGCCATATTTAATAAGCATGTCTTTTATAAAGCTTTATTTATCTCATTATGTTGGCCATACTTAAATGTTAAATATTATTATGGAATCATTTGACGAATTAAGGATATTGACAATGTATTGACAACTTAACATCAGTATTTGGAATGTCTCTGTTCCTTTGTAAAGTCAGAAGGTGCCTAGACCTGATTAAAGGAAATAATTAATAAAATAAAACGACAAATTCGAGAAAAAAAGAAACAAATTACTTCGACATAAAAATATTCATCAATACAGACGAAAGAAGGACCCGGGTTAGGCTCAATGAGCTAGGTAGTTGGATTACATAAAAACACATACAAGCCTATCACCAATACTGCGTGGGTTCGGGCCCGGCTTGTAGATTACAAAAATGTTGCACTCGACTCGCGGCTGCAAGTGATAAAGTTTACCAATTGCTTGCCCATGGTCAGTGGTTCCCTCCGGGTACTCCGGTTTCTTCCATCACTAAAACTGGTGGCCATGACATAGCTAAAATATTGTTGTAAGTTGCACAATAAATCAAATCAAATCTGAAGAAAGACAAGTACTCAAGAGCAACATGTATCAAACTAAACCGCCCGGGTAAACGCCATGTTCTTCGGCACTTATGTATATTCATATTGTGTCGGCTCGTCATTGATTGATCGATTCAATTCAATTTTGTTAAAAATAAAACGAAAAGTATTAAGGTTTAAAACCTTATAATATAATACCACAATAGAACAATGATTGATTGACTGGTTGTTGCTTAATGTCAAGTGAGTAGTAGTTAAGCTATACTACTGACGAGAATTCCAAATGTTTGAATAGCAAGTCAGAGGCCATAATTCGAAGAAGGACAATGTAATGGGGGCCTAAAGGACGAGAACAAAAAGACAGAAAATACTAGACAGACAATTAATGATTGATCTACCGGAACTGCACAGACCACAGAAAAAATGAGTTTTCAACTCGGGGGGGGGGGGGGGGGGGGAGTGAATCTCTGAGGAATATTTAATAATGAACCAATTATACAAGGGAGTTATAAAAGGAAATCATTAAGAAAATAAAACTACAAATCCGATAAAAAATAATTGAAGAATGGAAATTAATAAAGGGCAACATGAACCCAAGCTGAAAGTCGGTGGTGAATACCATGTTCTCAGGAACCTACATATCTTATATTGTGTCGTCTCGTCGTTGATTGGTCGATTCAATTAAATTTTGTTAAAAATAAAATGAAACATGTTAAGGTTTAAAACCCTATAACATAACACCACAATAGAACAATGATTGATTGACTGATTGTTTTCTAACGTCAATGAGCTTTGCTATACTAATGACGAGAAAACCAAAAGTTTGAACGTACTAAATAGCAAGTTAGAGACAAGACAATGGTGGCCAAATTGACGAGAACAGAAAGACAGACTAGACATATCCGTAGTCAGTTGTGACACAGATATTCCGTAGCGGTTAAATTATGGTGGTGGTGTAAAACTTTCGAAGTGATAACAAATGATTGACGAAAATAATATCTAATAACATTGTATTTTCATTTCAGATGTAAGCACTACAGGTAATGTTTATCTTATTTTATTATTTTTGAATAATTCATAATAAAAATCAACCCTTTATCTACTGACGAGAATATCAAAAGTTTGAATGGCAAGTCAGAGCCATAATTTGAAGACGGACAGAAAATGTAATGGTGACCAAAAGGAAGAGAAGAAAAAGACAAAAAATACTAGACAGAAAATTAAAGATTGATCAACCGGAACCGCCCCGACCACAGAAAAAAAATGAGTTTTGTCAATGTTTCTAACATATCGACAACAAAAAAGCCATAATTGCTATTCTGGAAAACTGTCTTAAAACTTTGATAATTTGTTCATTGCTGATTGTTAAGAAGGGTTTGAATATACACTTGGGACACCCGCAGTGATAATATTGTTAAGCACTCTGGTAAGTCATGAATAAGTACCGGACCGAATTGTGATTAAGAAAAACGGAAGACATCAGTGGTCATTTGTGACACAGATAGTCCGTACCAGTTAACTTATGGTGGTCGTGTAAAACGATTTAAGAAAATAATATCCAATAACATCGTATTTTCATTTCAGAGGTGACAGAACTAAACACTACAGGTAATGTTTATCTTATTTTGTTTTGAATAATTCATAATTAAGATCAACATTTGTTGATGGTCATGTGCACCGTTGCTCTACATCAGTTTGTTAAATATCACCGCAGAAACTGCTCTGCAAAATTAACCCAAACTGAATTGTAATATTCCTTAAGAACTTTCTTCTCACATTATGCACGACAATCCCGATATTAATTAAAAATGTCCACTGTCACTGGAAATTTATGTTTCTGCAATAGACAATTGTGGCTTTATCTTATGTCAGAATTTAGCTGATATTTAAACTGCAGCTCATTGGCAGTGAGTAGTTCAAGGGTGCATACATATAAGTTTGGTTCTGACTTGAATTTTAACGCCACATTCAACAATATTTCAGCAATATCGTGGCGTTGAGTTTTATTGGCGGAGGACACAAGAGTAATCGGAGAAAACCACCGACCTGCCGCAAGTAACTGAGAAACTTTGTCACATAATGCTATATCAAGTACACCTTGCCATGAGCAGGATTCGGACTCACAACTATGGTAATGATAGACACTGATAGCATAGGTATCTGTAAATCCAACTACCATACTATTACGACCACGACAGCCCCCAATAAAACTCAACCGTTATGTATCTAAAATTAGTGGCGCTAGATACCAGTAACTCATTCCGAACATATTATTAAATTTGATGTTTTCCTGAATATTTTAGATATACGATTGGTTAACGGACAATACCCATGGCAAGGTCGTGTAGAAGTATTCTATAATAATCGGTGGAGTACAATTTGTGACCACTCATTTGACAGAAATGAGGCACAAGTAATATGTTCTATGCTCGGATACGACAGAAACAGGTATTCTTTTTATTAGCGCTTGTAAAGGACTATTCCACAAATATTATAAGATATTACGTTTTACTATTATAAAAATCACATATTGTTCTTGAATTAACATTAGAGAAGACTGAAAGGACATGCAGAACGACAACCAAAAAACTGGCAAAAAGAAAATAAAAAGAAACAAACAAAAAACAAAAACAAAGTAAGAATTGTCTTTATGTAAAAAGTTTGAGGATACCAAAGGGATAATCGGAAGCCATAACTCGAAGGACAGACAATACAATGGCAAAAAAAAAAGGACAAAATGATAATCAACGATCTGCAAAACATTATACAGTAAACTGAAGGTCAAGAAACGCGAACCCTACGACAAATCGAGGGTGAACTCAGATACCTAGAGAGGGATAACTCTGTTTCTGCTCCACATGATATCCTGTCGTGTTTCTTTTTAGCGACCGAACATCATCTGATAGGAATATCGTGCTGGACGCCAGTATATGTGAAGACAATCGTATTTCATTAACAACACATAAAACCACACGCAGGTCAAAACGAATCGAACATCGTTTTATGGTGAAATCGTAGCAGAGATCACAGCACGGAATAAAACACGCAATTTGACAACAGCAACAGCACGAATCCACTAAGACAAATAAGAAAAAAACGAGAGCGAATCTTTACGAGATGATTTCAATTTGCCCATCGTGAACTTTCCATTCATATGTAGCAACATTTCAGCAGCACTTGCATATGGAGTATATATCTCAGTTGATACGATATTCTAGAGCTTGTGGTTCCTATCAGGATTTCCTTGATATAGGGTTGCTGCTAACATGGAAGCTACTAAGCAAAGGGTTCCTCTTAGTTAAATTGAAGTCATCAATTCGAAAGTTTTATGGTTGCAACCCTGACTTGGTTGACCGTTATGGAATATCTGTGTCACAAATGACCACAGGTATGTTCCACCTGTCGCAAGCACTTCCCGATCCTTTCCTCGTTCATGACTTATCACCAGGTTTGTAACTAGATTAACATGACGGGTGTTACTAATGGAGCAGGAACTACTAACCCTTCCGGAGCACATGAGTTCACTCCCAGTTTTTAGTTGGGTTCGTGTTATTCGATCGCTAGTTTTCAATGTATGTTTTGTAGATCGTTGTTTGTCCTTTTGTATTTTTTTCTTTTGGCCATTGTGATGTCTGTTTTGATTACCTCTTTGGTATCTTCAAACTCTTCTTTGGACTTGCAAATTGTTTTTAAGAAAAAATCAAAGGTTCCCTGTTTTACAATGTATCATTTACCCAAGGTTATTAAGAGATTACACATGTTCCCATACGACAGCAAAACTTAGGGAAATTAGCTTCGAAGTTGTGCTTCAGTAATTTTGTCCCGAGAGCATGTTTTTTCAAACATTATATTCTGCAGACAAGACCTGAATGTAGACAAATATTAATTCATCGCACATAAAGTTGCAGTCATCACTTCAAACATTTGACGGTCACCATCATGACTTGTTTAAGCGTTACGAAATATCTGTCTCACATTAGAAGACGACGGATATGTTCCGTTTGTTGCACTACCTATATAGTTCTTACCTTTCTCTTTAATGATAAATTACATTTGTCTTAACGATATTAAACGGTGATTGTCTTTAGTGGAGCAGGTATTGCTTACCCTTCCAGAGCTCAATTTACAGCTGTCTGTTTATTGATTAGTAGACAATATGTGTCTACGTTCTTAGTACTGTGTTGTGATGACCGTTACGATATCCGCATACAAACGATGATCGGTTCGTATTTGCCCTCAGTGGTTGTTTGTAGGAGGGAGCATGTCTTGTTTGTAGGAGGGTACATGTAGTGTTTGTAGGAGGGTACATGTCTTGTGTGTAGCAGGGTACATGCCATGTTTGTAGGAGGGTACATGTAGTGTTTGTAGGAGGGTACATGTCTTGTGTGTAGGAGTGTACATGTAGTGTTTGTAGGAGGGTGCATGTCCTGTTTGTAGGAGGGTACATGTCTTGTTTGTAGGAGGGTACATGTCTTGTCTGTAGGAGGGTACATGTCGTGTTTGTATGAGGGTACATGTCTTATTTGTAGGAAGGTACATGTATTGTTTGTAGAAGGGTACATGTCATGTTTGTAGAAGGGTACATGTCTTGTTGTAGGAGGATACATATCTTGTTTGTAGGAGGGTACATGTCTTGTTTGTAGGAGGGTACATGTCATGTTTGTTGGAGAGTACATATCTTTTTTGTAGGATGGTACATATCTTGTCTGTAGGAGGGTACATGTCATGTTTGTAGGAGGGTACATGTCTTGTTTGTAGGAGGGTGCATGTTGTGTTTGTAGGAGGGTACATGTCATGTTTGTAGGAGGGTGCATGTGTTGTTTGTAGGAGGATACATGTCTTGTTTGTAGGAGGGTACATGTCATGTTTGTTGGAGAGTACATATCTTTTTTGTAGGATGGTACATGTCGTGTTTGTAGGAGTGTACATGTCATGTTTGTAGGTGGGTACATGTCTTGTTTGTAGGAGGGTACATGTCCTGTTTGCAGGTGAGTACATGTCTTGTTTGTAGGAGGGTACATGTCTTGTTTGTAGGAGGGTACATGTTATGTTTGTAGGAGGGTACATGTCTTGTTTGTAGGAGTGTACATGTCTTGTTTGTAGGAGGGTACATGTTGTGTTTGTAGGAGGGTAAATGTTGTGTTTGTAGGAGGGTACATGTCGTGTTTGTATGATGGTACATGTCTTGTTTGTAGGATGGTACATGTCGTGTTTGTAGGATGGTGCATGTCTTGTTTGTAGGAGAGTACATGTCGTGTTTGTAGGAGGGTACATGTCGTGTTTGTAGGAGGGTACATGTCGTGTTTGTAGGAGGGTACATGTCTTGTTTGTAGGAGGGTACACATCTTGTTTGTAGGAGGGTACATGTCATGTTTGTAGTATGGTACATCGTGTTTGTAGGAGGGTAAATGTCTTATTTGTAGGAGGGTACATGTCGTGTTTGTAGGAGGGTACATTTCTTGTTTGTAGGATGGTGCATATCTTGTTTGTAGCAGGGTACACCTTGTGTTTGTATGAGGGTACATGTCGTGTTTGTAGTAGGGTACATGTCTTGTTTGTAGGAAGGTACATGTCATGTTTGTAGTAGGGTGCATGTCTTGTTTGTAGGAGAGTACATGTCGTGTTTGTAGGAGGGTACATGTCTTTTTTGTAGGAGGGTACATGTGATGTTTATAGGAGGGTACATTTCTTATTTGTAGGAAGGTACATGTATTGTTTGTAGGATGGTATATGTTGTGTTTGTAGAAGAGTACATGTCTTGTTTGTAGGATGGTACATGTCTTGTTTGTAGGAGGGTACATGTCGTGTTTGTTGGAGGGTACATGTCTTGTTTGTATGAGGGTTTCGTGTTAATTACGATACATTGTGAGTGAAAATAAAAACACTAAGAATCATAATGCAAATAAATATAATTTTAGGAATATCCAAGCTTATGGTGGTGCCGCCTTTGGACAAGGTAATGGGCCAATAATGTTGGACGGTTTGAATTGTAATGGAAACGAGACTGATATATCTGAATGCCCTTATCATGGCTGGTTAATAAGCAGGTGTAATCACTACCAAGATGTGGGTGTTTCTTGTTGTGAGTATACCTTTAATATAGCTTACTTTTTCAGAATATCTTTTATAAAGCTTAATTTGTCTGATAATGTTGGCTATATTTAATAAGTATATCTTTTATCAAGCTTAATTTGTCTGATAATGTTGGTCATATTTAATAAGTATATTATTTATATATAGCTTAATTTGTCTTATTACGTTGGCCATACTTAAATGTCAAATATTATTATGCAATAATTTCACGAATTAATTATATTAACAATGTATTGATACAATTTAACATCAGCATTTCGAATTTCTCTTTTCCTTAGTAAAGTAAGAAGGGACTGACTTGTTATAAAAGGAAATAATTAATAAGATAAAACGATAAATTTGTGAGAAAAGAAAAACAAATACACCTACAAAACATAATTGAAGAAAGGAAATAAATAAAGAGCAACATGAACCCAAACTAAAAGTCTGTTGTGAACACCATGTTCTCTGGGACCTACATATCTTATATTGTGTCGTCTCATTGTTGATTGGTTGTTTCAATTCCATTTTTTTTTTAAATAAAACGAAAAATGTCAAGGTTGAAAACCCTATAATATAATACCACAAAAGAACAATGATTGATTGACTGGTTGTTGTTTAACGTCCAGTGAGTAGTATTTAAGCTATACTAATGACAATAATACCAAAAGTTTAAATAGCAAGTTAGAGGCCATAATTCAAAGAAGAGACAATGCAATTAAAGCCATAAGGACAAGAACAAAAAGACAAAAATATACTGGACACACAATTTAAACACACAGACGACAGAACAATTAGTTTTCAACTAAGGGGGGGGGGGGGGAGTGGGGGGTTCTCTGAAGAAATATTTAATGATGAACTAATTCTACAATATACCGACAACAAGAAAGCCATAATTACATTGCTGATCGTTAAGTAGGGTTTGAATATACCACTTAATACTCTTGTTAAAAACTCTCTGGTAATTCATTAATAAGGAGAGGAACGGATTGTGATTTAAAAAAAAACCGAACTGATCCGTAGTAAATTGTGACACAGATAGTCCGTGGGGGTTAAGTCATGGCGGTCGTCTAAAACTTTCTAAGTGTTAACAAACGATTTAAGAAAATAATATCCAATAACATCGTATTTTCATTTCAGATCCTACAGAACTAAACACTACAGGTAATGTTTATCTTATTTTATTATTTTTGAATAGTTCATAATTAAGATCAACCCTTGTTCATGGTCATGTGAACCTTTGCTTTCCATCAGTTTGTTAAATATCACCACATAAACTGCTCTGCAAAACTAACCCAAACTGGATTGTAATATTCCTTGAGAGGTTTCTTTTCACATTAATCACGACAGTCTCGATATTAATTCAAAATGTCCACCGTCACCAGAAATTTCAGTTTCTGCAATTGACAATTGCGGCTTTATCTCATGTCAGAATTGAGCTGACATTTAAAATGCAGCTTATTGACAGTGAGTAGTTCAAGGGTACATACATGGAATTTAGGTTTTGACTTTCGAAGTTTAATGCCACATTCAACAATATTTCAGCGATATCGTGGCGTTCAGTTTTATTGGCGGAGGACACTGGAGTATATGGAGAAAACCACCGACCTGCCGCAAGTTACTGATAAACTTTGTAGCACAATGTTATATCGAGTACACCTTGCCATGAGCGGGATTCGATCTCACAACTTTAGTAATGATAGACGCTGATCGCATTAATAGTTGTAAAACCAACTACCATATAATTATGACCACGACGGCCCCCAATAAAACTGTCAACGTTATGTATCTAACATTAGTGGCGCTTAATACTAGTAACTCATTCCCAACATATTAATTAATTTGATGTTTTACTTCATATTTTAGATATACGATTGGTTAGCGGACACTACCCATGGGAAGGTCGTGTAGAAGTATTTTATAATAATTTGTGGGGTACAATTTGTGACGACAGTTTTGGCAGAAAGGAGGCACAAGTAATATGTTCTATGCTCGGATACGACAGAAACGGGTATTCTTTTTATTAGCGCTTGTAAAGGACTATTCCACAAATATTACAAGGACAGTTCTAGTAATTATTACGTTTAACTATTATAAAAATCACAAATTGTTGTTGAATTAACATTAGAGAAGACTGAAAGGACAAGCAATTAATAATGGTACAAGACACAGAACAAAGGCAAGCAAATACAAAACAAAACAAAGCAAAAACAAAGCAAAACAAAACAAAGCAAAAACAAAACAAAACAAAACAAAGCAAAAACAAAACAAAAACAAAAACAAAACCAAAAACGAAAACAAAAGTATAATTGGTCTCTACCTAATGAAGTTTGATGATACCAAAGGGATAACCAGAAGCCATAGCTTGAAAGACAGACAATACAATGGCCAAAGAAAAAGGTCAATATGATGATCAACGATCTGCAAAACATTATTCAGAAAACTAATGATCAAGAAACGCGAACCCTATGATAAATCTAGGTTGAACTCTGGTACCCAGAGAGGCATATTTGTTTCTGCTCTACATGAGATACCCGTCGTGTTACATCTTAACGACACGAACCACATCTGATATGAAAATCTTGCTTGATGCCAGTACATGTGAAGACATTCATATAACGTTAAAAAAAGATAACCCAAACTGAGGTCAAGACAAATCGAAAATTGATTTATGAGGAAATCATAGCGGACATCACAACATGGAACTAAACACGTAAGGACATGAGTTCTCCCCGGTTTGTAGTGGGGTTCGTGTTACTCGATCGTTAGTTTTATATATATGTTTTATAGATCGTTGTTTGTCCGTTTGTGTTTTTTTCTTTTAGCCATTGTGATGTCTGTTCTTCTTTGATATATGGATTCTCATTACCCCTTTAGTATCTTGAAACTCTTCTTTGAACTTGCCAAACATTTTAGAAAAAGCTAAAGTTCACTGTTTTACAATATATCATTTACCCAAGGTTATTAGGAGATTAATTAAAGTCCACATGTTCTCATTTGAAAAATACAACTAAATGTATTGATTTTTAAAACCAACATTCAATCTATAAGGCATTTTATTATCGCTTAAACAGGTAGCATTAACATACCATGCATTTGTTCTCGTATATTATACCTATTTACTAATCAAGGATAGAATAGTCAATATTTCGGTTTTTATCATTTATCAGAATGCAACTTAGAATATATTTAACAAGTGATAAGCGAAGCCTAGTTCCGGGGCACCTGAGTTTACCCCCAGGATTTTAGTGAGTTTCGTGTTACTCGATCTTTAGTTTGATGTGCATGTTTTGTAGATCGTTGTTTGCCTGTTTTTCCTTTTTGTTTTGCCCATTATTTTGTCTGTTCGTCTTCGATTAATGGATTATGAGTCTCCTTTGGTATCTTTAAATGCATCTCACAGTCTTAAAATATTTCACGACACTTTTACTCCTTATCTAAGCAAATTATCCAATGCGAAAGCGAGACGTAGGAAAACTACCTTCGAAGTTGCGCATCAGTAATGTTGTCCTGATAGCATGTTTTTTTTCAAGCATTGTATTCTGCTGACAAATCCGGAATGTAAAAAAATCATGACTTGGTTAAGGGTTGCGAAATATTCTGTGTCACATTAGAATACGACGGATATGTTACGTTTGTTGTATTACCAATATAGTTTTTCATTTTTTCTCCAAAGATTGATTACAGAATTGTTAGTGATAGTTAACAAAAACAGTAATTGTTTTTAGTGGAGCTAATGTGCATCCCCGGTTAACTATAATTTTGTGGATATTGCTTAGTAGAAAACGTGTGTCTTTATGTTCTAAGTTCCGTGTTGTAATGTCCCTTGCGATTGTTGAATAAAAACGATGTTCGGTTCGTATTTGCCGTCAGTGGTTTGTAGGAGGGAGCATGTCCTCTTTGTAGCAGGGAGCATGTCGTGTTTGTGGTTTTTATGCTTGCTTGTGTATAATGTTGTCCAACACATATTGTGTTTTTGGTTTTGTTTTTCTTCGTCTTGTGTTGCCAGTTTCTCTGGATTGTCTTTTTTATATTAGCCGTTTGGTATTCTCTAACGTTTATATTAATCATTTGGTGTATGCACACATTGTACAGTCTAAAATAATGCGACAAGTACTGTTTTTGTCATTGATATCAAAAGGTCAACAAGGTTTCGTGTTTAGTACTACACACTACGAAAGAGTACAAATAAATATCATTTTAGGAATATCCAAGCTTATAGTGTGGCCACCTTTGGAGAAGGTAAAGGGCCAATAATGTTGGATGATTTAAATTGTAATGGACACGAAACTGATATATCTGAATGTCCTTCTAATGGCTGGTTTACAAACAACTGTGGTCACAACGAAGATGCTAGTGTTTCTTGTAGTGAGTATATCTTTAATATTGCTTAATTTGTCTGATAATGTTGGCCATATTTAATAAGTATATCTTTTATATAGCTTATTTTGTCTGATAATGTTGGCCATATTTAATAAGCATGTCTTTTATAAAGCTTTATTTATCTCATTATGTTGGCCATACTTAAATGTCAAATATTATTATGTAATCATTTGACGAATTAAGGATATTGACAATGCATTGACAACTTAACATCAGCATTTGTAATGTCTCTGTTCCTTTGTAAAGTCAGAAGGTGCCTCGACCTCATTAAAGGAAATAATTAACAAAAGAAAACGACAAATTCGAGAAAAAAAGAAACAAATTACACCGACAAAAAAATATTCATCAATACAGACGAAAGAAGGACCCGGGTGGCTCAGTGAGTTAGGTAGTTGGATTACCTAACAACTCGTACAAGCATATCACCAATACGGCGTGGGTTCGGGCCCGGCTTTGTAAATTACAAAAAGGTTGCACTCGACTCGTGGCAGGAAGTGATAAAGCTTACCAGTTTCGGTGGTTCTCTCCGGGTATTCTGCCTTTTTCCACCACTAAAGCTGGTGGCCATGATATAGCTGAAATATTGTTGAAAGTGGCACAATAAATCAAATCAAATCTGAATAAAGATAAGTACTCATAAGAAACATTTATCAAACTAAACTATGAACGCCATGTTTTTCGTCACTTATATATATTCACATTGTGTCGGCTCGTCATTGATTGATCGATTCAATTCAATTTTCTTAAAAATAAAACGAAAAATGTTAAGGTTTAAAACCCTATAATATAACAGCACAATAGAACAATGATTGATTGACTGGTTGTTGCTTAAGTCAAGTGAGTAGTAGTTAAGCTATGCTACTGACGAGAATCCCAAATGTTTGAATAGCAAGTCACAGGCCACAATTCGAAGGACAGACAATGTAATGGGGGCCAAAAGGACGAGAACAAAAAGACAAAAAATACTAGACAGACAATTAAAGATTGATCTACCTGAACTGCACAGACCACAGAAAAAATTAGCTTTCAACTCGGGGGAGGGGGGGAAGGGAATCTCTGGGGAAATATTTAATGATGAATAAGGGTAATAACAAAATTACCGAACTCCGAACAATATTACAAAGGGAAAGTCAAAACGCATAATTATATAAACAGACAAAATCAGTCAACAACCGGAAAACTGTGAAAACCGTAATGACCCTGAATTGGTACAGGCATTTCTAAAGAAATGGTGGTTGAATAAGATTTTAAAGCGCCAAAGCTCCTGCTCTCATTACGGTTCAAAGGTTCCGGCTGTCACTATAACAGTAATTAAATACAGGAACAAAATAGGTAAAATAGTTGTCAAAGCAGTACCATATTGGGTGACGTAAATGTCAAAAATATTTTTACGTAGCACATTGATAAAAAAAACATCTTTGACATTTTTCTTGACTTCTTTACCTTTATACATTTTCACTCTAAAAAAATGGATCGCTTATAATCGTTTCTGCAGAGACGGAATATAGTTCGACAAGATCTTGGTATCGGAATATAAACTTTTAAGAGATCGAATAAGGCGAATCTTTCTATAGCCCTTTTATACAAGGGAGTTATAAAAGGAAATAATTAAGAAAATAAAGTGACAAATTCGTGAAAAAAAGAAGAAATACACCGATAAATAATAATAAAGTCGATGGTGAACACCATGTTCTCGGGGACCTACATATCTTATATTGTGTCGTCTCGTCGTTGATTGGTCGATTCAATTAAATTTTGTTAAAAATAAAACGAAACATTTTAAAGTTTAAAACCCTATAATATAACACCACAATAGAACAATGATTGATTGACTGGTTGTTGTCTAACGTCAATGAGCTTAGCTATACCAATGACGAGAAAACCAAAAGTTTGAACGTACTAAATAGCAAGTTAGAGACAATGCAATGGTGGCCAAATTGACAAGAACAGAAAGACAGACTAGACAGAAAATTAAAGATTGATCAACCGAAACTGCACGGACCATAACTCAGGTGAGAAATCTCTGAGAAAATAATTAATGATGAACCAATTCTACAAGGGAGTGGATGTAAGTACGCAATCAACCAATAGGACAGATCAACGTTGATGATAGTAACGGTGAATGATGATTTTACAATCTATGATTTGCCAATTTTTCTAACATATCGACAACAAAAAACCTGTAATTGCTATTCTGAAAAACTGTCTTAAAACTTTGATAATTTTCCATCGCTGATTGTTAACAAGGGTTGGAATATAGCACTTGGGACACCTATAGTGACTCTCTTGTTAAAAACTATGTGGTAAAATAACTCAGATGCTCCACATGGGTCACCCTTCGTGTTACTATTGTTACAAACACTGTATTCATATAACGTTAACAAAACATAAAGCAAAACGGAGGTCAATGCGAATCGAAAACCAATTGATGAGGAAATCATAGCGGACATCACAACACGGAACTAAACACTAACCCCACTCGGACAAATACAAAAAAAACCTGAGTGAACTCAGGTGCTACACATGTGCCACCCTTCGTGTTACTCTTGCAACAAACACTGTAATAAGTCATGAATTAGAAAGGACCGAATTGTCATTACAACAAACGGAACATATTCGTAGTCAGTTGTGACACAGATATTATGTTGCAGTTAACTCATGGTGGTGGTGTAAACCTTTCGAAGTGATAACAAATGATCGACGAAAATAATATCCAATAATATTGTATTTTCATTTCAGATGTAAGCACTACAGGTAATGTTTATATTATTTTATTACTTTTGAATAATTCATAATAAAGATCAATTCTTGTTGATGGTCATGTGAACTGTTGCTTGCCATCAGTTTGTTAAATATCTCCGCAGAAACTGCTCTGGAAAAAAATCCCAATTTTGATTGTAATATTCTTTGAGGGGTTTCTCTCACATTATGCACGATATTCCAGATATTAATTCAAAATGTCCACCGTCACCAGAAATTTAAGTTTCTGCAATTGACAATTGCGGCTTTATTTTGTGTCAGAATGAGTTGACATTTAAGCTGCAGCTCATTGACAGTGAGTAGTCTTAAGGGTATATAAATATAATTTAGGTTTTCACTTTTCAAGTTTAGCGCCACATGCAGCAATATTTCAGCAATATCGTGGAGCACAGTTTTATAGGTGGAGACAGGAGTATTTGGAGAAAACCACCGACCTGGCGCAAGTTACTGATAAACTATGTAACATAATGTTATATCGAGTACACCTTGCCATGAATGGGATTCGATCTCACAACTGTAGTAATGATTGACTAATGTTAGTGGATCGCCACGGAACTCAGGAAAGTTAAGCTATCTACTGATGAGAATATCAAAAGTTTGAATAACAAGTCAGAGGCCATAATTTGAAGATGGACAGACAATGTAATGGTGACCAAAAGGAAGAGAACAACAAGACAAAAAATACTAGACAGAAAATTAAAGATTGATCAACCGGAACCACCCCGACCACAGAAAAAAAATGAGTATTCAACTCGAGGGAGGTGGGAGGAATCTCTGAGAAAATATTTAATGATGAACCAATTATACAAGGGAGTGGATGTAAACACGCAATCAATCAATAGGACAGATCAACGTTGGTGATAGTCATGGTGAATGTTGATTTTGCAATCTACGATTTGCCAATGTTTCTACCATATCGACAACAAAAAAGCCATACTTGCTATTCTGAGAAACTGTCTTAAAACTTTGATAATTTGTTCATTGTTGATTGTTTAGAATGGTATGAACATACCACTTGGGACACCTGCAGTGATAATCATGTTAAAAACTATGTGGTAAGCTATGAATAGGTACCGGACCGAATTGTGATTAAGAAAAACGGAACATATCCGTGGTCATTTGTGACACAGATAGTCCGTGGCGGTTAAGTCATGGTGGTCGTGTACAATTTTCGAAGTGATAACAAACGATTTAAGAAAATAATATCCAATAACATCGTATTTTCATTTCAGACGAGACAGAACTAAACACTACAGGTAATGTTTATATTATTTTTATTCTTTTTAAATAATTCATAATTAAGATCAACCCTTGTTCATGGTCATGTGAACCGTTGCTTTCCATCAGTTTTTTAAATATCACTGCAGAAACTGCTCTGCAAAATTAACCCAAACTGGATTGTAATATTCCCTGAGAGCTTACTTCTCACATTATGCACAGCAGTCCCGATATTAATTCAAAATGTCCACCGTCACTGGAAATTTGGGTTTTTGCAATTGACAATTGCGGCTTTATATTCTGTCAGAATTGAGCTGAAGTTTAAACTGCAGCTCATTGGCAGTGAGTAGTTCAAGGGTGCATACATATAAGTTAGGTTCTGACTTTTGAAGTTTAACGCCACATTCAACAATATTTCAGCGATATCGTGGCGTTGAGTTTTATTGGTGGAGGACATCGGAGTAATCGGAGAAAACCACCGACCTGCCACAAGTAACTGATCAACTTTGTCACATAATGCTATATCAGGTATATCTCGCCATGAGCGGGATTCGGACTCACAACTATGGTAATGATAGACACTGATCGCATAGGTAGCTGTAAATCCAGCTACCATACTATTACGACCACGACGTCCCCCAATAAAACTGTCAACCGTTATGTATCTAAAATTAGTGGCGCTAAAAACCAGTCTTATTCCGAACATATTACAAAATATGATGTTTTCCTGAATATTTTAGATATACGATTGGTTAACGGACAATACCCATGGCAAGGTCGTGTAGAAGTATTCTATAATTATCGATGGAGTACAATTTGTGACGACAGATTTGACAGAAAGGAGGCACAAGTAATATGTTCTATGCTCGGATACGACGGAAATGGGTATTCTTTTTATTAGCGCTTGTAAAGGACTATTCCACAAATATTACAAGAAAAGTTGTAGAAATTATTACGTTTTAAATATTATAAAAATAATATATTGTTGTTGAATTAACATTACAGAAGACTGAAAGGACAAGCAGAACAACGGCAACCAAAAAACTGAAAAAACAAAGCAAAAAAAAAAAGAAACAAACAAAAAACAAAGTAATAATTGTCTTTGTGTAAAAAGTTTGATGATACCAAAGGGATAATCGGAAGCCATAACTCGAAGGACAGACGATACAATGGCAAAAAAAAAGGACAAAATGATAATCAACGATCTGCAAAACATTATACAGAAAACTAAAGGTCAAGAAACGCGAACCCTACGACAAATCGAGGGTGAACTCGGGTACCTCGAGAGGGATAACTGTGTTCCTGCTCCACATGATATCCTGTCGTGTTTCTTTTTAGCGACTCGAACATCATCTGATAGGAATATCGTGCTGGACGCCAGTATATGTGAAGACAATCGTATTTCATTAACAACACATAAAACCACACGCAGGTCAAAACGAATCGAACATCGTTTTATGGGGAAATCGTAGCAGAGATCACAGCACAGAATAAAACACGCAATTTGACAACAGAAACAACACAAATCCACTAAGACAAATAAGAAAAAACGAGAGCGAAACTTTACGAGATGATTTCAATTTGCCCATCGTGAACTTTCCATTCATACGTAGCAAACCGTGTTTGTATGATGGTACATGTCTTATTTGTAGGAAGGTACATATCTTGTTTGTAGGAGGGTACATGTCGTGTTTGTAGGAGAGTACATGTCTTGTTTGTAGGAGAGTACATTTTTTGTTTGTAGGAGAGTACATGTCGTGTTTGTAGTAGGGTACATGTCATGTTTGTAGGAGGGTACATGTCTTGTTTGTAGGAGGGTACATTTTTTGTTTGTAGGAGTGTACATGTCATGTTTGTAGGAGGGTACATGTCTTGTTTGTAGGAGGGTACATGTCGTGTTTGTAGGAGGGTACATGTCTTGCTTGTAGGAGAGTACATGTCGTGTTTGTAGGAGGGTACATATCTTGTTTGTAAGAGTGTACATGTCTTGTTTGTAGGAGGATACATGTTGTGTTTGTAGGAGGGTACATGTCATGTTTGTAGGAGGATACATGTCTTGTTTGTAGTAGGGTACATGTCTTGTTTGTAGGAGAGTACATGTCGTGTTTGTAGGAGGGTACATGTCTTGTTTGTAAGAGGGTACATGTCATGTTTGTTGGAGGGTACATGTCTTGTTTGTAGGAAGGTACATGTCTTGTTTTTAGGAGGGTACATGTTGTGTTTGTAGGAGGGTACATGTCATGTTTGTAGGAGGATACATGTCTTGTTTGTAGGAGGGTACATGTCTTGTTTGTAGGAGAGTACATGTCGTGTTTGTAGGAGGGTACATGTCTTGTTTGTAGGAGTGTACATGTCTTGTTTGTAGGAGGGTACGTGTTGTGTTTGTAGGAGGGTACATGTCATGGTTGTAGGAGGGTACATGTCTTGTTTGTAGGAGAGTACATGTCGTGTTTGTAGGAGGGTACATGTCTTGTTTGTAAGAGGGTACATGTCTTGTTTGTAGCAGGGTACATGTCGTGTTTGTAGGAGGGTACATGTCTTGTTTGTAGGAGTGTACATGTCTTGTTTTTAGGAGGGTACATGTCTTGTTTGTAGGAGTGTACATGTCTTGTTTGTAGGAGGGTACGTGTTGTGTTTGTAGGAGGGTACATGTCATGGTTGTAGGAGGGTACATGTCTTGTTTGTAGGAGAGTACATGTCGTGTTTGTAGGAGGGTACATGTCTTGTTTATAGGAGGGTACATGTCATGTTTGTTGGAGGGTACATGTCTTGTTTGTAGGAGTGTACATGTCTTGTTTTTAGGAAGGTACAAGTTGTGTTTGTAGGAGGGTACATGTCATGTTTGTAGGAGGATACATGTCTTGTTTGTAGGAGGGTACATGTCTTGTTTGTAGGAGAGTACATGTCGTGTTTGTAGGAGGGTACATGTCTTGTTTGTAGGAGTGTACATGTCTTGTTTGTAGGAGGGTACATGTCTTGTTTGTAGGAGGGTACATATCTTGTTTGTAGGAGGATACATGTCTTGTTTGTAGGAGTGTACATGTCTTGTTTGTAGGAGGTTACATGTCTTGTTTGTAGGAGGGTACATATCTTGTTTGTAGGAGGATACATGTCTTGTTTGTAGGAGGGTACATGTCTTGTTTGTAGGAGGGTACATTTCTTGTTTGTAGGAGGATACATATCTTGTTTGTAGGAGTGTACATGTCTTGTTTGTAGGAGGGTACATGTCATGTTTGTAGGAGGTTACATGTCTTGTTTGTAGGAGGGTACATGTCTTGTTTGTAGGGGTATACATATCATGTTTGTAGGAGGGTAGATGTCTTGTTTGTAGGAAGGTACACGTCTTGTTTGTAGGAGGGTACATGTCATGTTTGTAGGAGGGTACATGTCTTGTTTGTAGGAGGGTACATGTCTTGTTTGTAGGAGGGTAGATGTCTTGTTTGTAGCAGGGTACATGTCGTGTTTGTAGGAGGGTACATGTCATGTTTGTAGGAGGGTACATGTGTTTGTAGGAGAGTGCTTGTCATGTTTGTAGGAGGATACATATCTTGTTTGTAGGAGGGTACATGTCGTGTGTGTAGGAGGGTACATGTCGTGTTTGTTGGAGGGTACATGTTGTGTTTGTAGGAGGGTACATATCATGTTTGTAGGAGGGTACATGTTTTGTTTGTAGGAGTGTACATGTCTTGTTTGTAGGAGGGTACATGTTGTGTTTGTAGGAGGGTATATGTCTTGTTTGTAGGAGAGTACATGTCGTGTTTGTAGGAGGGTACATGTCTTGTTTGTAGGAGTGTACATGTCTTGTTTGTAGGAGGGTACATGTCTTGTTTGTAGGAGAGTACATGTTATGTTTGTAGGAGGGTACGTGTCTTGTTTGTAGGAGAGTACATGTCGTGTTTGTTGGAGGGTACATGTCTTGTTTGTAGGAGGGTACATGTGTTTGTATGATGGTACATGTCTTGTTTGTAGGAGGGTACATGTATTGTTTGTAGAAGGGTACATTTCTTGTTTGTAGGAGGGTACATGTCTTGTTTGTAGGAGGGTACATGTCTTGTATGTAGGAGAGTACATTTCGTGTTTGTAGTAGGGTACATGTCTTGTTTGTAGGAGAGTACATGTCGTGCTTGTAGGAGGGTTCATGTCTTGTTTGTAAGAGGGTACATGTCATGTTTGTTGGAGGGTACATGTCTTGTTTGTAGGAGTGTACATGTCTTGTTTGTAGGAGGGTACACGTTGTGTTTGTAGGAGGGTACATGTCATGTTGGTAGGAGGATACATATTTTGTTTGTAGGAGGGTACATGTCGTGTTTGTAGGAGTGTACATGTCTTGTTTGTAGGAGGGTACATGTTGTGTTTGTAGGAGGGTACATGACATGTTTGTAAGAGTGTACATGTCTTGTTTGTAGGAGGGTACATGTCATGTTTGTAGGAGAGTACATGTCTTGTTTGTAGGAAGGTACATGTTGTGTTTGTAGGAGGGTACATGTCTTGCTTGTAGGAGAGTACATGTTGTGTTTTTAGGAGGGTACATGTCTTGTTTGTAGTAGGGTACATGTTGTGTTTGTAGGAGTGTACATGTCATGTTTGTAGAATGGTACATGTTTTGTTTGTAGGAGTGTACATGTCTTGTTTGTAGGAGGGTACAAGTTGTGTTTGTAGGAGGGTACATGTCTTGTTTGTAGGAGAGTACATGTCGTGTTTGTAGGAGGGTACATGTCGTGTTTGTAGGAGGGTACATGTCTTGTTTGTAGGAGTGTACATGTCTTGTTTGTAGGAGAGTACATGTCGTGTTTGTTGGAGGGTACATGTCTTGTTTGTAGGAGTGTACATGTCTTGTTTTTAGGAGGGTACATGTCTTGTTTGTAGGAGTGTACATGTCTTGTTTGTAGGAGGGTACGTGTTGTGTTTGTAGGAGGGTACATGTCATGGTTGTAGGAGGGTACATGTCTTGTTTGTAGGAGAGTACATGTCGTGTTTGTAGGAGGGTACATGTCTTGTTTATAGGAGGGTACATGTCATGTTTGTTGGAGGGTACATGTCTTGTTTGTAGGAGTGTACATGTCTTGTTTTTAGGAAGGTACAAGTTGTGTTTGTAGGAGGGTACATGTCATGTTTGTAGGAGGATACATGTCTTGTTTGTAGGAGGGTACATGTCTTGTTTGTAGGAGAGTACATGTCGTGTTTGTAGGAGGGTACATGTCTTGTTTGTAGGAGTGTACATGTCTTGTTTGTAGGAGGGTACATGTCTTGTTTGTAGGAGGGTACATATCTTGTTTGTAGGAGGATACATGTCTTGTTTGTAGGAGTGTACATGTCTTGTTTGTAGGAGGTTACATGTCTTGTTTGTAGGAGGGTACATATCTTGTTTGTAGGAGGATACATGTCTTGTTTGTAGGAGGGTACATGTCTTGTTTGTAGGAGGGTACATTTCTTGTTTGTAGGAGGATACATATCTTGTTTGTAGGAGTGTACATGTCTTGTTTGTAGGAGGGTACATGTCATGTTTGTAGGAGGTTACATGTCTTGTTTGTAGGAGGGTACATGTCTTGTTTGTAGGGGTATACATATCATGTTTGTAGGAGGGTAGATGTCTTGTTTGTAGGAAGGTACACGTCTTGTTTGTAGGAGGGTACATGTCATGTTTGTAGGAGGGTACATGTCTTGTTTGTAGGAGGGTACATGTCTTGTTTGTAGGAGGGTAGATGTCTTGTTTGTAGCAGGGTACATGTCGTGTTTGTAGGAGGGTACATGTCATGTTTGTAGGAGGGTACATGTGTTTGTAGGAGAGTGCTTGTCATGTTTGTAGGAGGATACATATCTTGTTTGTAGGAGGGTACATGTCGTGTGTGTAGGAGGGTACATGTCGTGTTTGTTGGAGGGTACATGTTGTGTTTGTAGGAGGGTACATGTCATGTTTGTAGGAGGGTACATGTTTTGTTTGTAGGAGTGTACATGTCTTGTTTGTAGGAGGGTACATGTTGTGTTTGTAGGAGGGTATATGTCTTGTTTGTAGGAGAGTACATGTCGTGTTTGTAGGAGGGTACATGTCTTGTTTGTAGGAGTGTACATGTCTTGTTTGTAGGAGGGTACATGTCTTGTTTGTAGGAGAGTACATGTTATGTTTGTAGGAGGGTACGTGTCTTGTTTGTAGGAGAGTACATGTCGTGTTTGTTGGAGGGTACATGTCTTGTTTGTAGGAGGGTACATGTGTTTGTATGATGGTACATGTCTTGTTTGTAGGAGGGTACATGTATTGTTTGTAGAAGGGTACATTTCTTGTTTGTAGGAGGGTACATGTCTTGTTTGTAGGAGGGTACATGTCTTGTATGTAGGAGAGTACATTTCGTGTTTGTAGTAGGGTACATGTCTTGTTTGTAGGAGAGTACATGTCGTGCTTGTAGGAGGGTTCATGTCTTGTTTGTAAGAGGGTACATGTCATGTTTGTTGGAGGGTACATGTCTTGTTTGTAGGAGTGTACATGTCTTGTTTGTAGGAGGGTACACGTTGTGTTTGTAGGAGGGTACATGTCATGTTGGTAGGAGGATACATATTTTGTTTGTAGGAGGGTACATGTCGTGTTTGTAGGAGTGTACATGTCTTGTTTGTAGGAGGGTACATGTTGTGTTTGTAGGAGGGTACATGACATGTTTGTAAGAGTGTACATGTCTTGTTTGTAGGAGGGTACATGTCATGTTTGTAGGAGAGTACATGTCTTGTTTGTAGGAAGGTACATGTTGTGTTTGTAGGAGGGTACATGTCTTGCTTGTAGGAGAGTACATGTTGTGTTTTTAGGAGGGTACATGTCTTGTTTGTAGTAGGGTACATGTTGTGTTTGTAGGAGTGTACATGTCATGTTTGTAGAATGGTACATGTTTTGTTTGTAGGAGTGTACATGTCTTGTTTGTAGGAGGGTACAAGTTGTGTTTGTAGGAGGGTACATGTCTTGTTTGTAGGAGAGTACATGTCGTGTTTGTAGGAGGGTACATGTCGTGTTTGTAGGAGGGTACATGTCTTGTTTGTAGGAGTGTACATGTCTTGTTTGTAGGAGAGTACATGTCGTGTTTGTTGGAGGGTACATGTCTTGTTTGTAGGAGGGTACATACCGTGTTTGTATGATGGTACATGTCTTATTTGTAGGAAGGTACATGTGTTGTTTGTAGAAGGGTACATGTCTTGTTTGTAGGATGGTACATGTCTTGTTTGTAGGAGGGTACATGCGTGTTTGTTGGAGGGTACATGTTGTGTTTGTAGGAGGGTACATGTCATGTTTGTAGGAGGGTACATGTCATGTTTGTAGGAGGGTACATGTTGTGGTTGTAGGAGAGTGCATTTCATGTTTGTAGGAGGATACATATCTTGTTTGTAGGAGGGTACATGTCTTGTTTGTAGGAGGGTACATGTCTTGTTTGTAGGAGAGTACATGTCTTGTTTGTAGGAGGGTACATGCCGTGTTTGTTGGAGGGTACATGTTGTGTTTGTAGGAGGGTACATATCTTTTTTGTAGGAGGGTGCATATCTTGTTTGTAGGAGGGTACATGTCGTGTTTGTAGGAGGGTACATGCCGTGTTTGTTGGAGGGTACATGTTGTGTTTGTAGGAGGGTACATGTCTTGTTTGTAGGAGAGTGCATTTTTTGTTTGTAGGAGAGTACATGTCGTGTTTGTAGGAGGGTACATGTCTTGTTTGTAGGAGGGTACATGTCGTGTTTGTAGGAGGGTACATGTCTTGTTTGTAGCAGGGTACATGTCGTGTTTGTAGGAGGGTACATGTCATGTTTGTAGGAGGGTACATGTTGTGTTTGTAGGAGAGTGCATTTTATGTTTGTAGGAGGATACATATCTTGTTTGTAGGAGGGTACATGTCGTGTTTGTATGAGGGTATATGTCGTGTTTGTAGGAGGGTACATGTCGTGTTTGCGTTGTTTGTTGTCGTTTGGGTATATTGATGTTTTTCGTGCTGTTTTTCGTCGTCTTGTGTTTGTAGGAGAGTGCATGTCATGTTTGTAGGAGGATACATATATTGTTTGTAGGAGGGTACATGTCTTGTTTGTAGCAGGGTACATGTCGTGTTTGTAGGAGGGTACCTGTCATGTTTGTAGGAGGGTAAATGTTGTGTTTGTAGGAGAGTGCATGTCATCTTTGTAAGAATCATAATGCAAATAAATATAATTTTAGGTTTATCCAAGCTTATCGTGGTGCCACCTTTGGACAAGGTAATGGGCCAATAATGTTGGACGGTTTGAATTGTAATGGAAACGAGACTGATATATCTGAATGCCCTGATCACGGCTGGTTAATAAGCAGCTGTCATCACCAACAAGATGCGGGTGTTTCTTGTAGTGAGTATACCTTTAATAGATCTTACCTTTTCAGATAATGTTGACATAACTTAATAAGTATATATTTTATATAACTTAATTTGTCTAATAATGTTGGCCATATTTAATAAGTATATTGTTAAAATATAGCTTAATTTGTCTGATATGTTGGCCATATTTAATAAGTATATCTTTTATATAACTTAATTTGTCTGATAATGTTGGCTATATTTAATAAGTATATCGTTTATATAAGTTAATTTGTCTGATACTGTTGGCCATATTTAATAAGTATATCGTGTATATAGCTTAATTTGTCTGATAATGTTGGCCATGTTTAATAAGTATATCTTTTATAAAGCTTAATTTGTCTGATAATGTTGACCATATTTAATAAGTATATCGTTTATATATAGCTTAATTTGTCTGATGATGTTGGTCATATTTAATAAGTATATTGTTTATATATAGCTTAATTTGTCTGATGATGTTGGCCATATTTAATAAGTATATCTTTTATAAAGCTTAATTTGTCTTATTATGTTGGCCATACTTAAATGTCAAATATTATTATGCAATAATTTCACGAATTAATTATATTAACAATGTATTGATACAATTTAACATCAGCATTTCGAATGTCTCTTTTCCTTAATAAAATCAGAAGGGACCCAGACGTTATAAAAGGAAATATTTAATAAGATTAAACGACAAATTCGTGAGAAAAGAAAAAAAAATACACCTGCAAAACATAATTGTAGAAAGGAAATATATAAAGAGCAACATGAACCCAAACTAAAAGTCGGTGGTGAACACCATGTTCTCCGGAACCTACATATCTTATATTGTGTTGTCTCATTGTTGATTGGTCGTTTCAATTCATTTTTTTTTTTAAATAAAACGAAAAATGTCAAGGTTTAAAACCCTATAATATAATACCACAAAAGAACAATGATTGATTGACTGGTTGTTGTTTAACATCAAGTGAGTAGTAGTTAAGCTATTCTAATGACAATAATACCAAAAGTTTAAATAGCAAGTCAGAGGCCATAATTCAAAGAAGGAGAGACAATGCAATGAAGGCCAAAAGGACGAGAACAAAAAGACAAAAAAATACAATCTACGATTTGCGAATGTTTCCAACATACCGACAACAAGAAAGCCATAATTACATTGCTGATTGTTAAAAAGGGTTTGAATATACCACTTGATATTCATGCTAAAAACTCTGTGGTAATTCATGAATAAGGAGAGGAACGGATTGTGATTTAAAAAAAAAAGAATTTATCCGTAGTAAATTGTGACACAGATAGTCTGTGGGGTTTAAGTCACGGCGGTCGTCAAAAAGTGTTAACAAACGATTTAAGAAAATAATATCCAATAACATCGTATTTTCATTTCAGAACATACAGAACTAAACACTACAGGTAATGTTTATCTTATTTTATTATTTTTGAATAATTCATAATTAAGATCAACACTTGTTGATGGTCATGTGAACCGTTGTTTGCCATCAGTTTCTTAAATATCTCCGCAGAAACTGCTTTGCAAAATTAACCCAAACTGGATTGTAATATTCCTTGAGAGGTTTCTTGTCACATTGTGCATGACAGTCCGATATTAATTCAAAATGTCCACTGTCACGGAAATTTAAGTTTCTGCAATTGACAATTTTGGCTTTATCTCATGTCAGAATTGAGTTGACATTTAAACTGCAGCTCATTGACAGTGAGTAGTTCAAGAGTACATAAATGGAATTTAGGTTTTGACATTTGAAGTTTGATGCCACATTCAACAATATTTCAGCAATATCGTGGCATTCAGTTTTATTGGTGGAGGACATCGGAGTATTTAGAGAAAACCACTGACCTGGCGCAAGTTACTGATAAACTTTGTAGCACAATGTTATATCGAGTACACCTCGCCATGTGCGGGATTCGATCTCACAACTATTGTTATGGTAGACGCTGATCGCATGAGTAGTTGTAAAACCAACTATATGTACCATATTATTACGTCATGACAGCTACCATACTATTACGACCACGATGGCCCCCAATAAAACTCAACCGTTGTGTATCTAACATTAGTGGCTCTTAATACTAGTAACGCATTCCCAACATATTAATTAATTTGATGTTTTACTTTATATTTTAGATATACGATTGGTTAACGGACAATACCCATGGGAAGGTCGTGTAGAAGTATTATATAATAATTCGTGGGGTACAATTTGTGACCACGATTTTGACAGAAAGGAGGCACAAGTAATATGTTCTATGCTCGGATACGATAGAAACGGGTATTCTTTTTATTAGCACTTGTAAAGCACTATTCCACAAATATTACAAGAAAAGTTCTAGAAATTATTATGTTTAGCTATTATAAAATTCACAAATTGTTGTGAATTAACATTAGAGAAGACTGAAAGAACAAGCAATGAAAAATGAAACAAAATTGGTACAAGACACAGAACAAAGGCAAACAAAAACAAAACAAAACAAAGCAAAAACAAAAAGAAACCAAAAAAGAAAGCAAAAACAAAAACGAAAACAAAGTATAATTGGTCTCTACCTAATAAAGTTTGATGATACCAAAGGGATAATCATAAGCCATAGCTTGAATGACAGACAATACAATGGCCAAAGAAAAAGAACGAAATGAGAAACAACGGTTTACAAAACATTAAGCAGAAAACTAAAGATCGTGAAATGCGAACCCTACGACATATCGAGGATGAGCTCAGGTACTCAGAAATGGATAACAGTACCTGCTCCACATGTGACACCCGTTGTGTTACTGTTTAGTGACACGAACCTCATCCGATATGAAAATTGTGATAGTCGCCAGTATATGTGACAACAATTCAAATAACGTTAAAAAAAAAACATAAAGCCAAAAAATTGTTTTATGAGGAAATCATACCGGACATCAGAACATGGAAATAAACACGTAATGACGTGAGTTCTCCCCGGTTTGTAGTGAGGTTCGTGTTACTCGATCGTTAGTTTTATATATATGTTTTGTAGATCGTTGTTTGTCCGTTTGTGTTTTTTTCTTTTAGCCATTGTGATGTCTGTTCTTCTTCGATATACGGATTCTCATTACCCCTTTGGTATCTTGAAGCTCTTCTTTGGACTTGCCAAACTTTTTAAAAAAAGCTAAAGTTCACTGTTTTACCCAAGGTTATTAAGAGATTAATTAAAGTCCACATGTTCTCATTTGAAAAATACAACTAAATGTATTGATTTTTAAAACCAACATTCAATCTATAAAGCATTTTATGATCGCTTAAACAGATAGCATTAACATACATGTATTTGTACTCATATATTATACCTATTTACTAATCAAGGATAGAATAGTCAATATTTTGTTTTTTATCTTTCATCAGAATGCAACTTCGAATATATTTAACAAGTGATAAGCGAAGCCTAGTTCCGGAACGCCTGAGTTTACCCCCAGGTTTTTAGTGGGGTTCGTGTTACTTGATCTTTAGTTTGATGTGCATGTTTTGTAGATCGTTGTTTGCCCGTTTTTCCTTTTTGTTTTGCCCATTGTTTTGTCTGTTCATCTTCGATTAATGGATTATGAGTCCCCTTTGGTATCTTTAAATGCTTCTCACAGTCTTAAAATATTTGACGACACTTTTACTCCTTGTCTAAGAAAATTATCCAATGCGAAAGCGAAACGTAGGAAAAATGGCTTCGAAGTTGTGCATCAGTAATGTTGTCCTGATAGCATGTTTTTTTTTCAAACATTGTATTCTGCTGACAAAACCGGAATGTAAAAAAATATTAATTCATCGTACTTAAAATTGTAGTCATCACGTCGGACATTTGACGGTCGACATCATGACTTGGTTAAACGTTGCGAAATATCTGTGTCACATCAGAATACAACGGATATGTTCCGTTAGTTGTACTACCAATATAGTTTTTCATTTTGGCTCCAATGATGAATTACAGAATTTTTGACGATAGTTAACAAAAACAGTATTGTCTTTAGTGGAGCTTACCATTCCGGAGGAGCAATGTGCATCCCCGGTTATTGTGCGGGTCGTCACTCAAACTATCATTTTCTGTATATTGCTTTGTAGAAAACATGTGTCTTTATGTTCTAAGTTCCGTGTTGTGATGTTCCTTGTGATTGCCGAATAAAAACGATGTTCGGTTCATATTTCCTGTCAGTGGTTTGTAGAAGGGAGCATATCTTCTTTGTAGGAGGGAGCATGTCGCATTTGTGTTGTTTATGCTTGCTTGTGTATAATGTTGTCCAACACATATTGTGTTTTTGGTTTTGTTTTTCTTCCTCTGGATTGTCTTTTTTAAATTAGCCGTTCGATATTCTCTAACGTTTATATTAATCATTCGGTGTTAATGCACACATTGTACAGTCTAAAGTAATGCGACAAATACTGTTTTTGTCATTGCTATCAAAAGATCAACCAGGTTTCGTGCTTAGTACTACACACTACGAAATACAGTGCAAATAAATATCATTTTAGGAATATCCAAGCTTATAGTGCGGCCACCTTAGGACAAGGTAATGGGCCAATAATGTTGGACTATTTGAAATGTAATGGACACGAAACTGATATATCTGAATGTCCTTCTAACGGATGGCTTACAAATAAGTGTGGTCATAACGAAGATGCTAGTGTTTCTTGTAGTGAGTATATCTTTTATATTGCTTTATTTGTTTGATAATGTTGGCCATATTTAATAAGAATATCTTTTATAAAGCTTTATTTATCTCATTATGTTGGCCATATTTAAATGTCAAATATTATTATGGAATCATTTGACGAATTAAGGATATTGACAATGTATTGACATAACTTAACATCAGCATTTGGAATGTCTCTGTTCCTTTGTAAAGTCAGAAGGTGCCTAGAACTCATTAAAGGAAATAATTAACAAAATAAAACGACAAATTCGAGAAAAAAAGAAACAAATTACGTCGACATAAACATATTCATCAATACTGACGAAAGAAGGACCCGGGTGGCTGAATGAGTTAGGTAGTTGGATTACATAACAACACATACAAGCCTATCACCAATACTGCGTGGGTTCGGGCCCGGCTTTGTAAATTACAAAAAGGTTGCACTCGACTCGCGGCTGCAAGTGATAAAGTTTACCAGTTGCTTGCCCATGGTCGTGGTTCCCTTCCGGGTACTCCGGTTTCTTCCACCACTAAAACTGATGGCCATGATATAGCTGAAATATTGTTGAAAGTGGCGCAATAAATCAAATCAAATCTGAAGAAAGACAAGTACTCAAGAGCAACATGTATCAATCTAAACCGCCCGGGTGAGTGCCATGTTCTTCGACACTTATGTATATTCATATTGTGTCGGCTCGTCATTGATTGATCGATTCAATTCAATTTTGTTAAAAATAAAACGAAAAATGTGAAGGCTTAAAACCCTATAATATAACAGCACAATAGAACAATGATTGATTGACTGGTTGTTGCTTAATGTCAAGTGAGTAGTAGTTAAGCTATACTACTGACGAGAATCCCAAATGTTTGAATAGCAAGTCAGAGGCCATAATTCGAAGAAGGACAGACAATGTAATGGGAGCCTTACAGACGAGAACAAAAAGACAAAAAATACTAGACAGACAATTAATGATTGATCTACCGGAACTGCACAGACCACAGAAAAAATTAGTTTTCAACTCGGGGGGAGGGAATCTCTGAGGAATATTTAATAATGAACCAATTATACAAGGGAGTTATAAAAGGAAATCATTAAGAAAATAAAACTACAAATCTGAAAAAAAATAATTGAAGAAAGGAAATTAATAAAGAGCAAAATGAACCCAAGCTGAAAGTCGGTGGTGAATACCATGTTCTCCGGGACCTACATATCTTATATTGTGTCGTCTCGTCGTTGATTGGTCGATTCAATTAAATTTGGTTAAAAATAAAACGAAACATGTTAAGGTTTAAAACCCTATAATATAACACCACAATAGAACAATGATTGATTGACTGATTGTTTTCTAACGTCAATGAGCTTAGCTATACTAATGACGAGAAAACCAAAAGTTTGAAAGTACTAAATAGCAAGTTAGAGACAAGGCAATGGTGGCCAAATTGACGAGAACAGAAAGACAAACTAGACAGAAAATTAGAGATTGATAAACCGAAACTGCACAGACCATAACTCTGGTGAGAAATCTCTGAGAAAATATTTAATGATGAACCAATTCTACAAGGGAGTGGATGTAAACAGGCCATCAATCAATAGGACAGATCAACGTTGATGATAGTAACGGTGAATGATGATTTTACAATCTACGATTTCCCAATTTTTTTAACATATCAACAACAAAAAAGCCATAATTGCTATTCTGAAAAACTGCCTTAAAACTTTGATAATTTTGCATTGCTAATTGTTAAGAAGGGTTTGAATATAGCACTTGGGACACCTGTAGTGACACTCTTGTTAAAAACTATGTGGTAAAGAACTCAGATGCTCCACATGTGTCACCCTTCGAGTTACTATTGTTGCATAACGTTAACAAAACATAAAACAAAACAGAGGTCAAGACGAATCGAAAATCAATCACAACACGGAACTAAACACGGAAGGACAGCAACAACAACACGAACCCCACTAAGAAAATACAAATAACCCGAAGCGAACTCAGGTGCTAAACAGATGCCACCTTTCGTGTTACTCTTGATACAAACACTGTAATAAGTCATGAATGAGAAAGGACCGAATTGTCATTACGACAAACGGAACATATCCGTAGTCAGTTGTGACACAGATTAAGTTAAGTCATGGTGGTGGTGTAAAACTTTCGAAGTGATAACAAATGATTGACGAAAATAATATCCAATAATATGTTATTTTCATTTCAGATGTAAGCACTACAGGTAATGTTTATCTTATTTTATTACTTTTGAATAATTCATAATTAAGATCAACACTTGTTCATGGTCATGTGAACCGTTGTTTGCCATCAGTTTGTTAAATATCTCCGCAGAAACTGCTCTGGAAAAAGTCCCAATTTTGATTTTAATATTCTTTGAGAGGTTTCCTCTCACATTATGCACGACATTCCCGATATTAATTCAAAATGGGTGCTCCAGAAGGAAAAGAAGTTCCAGTCATGATGTTGTTAGATGTAAGTGGATCGCCACGAAACTTGGGTGCTCCGGAAGGGTAATAAGTTCCTGTCACGATGTTGTTAGACGTTATTGAACCGCCACAGAACTCGGGGAAAGTTAAGCTATCTACTGACAAGAATATCAAAAGTTTGAATAGCAAGTCAGAAGCCATAATTTGAAGACGGACAGACAATGTAATGGTGGCCAAAAGGAAGAGAAGAAAAAGACAAAAAATACTAGACAGAAAATTAAAGATTGATCAACCGAAACCGCACAAACCACAAGACAAAAAATGAGTTTTGTCAATGTTTCTAACATATCGACAACAAAAAGGCATAATTGCTATTCTGGAAAACCGTCTTAAAACTTTGATAATTTGTTCATTGCTGATTGTTAAGAAGGGTTTGAATATACCACTTTGGACACCCACAGTGATAATCTTGTTAAAAATTCTGGGGTAAGTCATGAATAAGTACCGGACCGAATTGTGATTAAGAAAAACGGAACATATCCGTGGTCATTTGTGACACAGATAGTTCATACCGGTTAAGTCATGGCGGTCGTCTAAAACTTTCGAAGTGATAACTAACGATTTAAGAAAATAATATCCAATAACATCAGATTTTCATTTCAGACAAGACAGAACTAAACACTACAGGTAATGTTTATCTTATTTTATTATTTTTGAATAATTCATAATTAAGATCAACCCTTGTTCATGGTCATGTGAACCTTTGCTTTCCATCAGTTTTTTAAATATCACCGCAGAAACTGCTCTGCAAAATTAACCCAAGCTGGATTGTAATATTCCTTAAGAGCTTTCTTCTCACATTATGCACGACAATCCCGATATTAATTAAAAATGTCCACCGTCACTGGAAATTTATGTTTCTGCAATTGACAATTGCGGCTTTATCTTATGTCCGAATTGAGCTGATATTTAAACTGCAGCTCATTGGCAGTGAGTAGTTCAAGGGTGCATAAATATAATTTTGGTTCTGACTTTTGAAGTTTAACGCCACATTCAACAATATTTCAGCAATATCGTGGCGTTGAGTTTTATTGGTGGAGGACACCAGAGTAATCGGCGAAAACCACCGACCTGCCGCAAGTAACTGAGAAACTTTGTCACATAATGCTATATCAAGTACACCTTGCCATGAGCAGGATTCAGACTCACAACTATGGTAATGATAGACACTGATAGCTTAGGTATCTGTAAATCCAACTACCATACTATTACGACCACGACAGCCCCCAATAAAACTCAACCGTTATGTATCTAAAATTAGTGGCGCTAGATACCAGTAACTCATTCCGAACATATTACTAAATTTGATGTTTTCCTGAATATTTTAGATATACGATTGGTTAACGGACAATACCCATGGCAAGGTCGTGTAGAAGTATTCTATAATAATCGGTGGAGTACAATTTGTGACCACTCATTTGACAGAAATGAGGCACAAGTAATATGTTCTATGCTCGGATACGACAGAAACAGGTATTCTTTTTAATAGAGCTTGTAAAGGACTATTCCACAAATATTACAAGAAAAGTTTTAGAAATTATTACGTTTAACTATTATAAAAATCACATATTGTTGTTGAATTAACATTAGAGAAGACTGAAAGGACAAGCAGAACAACGGCAACCAAAAAACTGGCAAAAAGAAAATAAAAAGAAACAAACATAAAACAAAAACAAAGTAAGAATTGTCTTTATGTAAAGAGTTTGAGGATACCAAAGGGATAATCGGAAGCCATAACTCGAAGGACAGACAATACAATGGCAAAAAAAGGACAAAATGATAATCAACGATCTGCAAAACATTATACAGAAAACTAAAGGTCAAGAAACGCGAACCCTACGACAAATCGAGGGTGAACTCAGGTACCTAGAGAGGGATAACTGTGGTACCTGAGTTCACCCTCGATTTATCGTAGGGTTCGCGTTTCTTGCTCCACATAATATCCTGTCGTGTTTCTTTTTAGCGACTCGAACATCATCTGATAGGAATATCGTGCTGGACGCCAGTATATGTGAAGACAATCGTATTTCATTAACAACACATAAAACCACACGCAGGTCAAAACGAATCGAACATCGTTTTATGGGGAAATCGTAGCAGAGATCACAGCAGAGAATAAAACACGCAATTTGACAACAGCAACAACACGAATCCACTAAGACAAATAAGAAAAAAACGAGAGCGAAACTTTACGAGATGATTTCAATTTGCCCATCGTGAACTTTCCATTCATATCTAGCAACATTTCAGCAGCACTTGCATATGGAGTATATATCTCAGTTGATGCGATATTCTAGAGCTTGTGGTTCCTATCAGGATTTCCTTGATATAGGGTTGCTGCTAACATAGAAGCTACTAAGCAAAGGGTTCCTCTTAGTTAAATTGAAGTCATCAATTCGAAAGTTTTATGGTCGCAACCCTGACTTGGTTGAGCGTTATGGAATATCTGTGTCACAAATGACCACGGGTATGTTCCACCTGTCGCAAGCACTTCCCGATCCTTTCCTCATTCATGACTTATCACCAGGTTTGTAACTAGATTAACATGACGGGTGTCACTAATGGAGAAGGAACTACTAACCCTTCCGGAGCACATGAGTTCACTCCCGGTTTTTAGTTGGGTTCGTGTTATTCGATCGCTAGTTTTCAATGTATGTTTTGTAGATCGTTGTTTGTCCTTTTGTATTTTTTTCTTTTGGCCATTGTGATGTCTGTTTTGATTACCTCTTTGGTATCTTCAAATTCTTCTTTGGACTCGCAAATTGTTTTTAAGAAAAAATCAAAGGTTCCCTGTTTTACAATATATCATTTACCCAAAGTTATTAAGAGATTACACATGTTCCCATACGACAGCAAAACTTAGGGAAAATAGCTTCGAAGTTGCGCTTCAGTAATTTTGTCCCGAGAGCATGTTTTTTCAAACATTGTATTCTGCTGACAAGACCTGAATGTAGACAAATATTAATTCATCGCACATAAAGTTGCAGTCATCACTTCAAACATTTGACAGTCACCATCATGACTTGTTTAAGCGTTACGAACTATCTGTGTCACATAAGAAGACGACGGATATGTTCCGTTTGTTGCACTACCTATATAGTTCTTACCTTTCTCTTTAATGATAAATTACATATGTTTTAACGATATTAAACGGTGATTGTCTTTAGTGGAGCAGGTATTGCCTACCCTTTTAGAGCTCAATATATAGCTGTCTGTTTATTGATTAGTAGACAATATGTGTCTTTACCTTCTTAGTTACGTGTTGTGATGTCTGTTACGATATCCGCATACAAACGATGTTCGGTTCGTATTTGCCCTCAATGGTTGTTTGTAGGAGGGAGCATGTGTTGTTTATAGGAGGGTACATTTCTTGTTTGTAGGAGAGTACACTTCTTGTTTGTAGGAGAGTACATGTCTTGTTTGTAGGAGAGTACATTTCTTGTTTGTAGGAGAGTACATGTCATGTTTGTAGGAGAGTACATGTCTTGTTTGTAGGAGAGTACATGTCTTGTATGTAGGAGAGTACATGTTGTGTTTGTAGGAGAGTGCATGTCTTGTTTGCAGGAGGGTGCATCTCTTGTTTGTAGGAGAGTATATGTCGTGTTTGTAGGAGAGTACATGTCTTGTTTGTAGGAGAGTACATGTCTTGTTTGTAGGAGAGTACATGTTGTGTTTGTAGGAGAGTACATGTCTTGTTTGCAGGAGGGTGCATCTCTTGTTTGTAGGAGAGTACATGTCGTGTTTGTAGGAGGGTACATGTCTTGTTTGTAGGAGGGTATATGTCTGCTTTGTAGGAGGGTTCATGTCATGTTTGTAGGGGGGTACATGTCATGTTTGTAGGAGGGTACTTGTCTTCTTTATAGGAGGGTACATGTCTTATTTTTAGGAAGGTACATGTATTGTTTGTAGGAGGGTACATGTCGTGTTTGTTGGAGGGTACATGTCATGTTTGTAGGATGGTGCATGTCTTGTTTGTAGGAGAGTACATGTCGTGTTTGTAGGAGGGTACATGTCATGTTTGTAGGAGGGTACATGTCATGTTTGTAGGAGGGTACTTGTCTTGTTTATAGGAGGGTACATGTCTTATTTGTAGGAAGGTACATGTATTGTTTGTAGGAGGGTACATGTTGTGTTTGTTGGAGGGTACATGTGATGCTTGTAGGATGGTACATCGTGTTTGTAGGAGGGTACATGTCATGTTTGTAGGAGGGTACATGTCTTTTTTGTAGGAGGGTACATGTCGTGTTTGTAGCAGGGTACACGTTGTGTTTGTATGAGGGTACATGTCTTGTTTGTAGGAGGGTGCATGTCTTGTTTGTAGGAGAGTACATGTCGTGTTTGTAGGAGGGTGCATGTCATGTTTATAGGAGGGTACATTTCTTATTTGTAGGAAGGTACATGTATTGTTTGTAGGATGGTATATGTTGTGTTTGTAGAAGAGTACATGTCTTGTTTGTAGGAGGGTACATGTCTTGTTTGTAGGAGGGTACATGTGTTGTTTGTAGGAGGGTACATGTCTTGTTTGTAGGAGGGTTTCGTGTTAATTACGATACATTGTGAGTGAAAATAAAAACACTAAGAATCATAATGCAAATAAATATAATTTTAGGTATATCCAAGCTTATGGTGGTGCCACCTTTGGACAAGGTAATGGGCCAATAATGTTGGACGGTTTGAATTGTAATGGAAACGAGACTGATATATCTGAATGCCCTTATCATGGCTGGTTAATAAGCAGGTGTAATCACTACCAAGATGTGGGTGTTTCTTGTAGTGAGTATACCTTTAATATAGCTTACTTTTTTCAGATAATGTTGACATAACTTAATAAGTATATATTTTATATTACTTATTTTTTCTGATAATGTTGGCTATATTTAATAAGTATATCGTTTATATAAGTTAATATGTCTGATACTGTTGGCCATATTTAATAAGTATATCTTTTATAAAGCTTAATTTGTCTGATACTGTTGGCCATATTTAATAAGTATATCTTTTATAAAGCTTAATTTGTCTGATAATGTTGGCTATGTTTAATAAGTGTATCTTTTATCAAGCTTAATTTGTCTGATATTGTTGGCCATATTTAATAAGTATATTATTTATATATAGCTTAATTTGTCTTATTGCGTTGGCCATACTTAAATGTCAAATAGTATTATGCAATAATTTCACGAATTAATTATATCAATATTGATACAATTTAACATCAGCATTTCGAATTTCTCTTTTCCTTAGTAAAGTAAGAAGGGACTCACTCGTTATAATTGCATTCCTGATTGTTAAGAAGGGTTTGAAAATACCACTTGATACTCTTGTTAAAAACTCTGTGGTAATTCATGAATAAGGAGAGGAACGGATTGTGATTTAAAAAAAAACAGAATTTATCCGTAGTAAATTGTGACACAGATAGTCTGTGGGGTTTAAGTCATGGCGGTCGTCTAAAACTTTCGAAGTGATAACAAACGATTTAAGAAAATAATATCCAATAACATTGTATTTTCATTTCAGAACATACAGAACTAAACACTACAGGTAATGTTTATCTTATTTTATTACTTTTGAATAATTCATAATTAAGATCAACACTTGTTGATGGTCATGTGAACCGTTGTTTGCCATCTGTTTGTTAAATATCACTGCAGAAACTGCTCTGCAAAATTAACCCAAACTGCATTGTAATATTCCTTGAGAGCTTTCTTGTCACATTATGCATGACGGTCCCGATATTAATTCAAAATGTCCATTGTCACCGGAAATTTAAGTTTCTGCAATTGACAATTGTGGCTTTATCTCATGTCAGAATTGAGTTGACATTTAAACTGCAGCTCATTGACAGTGAGTAGTTCAAGAGTACATAAATGGAATTTAGGTTTTGACATTTGAAGTTTGATGCCACATTCAACAATATTTCAGCAATATCGTGGCATTCAGTTTTATTGGTGGAGGACATCGGAGTATTTAGAGAAAACCACTGACCTGGCACAAGTTACTGATAAACTTTGTAGCACAATGTTATATCGAGTACACCTCGCCATGTGCGGGATTCGATCTCACAACTTTAGTTATGGTAGACGCTGATCGCATGAGTAGTTGTAAAACCAACTATATGTACCATATTATTACGTCATGACAGCTACCATACTATTACGACCACGATGGCCCCCAATGAAACTCAACCGTTATGTATCTAACATTAGTGGCTCTTAATACTAGTAACGCATTCCCAACATATTAATTAATTTGATGTTTTACTTTATATTTTAGATATACGATTGGTTAACGGACAATACCCATGGGAAGGTCGTGTAGAAGTATTATATAATAATTCGTGGGGTACAATTTGTGACCACGATTTTGACAGAAAGGAGGCACAAGTAATATGTTCTATGCTCGGATACGACAGAAACGGGTATTCTTTTTATTAGCACTTGTAAAGCACTATTCCACAAATATTACAAGAAAAGTTCTAGAAATTATTACGTTTAGCTATTATAAAATTCACAAATTGTTGTGAATTAACATTAGAGAAGACTGAAAGAACAAGCAATGAAAAATGAAACAAAATTGGTACAAGACACAGAACAAAGGCAAGCAAATACAAAACAAAACAAAGCAAAAACAAAAAGAAACCAAAAAAGAAAGCAAAAACAAAGTATAATTGGTCTCTACCTAATAAAGTTTGATGATACCAAAGGGATAATCATAAGCCATAGCTTGAATGACAGACAATACAATGGCCAAAGAAAAAGAACGAAATGAGAAACAACGGTTTACAAAACATTAAGCAGAAAACTAAAGATCGTGAAATGCGAACCCTACGACATATCGAGGATGAGCTCAGGTACTCAGAAATGGATAACAGTTCCTGCTCCACATGTGACACCCGTTGTGTTACTGTTTAATGACACGAACCTCATCCGATATGAAAATTGTGATAGTCGCCAGTATATGTGACAACAATTCAAATAACGTTAAAAAAAAACATAAAGCCAAACAGGTCAAGACAAATCGAAAATTGTTTTATGAGGAAATCATACCGGACATCAGAACATGGAAATAAACACGTAATGACGTGAGTTCTCCCCGGTTTGTAGTGAGGTTCGTGTTACTCGATCGTTAGTTTTATATATATGTTTTGTAGATCGTTGTTTGTCCGTTTGTGTTTTTTTCTTTTAGCCATTGTGATGTCTGTTCTTCTTCGATATACGGATTCTCATTACCCCTTTGGTATCTTGAAGCTCTTCTTTGGACTTGCCAAACTTTTTAAAAAAAGCTAAAGTTCACTGTTTTACAATATATCATTTACCCAAGGTTATTAAGAGATTAATTAAAGTCCACATGTTCTCATTTGAAAAATACAACTAAATGTATTGATTTTTAAAACCAACATTCAATCTATAAGGCATTTTATGATCGCTTAAACAGATAGCATTAACATACATGTATTTGTACTCATATATTATACCTATTTACTAATCAAGGATAGAATAGTCAATATTTTGTTTTTTATCTTTCATCAGAATGCAACTTCGAATATATTTAACAAGTGATAAGCGAAGCCTAGTTGCGGAGCACCTGAGTTTACCCCCAGGTTTTTAGTGGGGTTCGTGTTACTTGATCTTTAGTTTGATGTGCATGTTTTGTAGATCGTTGTTTGCCCGTTTTTCCTTTTTGTTTTGCCCATTGTTTTGTCTGTTCATCTTCGATTAATGGATTATGAGTCCCCTTTGGTATCTTTAAATGCTTCTCACAGTCTTAAAATATTTGACGACACTTTTACTCCTTGTCTAAGAAAATTATCCAATGCGAAAGCGAAACGTAGGAAAAATGGCTTCGAAGTTGTGCATCAGTAATGTTGTCCTGATAGCATGTTTTTTTTTCAAACATTGTATTCTGCTGACAAAACCGGAATGTAAAAAAATATTAATTCATCGTACTTAAAATTGCAGTCATCACGTCGGACATTTGACGGTCGACATCATGACTTGGTTAAACGTTGCGAAATATCTGTGTCACATCAGAATACAACGGATATGTTCCGTTAGTTGTACTACCAATATAGTTTTTCATTTTGGCTCCAATGATGAATTACAGAATTTTTGACGATAGTTAACAAAAACAGTATTGTCTTTAGTGGAGCTTACCATTCCGGAGGAGCAATGTGCATCCCCGGTTATTGTGCGGGTCGTCACTCAAACTATCATTTTCTGTATATTGCTTTGTAGAAAACATATGTGTCTTTATGTTCTAAGTTCCGTGTTGTGATGTCCCTTGTGATTGCCGAATAAAAACGATGTTCGGTTCATATTTCCTGTCAGTGGTTTGTAGAAGGGAGCATATCTTCTTTGTTGGAGGGAGCATGTCGCGTTTGTGTTGTTTATGCTTGCTTGTGTATAATGTTGTCCAACACATATTGTGTTTTTGGTTTTGTTTTTCTTCCTCTGGATTGTCTTTTTTAAATTAGCCGTTCGGTATTCTCTAACGTTTATATTAATCATTCGGTGTTAATGCACACATTGTACAGTCTAAAGTAATGCGACAAATACTGTTTTTGTCATTGCTATCAAAAGATCAACCAGGTTTCGTGCTTAGTACTACACACTACGAAATACAGTGCAAATAAATATCATTTTAGGAATATCCAAGCTTATAGTGCGGCCACCTTAGGACAAGGTAATGGGCCAATAATGTTGGACTATTTGAAATGTAATGGACACGAAACTGATATATCTGAATGTCCTTCTAACGGATGGCTTACAAATAAGTGTGGTCATAACGAAGATGCTAGTGTTTCTTGTAGTGAGTATATCTTTTATATTGCTTTATTTGTTTGATAATGTTGGCCATATTTAATAAGAATATCTTTTATATAGCTTATTTTGTCTGATAATGTTGGCCATATTTAATAAGCATGTCTTTTATAAAGCTTTATTTATCTCATTATGTTGGCCATATTTAAATGTCAAATATTATTATGGAATCATTTGACGAATTAAGGATATTGACAATGTATTGACATAACTTAACATCAGCATTTGGAATGTCTCTGTTCCTTTGTAAAGTCAGAAGGTGCCTAGAACTCATTAAAGGAAATAATTAACAAAATAAAACGACAAATTCGAGAAAAAAAGAAACAAATTACGTCGACATAAAAATATTCATCAATACTGACGAAAGAAGGACCCGGGTGGCTGAATGAGTTAGGTAGTTGGATTACATAACAACACATACAAGCCTATCACCAATACTGCGTGGGTTCGGGCCCGGCTTTGTAAATTACAAAAAGGTTGCACTCGACTCGCGGCTGCAAATGATAAAGTTTACCAGTTGCTTGCCCATGGTCGGTGGTTCCCTTCCGGGTACTCCGGTTTCTTCCACCACTAAAACTGATGGCCATGATATAGCTGAAATATTGTTGAAAGTGGCGCAATAAATCAAATCAAATCTGAAGAAAGACAAGTACTCAAGAGCAACATGTATCAATCTAAACCGCCCGGTGAGTGCCATGTTCTTCGACACTTATGTATATTCATATTGTGTCGGCTCGTCATTGATTGATCGATTCAATTCAATTTTGTTAAAAATAAAACGAAAAATGTGAAGGCTTAGAACCCTATAATATAACAGCACAATAGAACAATGATTGATTGACTGGTTGTTGCTTAATGTCAAGTGAGTAGTAGTTAAGCTATACTACTGACGAGAATCCCAAATGTTTGAATAGCAAGTCAGAGGCCATAATTCGAAGAAGGACAGACAATGTAATGGGAGCCTTACAGACGAGAACAAAAAGACAAAAAATACTAGACAGACAATTAATGATTGATCTACCGGAACTGCACAGACCACAGAAAAAATTAGTTTTCAACTCGGGGGGAGGGAATCTCTGAGGAATATTTAATAATGAACCAATTATACAAGGGAGTTATAAAAGGAAATCATTAAGAAAATAAAACTACAAATCCGATAAAAAATAATTGAAGAAAGGAAATTAATAAAGAGCAAAATGAACCCAAGCTGAAAGTCGGTGGTGAATACCATGTTCTCCGGGACCTACATATCTTATATTGTGTCGTCTCGTCGTTGATTGGTCGATTCAATTAAATTTGGTTAAAAATAAAACGAAACATGTTAAGGTTTAAAACCCTATAATATAACACCACAATAGAACAATGATTGATTGACTGATTGTTTTCTAACGTCAATGAGCTTAGCTATACTAATGACGAGAAAACCAAAAGTTTGAAAGTACTAAATAGCAAGTTAGAGACAAGGCAATGGTGGCCAAATTGACGAGAACAGAAAGACAAACTAGACAGAAAATTAGAGATTGATAAACCGAAACTGCACAGACCATAACTCTGGTGAGAAATCTCTGAGAAAATATTTAATGATGAACCAATTCTACAAGGGAGTGGATGTAAACAGGCCATCAATCAATAGGACAAATCAACGTTGATGATAGTAACGGTGAATGATGATTTTACAATCTACGATTTCCCAATTTTTTTAACATATCAACAACAAAAAAGCCATAATTGCTATTCTGAAAAACTGCCTTAAAACTTTGATAATTTTGCATTGCTAATTGTTAAGAAGGGTTTGAATATAGCACTTGGGACACCTGTAGTGACACTCTTGTTAAAAACTATGTGGTAAAGAACTCAGATGCTCCACATGTGTCACCCTTCGAGTTACTATTGTTGCATAACGTTAACAAAACATAAAACAAAACAGAGGTCAAGACGAATCGAAAATCAATCACAACACGGAACTAAACACGGAAGGACAGCAACAACAACACGAACCCCACTAAGAAAATACAAATAACCCGAAGCGAACTCAGGTGCTAAACAGATGCCACCTTTCGTGTTACTCTTGATACAAACACTGTAATAAGTCATGAATGAGAAAGGACCGAATTGTCATTACGACAAACGGAACATATCCGTAGTCAGTTGTGACACAGATTAAGTTAAGTCATGGTGGTGGTGTAAAACTTTCGAAGTGATAACAAATGATTGACGAAAATAATATCCAATAATATGTTATTTTCATTTCAGATGTAAGCACTACAGGTAATGTTTATCTTATTTTATTACTTTTGAATAATTCATAATTAAGATCAACACTTGTTCATGGTCATGTGAACCGTTGTTTGCCATCAGTTTGTTAAATATCTCCGCAGAAACTGCTCTGGAAAAAGTCCCAATTTTGATTTTAATATTCTTTGAGAGGTTTCCTCTCACATTATGCACGACATTCCCGATATTAATTCAAAATGGGTGCTCCAGAAGGAAAAGAAGTTCCAGTCATGATGTTGTTAGATGTAAGTGGATCGCCACGAAACTTGGGTGCTCCGGAAGGGTAATAAGTTCCTGTCACGATGTTGTTAGACGTTATTGAACCGCCACAGAACTCGGGGAAAGTTAAGCCATCTACTGACAAGAATATCAAAAGTTTGAATAGCAAGTCAGAAGCCATAATTTGAAGACGGACAGACAATGTAATGGTGGCCAAAAGGAAGAGAAGAAAAAGACAAAAAATACTAGACAGAAAATTAAAGATTGATCAACCGAAACCGCACAAACCACAGACAAAAAATGAGTTTTGTCAATGTTTCTAACATATCGACCACAAAAAGGCATAATTGCTATTCTGGAAAACCGTCTTAAAACTTTGATAATTTGTTCATTGCTGATTGTTAAGAAGGGTTTGAATATACCACTTTGGACACCCACAGTGATAATCTTGTTAAAAATTCTGGGGTAAGTCATGAATAAGTACCGGACCGAATTGTGATTAAGAAAAACGGAACATATCCGTGGTCATTTGTGACACAGATAGTTCATACCGGTTAAGTCATGGCGGTCGTCTAAAACTTTCGAAGTGATAACTAACGATTTAAGAAAATAATATCCAATAACATCAGATTTTCATTTCAGACAAGACAGAACTAAACACTACAGGTAATGTTTATCTTATTTTATTATTTTTGAATAATTCATAATTAAGATCAACCCTTGTTCATGGTCATGTGAACCTTTGCTTTCCATCAGTTTTTTAAATATCACCGCAGAAACTGCTCTGCAAAATTAACCCAAGCTGGATTGTAATATTCCTTAAGAGCTTTCTTCTCACATTATGCACGACAATCCCGATATTAATTAAAAATGTCCACCGTCACTGGAAATTTATGTTTCTGCAATTGACAATTGCGGCTTTATCTTATGTCAGAATTGAGCTGATATTTAAACTGCAGCTCATTGGCAGTGAGTAGTTCAAGGGTGCATAAATATAATTTTGGTTCTGACTTTTGAAGTTTAACGCCACATTCAACAATATTTCAGCAATATCGTGGCGTTGAGTTTTATTGGTGGAGGACACCAGAGTAATCGGCGAAAACCACCGACCTGCCGCAAGTAACTGAGAAACGTTGTCACATAATGCTATATCAAGTACACCTTGCCATGAGCAGGATTCAGACTCACAACTATGGTAATGATAGACACTGATAGCTTAGGTATCTGTAAATCCAACTACCATACTATTACGACCACGATAGCCCCCAATAAAACTCAACCGTTATGTATCTAAAATTAGTGGCGCTAGATACCAGTAACTCATTCCGAACATATTACTAAATTTGATGTTTTCCTGAATATTTTAGATATACGATTGGTTAACGGACAATACCCATGGCAAGGTCGTGTAGAAGTATTCTATAATAATCGGTGGAGTACAATTTGTGACCACTCATTTGACAGAAATGAGGCACAAGTAATATGTTCTATGCTCGGATACGACAGAAACAGGTATTCTTTTTAATAGAGCTTGTAAAGGACTATTCCACAAATATTACAAGAAAAGTTTTAGAAATTATTACGTTTAACTATTATAAAAATCACATATTGTTGTTGAATTAACATTAGAGAAGACTGAAAGGACAAGCAGAACAACGGCAACCAAAAAACTGGCAAAAAGAAAATAAAAAGAAACAAACATAAAACAAAAACAAAGTAAGAATTGTCTTTATGTAAAGAGTGAGGATACCAAAGGGATAATCGGAAGCCATAACTCGAAGGACAGACAATACAATGGCAAAAAAAGGACAAAATGATAATCAACGATCTGCAAAACATTATACAGAAAACTAAAGGTCAAGAAACGCGAACCCTACGACAAATCGAGGGTGATCTCAGGTACCTAGAGAGGGATAACTGTGGTACCTGAGTTCACCCTCGATTTGTCGTAGGGTTCGCGTTTCTTGCTCCACATAATATCCTGTCGTGTTTCTTTTTAGCGACTCGAACATCATCTGATAGGAATATCGTGCTGGACGCCAGTATATGTGAAGACAATCGTATTTCATTAAAAACACATAAAACCACACGCAGGTCAAAACGAATCGAACATCGTTTTATGGGGAAATCGTAGCAGAGATCACAGCAGAGAATAAAACACGCAATTTGACAACAGCAACAACACGAATCCACTAAGACAAATAAGAAAAAAACGAGAGCGAAACTTTACGAGATGATTTCAATTTGCCCATCGTGAACTTTCCATTCATATCTAGCAACATTTCAGCAGCACTTGCATATGGAGTATATATCTCAGTTGATGCGATATTCTAGAGCTTGTGGTTCCTATCAGGATTTCCTTGATATAGGGTTGCTGCTAACACGGAAGCTACTAAGCAAAGGGTTCCTCTTAGTTAAATTGAAGTCATCAATTCGAAAGTTTTATGGTCGCAACCCTGACTTGGTTGAGCGTTATGGAATATCTGTGTCACAAATGACCACGGGTATGTTCCACCTGTCGCAAGCACTTCCCGATCCTTTCCTCATTCATGACTTATCACCAGGTTTGTAACTAGATTAACATGACGGGTGTCACTAATGGAGAAGGAACTACTAACCCTTCCGGAGCACATGAGTTCACTCCCGGTTTTTAGTTGGGTTCGTGTTATTCGATCGCTAGTTTTCAATGTATGATTTGTAGATCGTTGTTTGTCCTTTTGTATTTTTTTCTTTTGGCCATTGTGATGTCTGTTTTGATTACCTCTTTGGTATCTTCAAATTCTTCTTTGGACTCGCAAATTGTTTTTAAGAAAAAATCAAAGGTTCCCTGTTTTACAATATATCATTTACCCAAAGTTATTAAGAGATTACACATGTTCCCATACGACAGCAAAACTTAGGGAAAATAGCTTCGAAGTTGCGCTTCAGTAATTTTGTCCCGAGAGCATGTTTTTTCAAACATTGTATTCTGCTGACAAGACCTGAATGTAGACAAATATTAATTCATCGCACATAAAGTTGCAGTCATCACTTCAAACATTTGACAGTCACCATCATGACTTGTTTAAGCGTTACGAACTATCTGTGTCACATAAGAAGACGACGGATATGTTCCGTTTGTTGCACTACCTATATAGTTCTTACCTTTCTCTTTAATGATAAATTACATATGTTTTAACGATATTAAACGGTGATTGTCTTTAGTGGAGCAGGTATTGCTTACCCTTCCAGAGCTCAATCTATAGCTGTCTGTTTATTGATTAGTAGACAATATGTGTCTTTACGTTCTTAGTTACGTGTTGTGATGTCTGTTACGATATCCCCATACAAGCGATGTTCGGTTCGTATTTGCCCTTAGTGGTTTGTAGGAGGGAGCATGTCTTGTTTGTAGGAGGGTACATGTCGTGTTTGTAGGAGGGTACATGTCGTGTTTGTAGGAGGGTACATGTAGTGTTTGTAGGAGGGTACATGTGTTGTTTGCAGGAGGGTACATGTCATGTTTGTAGGAGGGTACATATCTTGTTTGTAGGAGGGTACATGTGTTGTTTGCAGGAGGGTACATGTCATGTTTGTAGGAGGGTACATGTGTTGTTTGTAGGAGGGTACATGTCATGTTTGTATGAGGCTACATGTCTTATTTGTAGGAAGGTACATGTATTGTTTGTAGAAGGGTACATGTCTTGTTTGTAGGAGGGTACATGTCTTGTTTGTAGGAGGGTACATGTCGTGTTTGTTGGAGGGTACATATCTTTTTTGTAGGAGGGTACATATCTTGTTTGTAGGAGGGTACGTGTCGTGTTTGTAGGAGGGTACATGTCGTGTTTGTAGGAAGGTACATGTCGTGTTTGTAGGAGGGTACATGTCGTGTTTGTTGGAGGGTATATATCTTTTTTGTAGGAGGGTACATATCTTGTTTGTAGGAGGGTACATGTTATGTTTGTAGGAGGGTACATGTCTTGTTAGTAGGAGAGTACATGTTATGTTTGTAGGAGGGTACATGTCATTTTTGTAGGAGCGTACATGTCTTGTTTGTAGGAGAATACATGTCTTGTTTGTAGGAGGGTAAATGTTATGTTTGTAGAAGGGTACATGTCTTGTTTGTAGGAGGGTACATGTCTTGTTTGTAGGAGGGTACATGTCTTGTTTGTAGGAGAGTACATATCTTGTTTGTAGGAGGGTACATGTCTTGTTTGTAGGAGGGCAACTGTCATGTTTGTAGGAGGGTACATGTCGTGTTTGTAGGAGAGTACATGTCTTGTTTGTAGGAGGGTACATGTCTTGTTTGTAGGAGGGTAAATGCCATGTTTGTAGGAGGATACATGTCTTGTCTGTAAGAGTGTACATGTCTTGTCTGTAGGAGGGTACATGTCTTCTTTGTAGGAGAGTACATGTCTTATTTGTAGGAGGGTACATGTATTGTTTGTAGAAGGGTACATGTCTTGTTTGTAGGAGGGTACATGTCATGTTTGTAGGGGGGTACATTTCTTGTTTGTAGGAGAGTACATGTCTTGTTTGTAGGAGGGTACATGTCTTGTTTGTAGGAGGGTAAATGTCATGTTTGTAGGAAGGTACATGTCTTCTTTGTAGGAGAGTACATGTCTTGTCTATAGGAAGGTACATGTCTTGTTTGTAGGAGAGTACATGTCTTGTTTGTAGGAGGGTAAATGTCATGTGTGTAGGAGAATACATGTCATGTTTGTAGGAGGGTACATGTCTTGTTTGTAGGAGAGTACATGTCATGTTTGTACGAGGGTACATTTCTTGTTTGTACGAGGGTACATGTCTTGTTTGTAGGAGGGTAAATGTCATGTGTGTAGGAGGATACATGTCATGTTTGTAGGAGGGTACATGTCTTGTTTGTAGGAGAGTACATGTCATGTTTGTAGGAGGGTACATTTCTTGTTTGTAGGAGAGTACATGTCTTGTTTGTAGGATAATACATGTCTTGTTTCTAGGAGGGTAAATGTCGTGTTTGTAGGAGAGTACATATCAGGTTTCTAGGAGGGTACATGTCATGTTTGTAGGAGGATACATGTCATGTTTGTAGGAGGGTACATGTCTTGCTTGTAGGAGAGTACATGTTGTGTTTGTAGGAGAGTACATATCAGGTTTCTAGGAGAGTACATGTCATGTTTGTAGGAGGATACATGTCATGTTTGTAGGAGGGTACATGTCTTGTTTGTAGGAGAGTACATGTCTTGTTTGTAGGAGAGTACATTTCTTGTTTGTAGGAGAGTACATGTCTTGTTTGTATGAGAGTACATGTTGTGTTTGTAGGAGGGTACATGTCATGTTTGTAGGAGAGTACATTTCTTGTTTGTAGGAGAGTACATGTCATGTTTGTAGGAGGGTACATGTTGTGTTTGTAGGAAAGTACATGTCATGTTTGTAGGAGGGTACATGTCATGTTTGTAGGAGGGTACATGTCTTGTTTGTAGGAGAGTACATGTCATGTTTGTACGAGGGTACATTTCTTGTTTGTACGAGGGTACATGTCTTGTTTGTAGGAGGGTAAATGTCATGTGTGTAGGAGGATACATGTCATGTTTGTAGGAGGGTACCTGTCTTGTTTGTAGGAGAGTACATGTCATGTTTGTAGGAGGGTACATTTCTTGTTTGTAGGAGAGTACATGTCTTGTTTGTAGGATAATACATGTCTTGTTTCTAGGAGGGTAAATGTCGTGTTTGTAGGAGAGTACATATCAGGTTTCTAGGAGGGTACATGTCAAGTTTGTAGGAGGATACATGTCATGTTTGTAGGAGGGTACATGTCTTGTTTGTAGGAGAGTACATGTTGTGTTTGTAGGAGAGTACATATCAGGTTTCTAGGAGAGTACATGTCATGTGTGTAGGAGGATACATGTCATGTTTGTAGGAGGGTACATGTCTTGTTTGTAGGAGGGTAAATGTCGTGTTTGTAGGAGAGTACATATCAGGTTTCTAGGAGGGTACATGTCATGTTTGTAGGAGGGTACATGTCTTGTTTGTAGGAGAGTACATGTTGTGTTTGTAGGAGAGTACATATCAGGTTTCTAGGAGAGTACATGTCATGTGTGTAGGAGGATACATGTCATGTTTGTAGGAGGGTACATGTCTTGTTTGTAGGAGAGTACATGTCTTGTTTGTAGGAGAGTACATTTCTTGTTTGTAGGAGAGTACATGTCTTGTTTGTATGAGAGTACATGTTGTGTTTGCAGGAGGGTACATGTCATGTTTGTAGGAGAGTACATTTCTTGTTTGTAGGAGAGTACATGTCATGTTTGTAGGAGGGTACATGTCTTGTTTGTAGGAGAGTACATTTCTTGTTTGTAGGAGAGTACATGTCTTGTTTGTATGAGAGTACATGTTGTGTTTGTAGGAGAGTACATGTCATGTTTGTAGGAGGGTACATGTCTTGTTTGTAAGAGTGTACATGTCTTGTTTGTATGAGAGTATATGTTGTGTTTGTAGGAGAGTACATGTCGTGTTTGTAGGAGGATACATGTCATGTTTGTAGGAGGGTACATGTCTTGTTTGTAGGAGGGAGCATGTCATGTTTGTAGGCGGGTACATGTCTTGTTTGTAAGAGTGTACATGTCTTGTTTGTAGGAGGGTACATGTTGTGTTTATAGGAGGGTACATGTCAGGTTTGTAGGAGGGTACATGTCTTGTTTGTAGGAGGGTACATGTCATGTTTGTAGGATGGTACATGTCTTGTTTGCAGGAGGGTGCATCTCTTGTTTGTAGGAGAGTACAGGTCGTGTTTGTAGGAGGGTAGATGTCGTGTTTGTAGGAGGGTACATGTCTGCTTTGTAGGAGGGTACATGTCTTATTTGTAGGAGGGTACATGTCATGTTTGTAGGAGGGTACATGTCTTGTTTGTAGGAGAGTACATGTCTTGTTTGTAGGAGGGTACATGTCTTGTTTGTAGGAGAGTACATGTCATGTTTGTAGGAGGGTACATTTCTTGTTTGTAGGAGAGTACATGTCTTGTTTGTAGGATAATACATGTCTTGTTTCTAGGAGGGTAAATGTCGTGTTTGTAGGAGAGTACATATCAGGTTTCTAGGAGGGTACATGTCATGTTTGTAGGAGGATACATGTCATGTTTGTAGGAGGGTACATGTCTTGCTTGTAGGAGAGTACATGTTGTGTTTGTAGGAGAGTACATATCAGGTTTCTAGGAGAGTACATGTCATGTTTGTAGGAGGATACATGTCATGTTTGTAGGAGGGTACATGTCTTGTTTGTAGGAGAGTACATGTCTTGTTTGTAGGAGAGTACATTTCTTGTTTGTAGGAGAGTACATGTCTTGTTTGTATGAGAGTACATGTTGTGTTTGTAGGAGGGTACATGTCATGTTTGTAGGAGAGTACATTTCTTGTTTGTAGGAGAGTACATGTCATGTTTGTAGGAGGGTACATGTTGTGTTTGTAGGAAAGTACATGTCATGTTTGTAGGAGGGTACATGTCATGTTTGTAGGAGGGTACATGTCTTGTTTGTAGGAGAGTACATGTCATGTTTGTACGAGGGTACATTTCTTGTTTGTACGAGGGTACATGTCTTGTTTGTAGGAGGGTAAATGTCATGTGTGTAGGAGGATACATGTCATGTTTGTAGGAGGGTACATGTCTTGTTTGTAGGAGAGTACATGTCATGTTTGTAGGAGGGTACATTTCTTGTTTGTAGGAGAGTACATGTCTTGTTTGTAGGATAATACATGTCTTGTTTCTAGGAGGGTAAATGTCGTGTTTGTAGGAGAGTACATATCAGGTTTCTAGGAGGGTACATGTCAAGTTTGTAGGAGGATACATGTCATGTTTGTAGGAGGGTACATGTCTTGTTTGTAGGAGAGTACATGTTGTGTTTGTAGGAGAGTACATATCAGGTTTCTAGGAGAGTACATGTCATGTGTGTAGGAGGATACATGTCATGTTTGTAGGAGGGTACATGTCTTGTTTGTAGGAGGGTAAATGTCGTGTTTGTAGGAGAGTACATATCAGGTTTCTAGGAGGGTACATGTCATGTTTGTAGGAGGGTACATGTCTTGTTTGTAGGAGAGTACATGTTGTGTTTGTAGGAGAGTACATATCAGGTTTCTAGGAGAGTACATGTCATGTGTGTAGGAGGATACATGTCATGTTTGTAGGAGGGTACATGTCTTGTTTGTAGGAGAGTACATGTCTTGTTTGTAGGAGAGTACATTTCTTGTTTGTAGGAGAGTACATGTCTTGTTTGTATGAGAGTACATGTTGTGTTTGCAGGAGGGTACATGTCATGTTTGTAGGAGAGTACATTTCTTGTTTGTAGGAGAGTACATGTCATGTTTGTAGGAGGGTACATGTCTTGTTTGTAGGAGAGTACATTTCTTGTTTGTAGGAGAGTACATGTCTTGTTTGTATGAGAGTACATGTTGTGTTTGTAGGAGAGTACATGTCATGTTTGTAGGAGGGTACATGTCTTGTTTGTAAGAGTGTACATGTCTTGTTTGTATGAGAGTATATGTTGTGTTTGTAGGAGAGTACATGTCGTGTTTGTAGGAGGATACATGTCATGTTTGTAGGAGGGTACATGTCTTGTTTGTAGGAGGGAGCATGTCATGTTTGTAGGCGGGTACATGTCTTGTTTGTAAGAGTGTACATGTCTTGTTTGTAGGAGGGTACATGTTGTGTTTATAGGAGGGTACATGTCAGGTTTGTAGGAGAGTACATGTCTTGTTTGTAGGAGGGTACATGTCATGTTTGTAGGATGGTACATGTCTTGTTTGCAGGAGGGTGCATCTCTTGTTTGTAGGAGAGTACAGGTCGTGTTTGTAGGAGGGTAGATGTCGTGTTTGTAGGAGGGTACATGTCTGCTTTGTAGGAGGGTACATGTCTTATTTGTAGGAGGGTACATGTCATGTTTGTAGGAGGGTACATGTCTTGTTTGTAGGAGAGTACATGTCTTGTTTGTAGGAGGGTACATGTCTTGTTTGTAGGAGGGTAAATGTCATTTTCGTAGGAGGGTACATGTCTTCTTTGTAGGAGGGTACATGTCTTGTCTATAGGAAGGTACATGTCTTGTTTGTAGGAGAGTACACGTCTTGTTTGTAGGAGGGAAAATGTCATGTTTTTAGGAGGGTACATGTCATGATTGTAGGAGGGTACATATCATGTTTGTAGGAGAGTACATTTTTTGTTTGTAGGAGAGTACATGTCTTGATTGTAGGAGAGTACATGTTGTGTTTGTAGGAGAGTACATGTCATGTTTGTAGGAGGGTACATGTCATGTTTGTAGGAGGATACATGTCATGTTTGTAGGAGGGTACATGTCATGTTTGTAGGAGGGTACATTTCTTGTTTGTAGGAGAGTACATGTCTTGTTTGTAGGAGAGTACATTTCTTGTTTGTAGGAGAGTACATGTCTTGTTTGTATGAGAGTACATGTTGTGTTTGTAGGAGAGCACATGTCATGTTTGTAGGAGGGTACATGTCTTGTTTGTAGGAGAGTACATGTCTTGTTTGTAGGAGTGTACATGTCTTGTTTGTAGGAGGGTACATGTCTTGTTTGTAGGAGAGTACATGTCTTGTTTGTAGGAGGGTACATGTCTTGTTTGTAGGAGGGTACATATCTTGTTTGTAGGACGGTACATATCTTGTTTGTAGGAGGGTACATATCTTGTTTGTAGGAGGGTACATGTCATGTTTGTAGGAGGGTACATGTCTTGTTTGTAGGAGGGTACATGTCTTGTTTGTAAGAGTGTACATGTCTTGTTTGTAGGAGAGTACATGTCTTGTTTGTAGGAGGGTACATGTCTTGTTTGTAGGAGGGTACATATCTTGTTTGTAGGAGGGTACATGTCATGTTTGTATGAGAGTACATGTCATGTTTGTAGGAGGGTACAGGTCATGTTTGTAGGAGGGTACATGTCTTGTTTGTAAGAGTGTACATGTCTTGTTTGTAGGAGAGTACATGTCTTGTTTGTAGGAGGGTACATGTCTTGTTTGTAGGAGGGTACATATCTTGTTTGTAGGAGGGTACATGTCGTGTTTGTAGGAGGGTACATGTCTTGTTTGTAAGAGTGTACATGTCTTGTTTGTAAGAGGGTACATGTCGTGTTCGTAGGAGGGTACATGTCTTGTTTGTAAGAGTGTACATGTCTTGTTTGTAGGAGAGTACATGTCTTGTTTTTTGGAGGGTACATGTCTTGTTTGTAGGAGGGTACATATCTTGTTTGTAGGAGGGTACATGTCATGTTTGTAGGAGGGTACATGTCTTGTTTGTAGGAGAGTACATGTTGTGTTTGTAGGAGAGTACATATCAGGTTTCTAGGAGGGTACATGTCATGTTTGTAGGAGGATACATGTCATGTTTGTAGGAGGGTACATGTCTTGTTTGTAGGAGAGTACATGTTGTGTTTGTAGGAGAGTACATATCAGGTTTCTAGGAGAGTACATGTCATGTGTGTAGGAGGATACATGTCATGTTTGTAGGAGGGTACATGTCATGTTTGTAGGAGGGTAAATGTCGTGTTTGTAGGAGAGTACATATCAGGTTTCTAGGAGGGTACATGTCATGTTTGTAGGAGGATACATGTCATGTTTGTAGGAGGGTACATGTCTTGTTTGTAGGAGAGTACATGTTGTGTTTGTAGGAGAGTACATATCAGGTTTCTAGGAGAGTACATGTCATGTGTGTAGGAGGATACATGTCATGTTTGTAGGAGGGTACATGTCTTGTTTGTAGGAGAGTACATGTCTTGTTTGTAGGAGAGTACATTTCTTGTTTGTAGGAGAGTACATGTCTTGTTTGTATGAGAGTACATGTTGTGTTTGTAGGAGGGTACATGTCATGTTTGTAGGAGAGTACATTTCTTGTTTGTAGGAGAGTACATGTCATGTTTGTAGGAGGGTACATGTCTTGTTTGTAGGAGAGTACATTTCTTGTTTGTAGGAGAGTACATGTCTTGTTTGTATGAGAGTACATGTTGTGTTTGTAGGAGAGTACATGTCATGTTTGTAGGAGGGTACATGTCTTGTTTGTAAGAGTGTACATGTCTTGTTTGTATGAGAGTATATGTTGTGTTTGTAGGAGAGTACATGTCGTGTTTGTAGGAGGATACATGTCATGTTTGTAGGAGGGTACATGTCTTGTTTGTAGGAGGGAGCATGTCATGTTTGTAGGCGGGTACATGTCTTGTTTGTAAGAGTGTACATGTCTTGTTTGTAGGAGGGTACATGTTGTGTTTATAGGAGGGTACATGTCAGGTTTGTAGGAGGGTACATGTCTTGTTTGTAGGAGGGTACATGTCATGTTTGTAGGAGGGTACATGTCTTGTTTGCAGGAGGGTGCATCTCTTGTTTGTAGGAGAGTACAGGTCGTGTTTGTAGGAGGGTAGATGTCGTGTTTGTAGGAGGGTACATGTCTGCTTTGTAGGAGGGTACATGTCTTATTTGTAGGAGGGTACATGTCATGTTTGTAGGAGGGTACATGTCTTGTTTGTAGGAGAGTACATGTCTTGTTTGTAGGAGGGTACATGTCTTGTTTGTAGGAGGGTAAATGTCATTTTCGTAGGAGGGTACATGTCTTCTTTGTAGGAGGGTACATGTCTTGTCTATAGGAAGGTGCATGTCTTGTTTGTAGGAGAGTACATGTCATGATTGTAGGAGGGTACATATCATGTTTGTAGGAGAGTACATTTTTTGTTTGTAGGAGAGTACATGTCTTGATTGTAGGAGAGTACATGTTGTGTTTGTAGGAGAGTACATGTCATGTTTGTAGGAGGGTACATGTCATGTTTGTAGGAGGATACATGTCATGTTTGTAGGAGGGTACATGTCATGTTTGTAGGAGGGTACATTTCTTGTTTGTAGGAGAGTACATGTCTTGTTTGTAGGAGAGTACATTTCTTGTTTGTAGGAGAGTACATGTCTTGTTTGTATGAGAGTACATGTTGTGTTTGTAGGAGAGTACATGTCATGTTTGTAGGAGGGTACATGTCTTGTTTGTAGGAGAGTACATGTCTTGTTTGTAGGAGTGTACATGTCTTGTTTGTAGGAGGGTACATGTCTTGTTTGTATGAGAGTACATGTCTTGTTTGTAGGAGGGTACATGTCTTGTTTGTAGGAGGGTACATATCTTGTTTGTAGGACGGTACATATCTTGTTTGTAGGAGGGTACATATCTTGTTTGTAGGAGGGTACATGTCATGTTTGTAGGAGGGTACATGTCTTGTTTGTAGGAGGGTACATGTCTTGTTTGTAAGAGTGTACATGTCTTGTTTGTAGGAGAGTACATGTCTTGTTTGTAGGGGGGTACATGTCTTGTTTGTAGGAGGGTACATATCTTGTTTGTAGGAGGGTACATGTCATGTTTGTATGAGAGTACATGTCATGTTTGTAGGAGGGTACAGGTCATGTTTGTAGGAGGGTACATGTCTTGTTTGTAAGAGTGTACATGTCTTGTTTGTAGGAGAGTACATGTCTTGTTTGTAGGAGGGTACATGTCTTGTTTGTAGGAGGGTACATATCTTGTTTGTAGGAGGGTACATGTCGTGTTTGTAGGAGGGTACATGTCTTGTTTGTAAGAGTGTACATGTCTTGTTTGTAAGAGGGTACATGTCGTGTTCGTAGGAGGGTACATGTCTTGTTTGTAAGAGTGTACATGTCTTGTTTGTAGGAGAGTACATGTCTTGTTTTTTGGAGGGTACATGTCTTGTTTGTAGGAGGGTACATATCTTGTTTGTAGGAGGGTACATGTCATGTTTGTAGGAGGGTACATGTCTTGTTTGTAAGAGTGTACATATCTTGTTTGTAGGAGGGTACATGTCATGTTTGTAGGAGGGTACATGTCATGTTTGTAGGAGGGTACATGTCATGTTTGTAGGGGGGTACATGTCTTGTTTGTAAGAGTGTACATGTCTTGTTTGTAGGAGGGTACATGTCGTGTTTGTAGGAGGGTACATGTCTTGTTTGTAAGAGTGTACATGTCTTGTTTGTAGGAGGGTACATGTCTTGTTTGTAGGAGTGTACATGTCTTGTTTGTAAGAGTGTACATGTCTTGTTTGTAAGAGTGTACATGTCTTGTTTGTAGGAGGGTACATGTCTTGTTTGTAGGAGAGTACATGTCTTGTTTGTAGGAGGGTACATGTCATGTTTGTAGGAGAGTACATGTCGTGTTTGTAGGAGGGTACATGTGTTGTTTGTAGGAGGGTACATGTCGTGTTTGTAGGAAGGTACATGTCTTGTTTGTAAGAGTGTACATGTCATGTTTGTAGGAGGGTACATGTCTGCATTGTAGGAGAGTACATGTCTTATTTGTAGGAGGGTACATGTCATGTTTGTAGGAGGGTACATGTCTTGTTTGTAGGAGAGTACATGTGTTGTTTGTAGGAGGGTACATGTCGTGTTTGTAGGAAGGTACATATCTTGTTTGTAGGAGGGTACATGTCATGTTTGTAGGAGGGTACATGTCTGCATTGTAGGAGAGTACATGTCTTATTTGTAGGAGGGTACATGTCATGTTTGTAGGAGGGTACATGTCTTGTTTGTAGGAGAGTACATGTCTTGTTTGTAGGAGGGTACATGTCTTCTTTGTAGGAGGGTACATGTCTTGTCTATAGGAAGGTACATGTCTTGTTTGTAGGAGAGTACATGTCTTGTTTGTAGGAGGGTAAATGTCATGTGTGTAGGAGGATACATGTCATGTTTGTAGGAGGGTATATGTCTTGTTTGTAGGAGAGTACATGTCTTGTTTGTAGGAGGGTACATTTCTTGTTTGTAGGAAGGTACATGTCTTGTTTGTAGGAGAGTACATGTCTTGTTTGTAGGAGGGTACATGTCATGTGTGTAGGAGGATACATGTCATGTTTGTAGGAGGGTATATGTCTTGTTTGTAGGAGAGTACATGTCTTGTTTGTAGGAGGGTACATTTCTTGTTTGTAGGAAGGTACATGTCTTGTTTGTAGGAGAATACATATCTTGTTTGTAGGAGGGTAAATGTCATGTTTGTAGGAGGGTACATGTCATGTTTGTAGGAGAGTACATTTCTTGTTTGTAGGAGAGTACATGTTGTGTTTGTAGGAGAGTACATGTTATGTTTGTAGGAGGGTACATGTCATGTTTGTAGGAGGATACATGTCATGTTTGTAGGAGGGTACATGTCATGTTTGTAGGAGGGTACATTTCTTGTTTGTAGGAGAGTACATTTCTTGTTTGTAGGAGAGTACATGTCTTGTTTGTAGGAGAGTACATGTTGTGTTTGTAGGAGAGTACATGTCATGTTTGTAGGAGGATACATGTCTTGTTTGTAGGAGAGTACATGTCTTGTTTGTAGGAGGGTACATGTCATGTTTGTAGGAGGGTACATATCTTGTTTGTAGGAGAGTACATTTCTTGTTTGTAGGAGAGTACATGTCATGTTTGTAGGAGGGTACATGTCATGTTTGTAGGAGGGTACATGTCTTGTTTGTAAGAGGGTACATGTCTTGTTTGTAGGAGGGTACATGTCTTGTTTGTAGCAGGGTACATGTCATGTTTGTAGGAGGGTACATGTCTTGTTTGCAGGAGGGTGCATCTCTTGTTTTTAGGAGAGTACATGTCGTGTTTGTAGGAGGGTACATGTCTTGTTTGTAGGAGGGTACATGTCCTGTTTGTAGGAGGGTACATGTCGTGTTTGTATGAGGGTACATGTCTTATTTGTAGGAAGGTACATGTCTTGTTTGTAGGAGGGTACATATCCTGTTTGTAGGAGGGTACATGTCTTATTTGTAGGAAGGTACATGTCTTGTTTGTAGGAGGGTACATATCTTGTTTGTAGGAGGGTACATATCCTGTTTGTATGAGGGTACATGTCTTATTTGTAGGAAGGTACATGTCTTGTTTGTAGGAGGGTACATGTCTTGTTTGTAGGAGGGTACATGTCATGTTTGTTGGAGGGTGCATATCTTTTTTGTAGGAGGGTACATATCTTGTTTGTAGGAGGGTACATGTCGTGTTTGTAGAAGGGTACATGTTATGTTTGTAGGACAGTACATGTCTTGTTAGTAGGAGAGTACATGTCATGTTTGTAGGAGGGTACATGTCGTGTTTGTAGGAGAGTACATGTCATGTTTGTAGGAGGGTATATGTCTTGTTTGTAGGAGAGTACATGTCTTGTTTGTAGGAGGGTACATTTCTTGTTTGTAGGAAGGTACATGTCTTGTTTGTAGGAGAGTACATGTCTTGTTTGTAGGAGGGTAAATGTCATGTGTGTAGGAGGATACATGTCATGTTTGTAGGAGGGTATATGTCTTGTTTGTAGGAGAGTACATGTCTTGTTTGTAGGAGGGTACATTTCTTGTTTGTAGGAAGGTACATGTCTTGTTTGTAGGAGAATACATATCTTGTTTGTAGGAGGGTAAATGTCATGTTTGTAGGAGGGTACATGTCATGTTTGTAGGAGAGTACATTTCTTGTTTGTAGGAGAGTACATGTTGTGTTTGTAGGAGAGTACATGTTATGTTTGTAGGAGGGTACATGTCATGTTTGTAGGAGGATACATGTCATGTTTGTAGGAGGGTACATGTCATGTTTGTAGGAGGGTACATTTCTTGTTTGTAGGAGAGTACATTTCTTGTTTGTAGGAGAGTACATGTCTTGTTTGTAGGAGAGTACATGTTGTGTTTGTAGGAGAGTACATGTCATGTTTGTAGGAGGATACATGTCTTGTTTGTAGGAGAGTACATGTCTTGTTTGTAGGAGGGTACATGTCATGTTTGTAGGAGGGTACATATCTTGTTTGTAGGAGAGTACATTTCTTGTTTGTAGGAGAGTACATGTCATGTTTGTAGGAGGGTACATGTCATGTTTGTAGGAGGGTACATGTCTTGTTTGTAAGAGGGTACATGTCTTGTTTGTAGGAGGGTACATGTCTTGTTTGTAGCAGGGTACATGTCATGTTTGTAGGAGGGTACATGTCTTGTTTGCAGGAGGGTGCATCTCTTGTTTTTAGGAGAGTACATGTCGTGTTTGTAGGAGGGTACATGTCTTGTTTGTAGGAGGGTACATGTCCTGTTTGTAGGAGGGTACATGTCGTGTTTGTATGAGGGTACATGTCTTATTTGTAGGAAGGTACATGTCTTGTTTGTAGGAGGGTACATATCCTGTTTGTAGGAGGGTACATGTCTTATTTGTAGGAAGGTACATGTCTTGTTTGTAGGAGGGTACATATCCTGTTTGTATGAGGGTACATGTCTTATTTGTAGGAAGGTACATGTCTTGTTTGTAGGAGGGTACATATCTTGTTTGTAGGAGGGTACATATCCTGTTTGTATGAGGGTACATGTCTTATTTGTAGGAAGGTACATGTCTTGTTTGTAGGAGGGTACATGTCTTGTTTGTAGGAGGGTACATGTCATGTTTGTTGGAGGGTGCATATCTTTTTTGTAGGAGGGTACATATCTTGTTTGTAGGAGGGTACATGTCGTGTTTGTAGGAGGGTACATGTTATGTTTGTAGGACAGTACATGTCTTGTTAGTAGGAGAGTACATGTCATGTTTGTAGGAGGGTACATGTCGTGTTTGTAGGAGAGTACATGTCATGTTTGTAGGAGGGTACATGTCTTGTTTGTAGGAGGGTACATGTCTTGTTTGTAGGAGGGTACATCTCTTGTTTGTAGGAGAGTACATGTCTTGTTTGTAGGAGGGTACATGTCTTGTTTGTTGGAGGGTACATGTCGTGTTTGTAGGAGGGTACATGTCTTGTTTGTTGGAGGGTACATGTCGTGTTTGTAGGAGGGTACATGTCTTGTTTGTAGGAGGGTACATCTCTTGTTTGTAGGAGAATACATGTCTTGTTTGTAGGAGGGTACATGTCTTGTTTGTTGGAGGGTACATGTCGTGTTTGTAGGAGGGTACATCTCTTGTTTGTAGGAGAATACATGTCTTGTTTGTAGGAGGGTACATGTCTTGTTTGTTGGAGGGTACATGTCGTGTTTGTAGGAGGGTACATGTCTTGTTTGTTGGAGGGTACATGTCGTGTTTGTAGAAGGGTACATGTCGTGTTAGTAGGGCGGTACATGTCGTGTTTGCGTTGTTTGTGGTTGTTTGGGTATATTGATGTCCAACACCTATTATGTTTTTCGTCGTCTTGTGTGCCCTATGTTGCGTTTCTTGTTGTTTTTCGTCTTGTGTTGCCAGTTTCTCTGTAGTGTCTTTTAATTAGACGTTCGGTATTCTATAACGTTTATTTGAGACATTTTGTAGATGCATACATTGTACAGTCTAACATAATGTGATAAATACTGTTTTTGTCATTACTGCAAAAATGTCAACCAGGTTTCATGTTTATTACGATATATTGTGAGTCAAAATAAAAACACGAAGAATCAATGTGCAAATAAATATAATTTTAGGTATATCCATGCTTATGGTGGTGCCACCTTTGGACAAGGTAAAGGGCCAATAATGTTGGACGGTTTGAATTGTAATGGAAACGAGACTGATATATCTGAATGCCCTTATCATGGATGGTTAATAAGCAGCTGTCGTCACTACCAAGATGTGGGTGTTTCTTGTAGTGAGTATACCTTTAATATAGCTTACCTTTTCAGATAATGTTGACATAACTTAATAGGTATATATTGTATATAACATAATTTATCTTATGATGTTGGCTATATTTAATAACTATATCGTTTATATATAGCTTAATTTGTCTGATAATATTGGCCATATTTAATAAGTATATTGTTTATATATAGCTTAATTTGTCTGATAATGTTGGCCATATTTAATAACTATATTATTTATATATAGCTTAATATGTCTGATAATGTTGGCCATATTTGATAAGTATATTATTTATATATAGCTTAATATGTCTGATAATGTTGGCCATATTTGATAAGTATATTATTTATAGTGAGCACAGAGAGCTCTACAGCAACATGGGCATGCGCATGCAACACACAATCTTCCTTATGATGAGATTGAAATTCTTTCGTTCGGAAGTTGATAAAAGTTGGCAGTCTCGGAGAGAATGCCAAAAATAAAAAAAAAGTCTCCAATAAATGATTTTAAAACTAAAATGATATCATGAACTTCTAAAAATCGTATTTAAGTAACAAAAGACAATAAAAGATGCTTACATTGTTAAATTAATCAGAATGACATCTCGCTATCAAAGTCATGACGTCATGTTATTGATAGACATAGGCCAAAGTCGTCAACAACATTTCGCGGAATTTTAAAACATTTCAAAACGACATCTATTTCATTTGCAACTGCGTCAATTCCGTAAATCGTGACGACATGTAAACAAACACAGCACTTTTTTCAAGCGTGTCCAGATTATTAGATACAAACCCTTCTAGTTGCGGATTAGTAAAAGATGATTATAGAATAAATTTGACTTAATTTTGAACTACAATATTTTCAGAAAATATCAAATTAATTTTTTGGACCATTTGCAGCCGATGTAGAAAAACTCGCCTTGGTGTGTTTTAGTTTTGTTTTATTTTTTGCAGAATCTACGCGGGTGGTCTAAATATTTACTCGAATCGATCAAAACTTTGATTAATACAACACTGGAGTACTGAAAGGACTTTATGTTAACATGGACTATCAGGTTAAGGACAACAACTGTTCATTTTTTTATCACTGTGAATGACTCTTAAGACAACATGAATCTGGTCATTTTTTGACGTATGGACATTTTATGTCACGCCCAACTGCATTTCACTATCGAACTCCAGATTTATATTGACATTTCGTTACTGTATATATGACTTACCAGTTTAAAGGAAATCCAAACACAATTCCTGTCTCCAAGATTATTTGTACATGAACCACAGTATTCCTAAAGTTCTACAATAAATGCGTAAATAAAAACGAAGAAGGCCACCATTCATCGTCATGTTAATATTTTTGTTATCACGTCATATTTTACGTTGCAACAAGTAAAGGTCAGCATTGAAATCGTATTTGGGTCACAACTGACACGCAAAGATGACAATGTCATCAATATTTTTTAATACGCATATAAATAGTACACGTACAATAACTAGGAGGAGATCACAGGGACCTGCTGCCTGCCTTTCGTTATCAATAATTTTAACCCTACTATCAATGTGCGGTACTAAAATATCACAAGGGATGGCACCCGTTCATATTTATACTTAATTCCTACCTTTCGTACGGTTTAGTTGTGTTGAATAATGGTAATTCCAAATAAATATCACAAAAATTCTAAGGTATACTAAAAATCCAGTTTTTTAATATTTTGCCAAAAGGGAGGGGGGGCTCATATGTCTCTGATAAGAAAAGATAGTGGTGAACATTAACATTTTTCATTTTTATACAATGTTTGCATTTATTATTTCTTTGGCTAAGTAACAAACATTTTCTAACCATGATGTGCTTGCAAGGAACAAGGAACGCATTAGTTTTTCCTTATTTCTGTTAGTGTTAATTATTTCTATCAGTACCCATTTGTTTATTCATCTTACATTTTCCGTCAGTCTGATCCTACAAAATATTTGAATATTACCAACATCTGCCGACAATGGTTTAGAATAGTAAGACACAATGAATTTTATTTATTTAACTATTAATTATGCAATTCATACTATATGTATATCTGTTATTATTTATTAAACTCAGTCTTTCTAAAATAAATGCTATAAAATTATTAACCAGCTTGTTGTTGAAACTTAAAAGGTAATAACATTATACAAGAAGGAATATATGTCTCTGTATAATCTTGTCACAGATAATTTTAAAGAGTATGATTTCGATACTGAATATTGCCTTAATATATATATCACGCCTCTACTGTGTTTTTTTTAATAAAAAAAAATATTGAATATTGATAAATATTTTGTATGTGAAAGCAGAGACATGTCTGATGAAAGCGGTACCTATATAATTCTTTTAAAATTAAAAACTGTTTTGTTCACTTGGAGATAACATAATATTGGCCCAAATACACATACTTTGAAATGTCGAAATGAAGAGTATCAGTATTACAGTAACCATACGCCGTGTGGTCTTATGTATGGGCACAATGGACAGTTGCCCGGTGGTCACACAAGCAAATGAACCCCATGCTAATCTATGTATATACGGCATAATTTTTTATTTTTAAACACTGATTTTGTTGGAAGTATCAATACAAGAAATATATGTTTAATTTTATCGACCATTTATAATTTTATTTCTGTGAGTGTTTGTATAGATATGGGCCTCAGTGCACTGCTTTGACCGCGGCCTATATTGCTGACAAGACGGCTCTGACCGTACGTCATTCATCATTTACACTTCATGAATATATATCGGCTGTACATAGCATGGTATAGGCCAATATTGCTTATGTATGTTGGTTGCATTAATTGATATTTTCGTAATAAAACTCTTTTCTTATGACTTAAAAGACCATACTTTCATTTTACAGACACCAGCGTCTACTACCCCCTTTAGGCTTTATAATGGTTGATACCACCCGCGTACTAGTACTAGTTAGTCTTCAATGTTTCCACTGTCCCTATTCCAACAATAAAAGATTCTATACTTCAAAGTTTCTCATACTTTTCTATTCTACTTCATTTAACTTTCCAATGGATGTCATAGGGGATATCATTTAATTTCAAATACTAATGTTCTCTCTATAGGCCATGCCTACTTATATTATTTTGTGATATTCAACTTTCACTCAAATATATACACACTGGCCAGACAGAAATGCTGTGCTCGCATCTAGGCAATGCCTACTGCATATTATATAGCTTAATTTGTCTGATAATGTTAGCCATATTTAATAAGTATATCTTTTATATAATTTAATTTGTCTTATTATGTTGGCCATACTTAAATGTCAAATATTATTATGCAATAATTTCACGAATTAATTCTATTAACAATGTATTGATACAATTTAACATCAGCATTTCAAATGTCTCTTTTCCTTAGTTAAGTCAGAAGAGACCCAGACGTTATAAAAGGAAATAATTAATAAGATAAAACGACAAATTCGTGAAAAAATATGCCTACAAAACATAATTGAAGAAAGGAAATAAATAAAGAGCAACATGAACCCAAACTAAAAGTTCTCGTTGACCTCCATATCTTATATTGTGTCGTCTCATTGTTGATCGGTCGATTCAATTCAATTTTTTTTTAAATAAAGCGAAAAATGTTAAGGTTTAAAACCCTATAATATAACACCACAATAGAACAATGGTTCATTGACTGGTTGTTGCTTAACGTCCAGTGAGTAGTATTTAAGCTATACTGATGACGATAATATCAAAAGTTTGAAGTACTAAATAGCAAATCAGAGACCATAATTCGAAGAAGGAGAGACAATGCAATGAAGGCCAAAAGGACGAGAACAAAAAGACAAAAAAATACTAGACAGACAATTTAACCGCGCAGATGACAGAAAATATGACTTTTCAATTCGGGGGGGGGGAGGGGGGGTTGAAGAAATATTTAATGATGAACTAATTCTACAAGGGAGTTGATGTAAGCACGCAATCAGTCAATAGGACAGATCACCGTTGATGGTAGTAAGGGTGAAAGCTGATTATGCAATCTACGTTTTGCTAATGTTTCCAACATACCAACAACAAGAAAGCCATAATTACATTGCTGATTGTTAAGAAGGGTTTGAATATACCACTTGATATTCTTGCTAAAAACTCTGTGGTAATTCATGAATAAGGAGAGAAACGGATTGTGATTTTAAAAAACAACGGAATTTATCCGTAGTAAATTGTGACACAGAGTCCGTGGCGGTTAAGTCATGGCGGTCGTGTAAATCTTTCGCAATGATAACAAACGATTTAAGAAAATAATATTCAATAACATTGTATTTTCATTTCAGATGTAAGCACTACAGGTAATGTTTATATTATTTTGTTATTTTTGAATAATTCATAATTAAGATCAACCCTTGTTGATGGTCATGTGAACCATTGTTTGCTATCAGTTTGTTAAATATCTCCGCAGAAACTGCTCTGCAAAATTAACCCAAACTGGATTGTAATATTCCTTGAGAGGTTTCTTCTCACATTAAGCATATTAATTCAAAATGTCTACCGTCAGCGGAAATTTAAGTTTCTGCAATTGACAATTGCGGCTTTATCTTATGTCAGAATTGAGCTGACGTTTAAACTGCAGCTTATTCACAGTGAGTAGTTCAAGGGTACATAAATGGAATTTAGGTGTTGACTTTTGAAGTTTATCGCCACATTCTACAATATTTCAGCAATACCGTGGAGTTCAGTTTTATTGGTGGAGGACACAGGAGTATTTGGAGAAAACCACCGACCTGCCGCAAGTTACTGAAAAACTGTGTAGCATAATGTTATATCGAGTACACCTTGCCATGAGCGGGATTCGATCTCACAACCTTAGTAATAATAGACGCTGATCGCATTAGTAGTTGTAAAACCAACTACCATATTATTATGACCACGACGGCCTCCAATAAAACTGTCCACCGTTATGTATCTAACATTAGTGGCTCTTAATACTAGTAACTCATTCGCAACATATTAATTAATTTGATGTTTTACTTCATATTTTAGATATACGATTGGTTAACGGACAATACCCATGGGAAGGTCGTGTAGAAGTATTATATAATAATTCGTGGGGTACAATTTGTGATGACAGTTTTGACAGAAAGGAGGCACAAGTAATATGTTCTATGCTCGGATACGACAGAAACGGGTATTCTTTTTATTAGCGCTTCTAAAGGACTATTCCACAAATATTACAAGAAAAGTTCTAGAAATTATTACGTTTAGCTGTTATAAAAATCACAAATTGTTGTTGAATTAACATTAGAGAAGACTGAAAGGACAAGCAATGAAAAATGAAAAAAAAAAATGGTACAAGACACAGAACAAAGGCAAACAAAAACAAAACAAAACAAAGCAAAAACAAAAACAAGCCAAAAACAAAAACGAAAACAAAGTATAATTGGTCTCTACCTAATAAAGTTTGATGATACCAAAGGGATAATCAGAAGCCATAGGTTGAAGGACAGACAATACAATGGGTAAAGAAAAAGGACAAAATGAGAAACAACGGATTATAAAACATTAAGCAGAAAACTAAAGATCAAGAAACGCGAACCCCACGACAAATCGAGGGTGAACTCGGGTACTCAGAAATGGATAACAGTTCCTGCTCCACATGTGATACCCATTGTGTTACTTTTTAACGACACGAACCACATCTGATATGAAAATCTTGCTGGACGCCAGTATATGTGAAGAAATTCATATAACGTTAACAAAGCATAAAACCAAACGAATCGGAAATCGTTTTATAGGGAAATCATAGCGGACATCACAGCTCGGAACGAAACACGTAAAGACATTTAATTTGACAATAGCAACAACACGAACCGCACTAAGACAAATAAAAAAAAGGTAGCGAACCCAGGTGCTACGGAAGGGTAGGCAGTTCCTGCTCCACGTGTGCCAACCTTCGTGTTATTCTTGTAACAAACACTGTAAAAGTGATGAATGAGAAAGATCCGGATTATGAAAGGACACACAATTAGAAATGGACAAACCAGAAACGTAGACACATTTTGTGCAAGATACAGAACAAAGTCAAACAAAAAAAGAGATAACAAAGTTAAAAAAACAAAAACAAAAACAAAGCAATAAAAAAAAACACAAAAAAAACAAAGCACAAAAACAAATGAATACTTGTCTCTATCTAATAAGTTTGAAGATACCTAATGGATAATCAGAAGCCATAACTCGAAGGACAGACAATACAATGGCAAAAGAAGAAGGACAAAATGATAAACAACGGTCTACAAAACATTATAGAGAAAACGAAATATCAAGGGACGCGAACTCCACGACAAATCTAGGGTGAACTCAGGTACTCGGGATATACATGTATGTTCCTGCTCCACATGAGACACCCGTCATGTTGCGTCTTAACGACACGAACATCATCTGATATGAAAATCGTGCTGGAAGCCAGTATATATGACGACATTCATATATCATTAACAAAACATCAAAGCAAACGGAGTTCAAGATGAATCAAACATCGTTTCATGGGACATCAAAACGATGTCCCATGTCTTAACGACACGAACATCATCTGATATGAAAATCGTGCTGGAAGCCAGTATATATGACGACATTCATATATCATTAACAAAACATCAAAGCAAACGGAGTTCAAGATGAATCAAACATCGTTTCATGGGACATCAAAACACGTAAGGACATGCAATTTGACAACAGCAGCAACACGAACCCAAGTAAGACAAATAAAAAAATGGGAGCGAACTCAGGTGCTCCACATTGTCATCCTTCGTGTTACTCCTGTAACAAACTCATGGGTGCGACATTACAATTTTCGAAGTGATGATTTTAGCTTAACCACTAGGAAGCCTTGTGTCAGTAGCTTCCATGTCAGCAGCAACCCTTTATGTAGGAAATCATGATGGGAACCACAAGTTCTGACATATCGGAAAAACGAATTGAATCCCTTATCCTTGATTTGTACCCAGTTCAGCAATATATCAGTTTTTATCATCGAGGTGAGATTCGGCGATGGAAGATATCAAAATATATATGCGTAGAAAGCACACCACCTAATGCCTCATCGCTGACAAATTATAGTCGTATCGAGTACACCTTCTACTCCCGGGAATGAAACTCAACATTCCAGCAGTGATAGGTGCTGATTGCATTGGTGAATCTAAAGCGTTCGCGGTCAGTACAATATCTACTTCCTTGGCTTAAAAAGACGCATACAGAATTCTCTTTTTAAATAACATAATAGTAAATGTCACTAAATAATTCTAGGTTTGGTGATTTCGTTGTTCGCATCTATCCCATTGAGCAGGAAATAAAGGATACCACAGATACAGATACCTTGACCTACACCTCGAAATTGACAGTGATGGGCGGTTAAGAACGAAATTTTACGACAAAAGAGATGATTTCAATTTTCCCATCGTGAACTTTCCATTCATACGTAGCAACATTCCAGCAGCACCTTAATATGGAGTATATATCTCTCAGTTGATTCGATATTCTATAGCTTGTGGTTCCTATAAGGATTTCCTTGATAGAGGGTTGCTGCTTACAAGGAAGCTACTGAAACAAGGGTTCCTCTTAGTTAAGTTGAAGTCATCACTTTGAAAGTTTTATGGTCGCCACCATGACTTGGTTTACTGGTATGGAATATCTGTGTCACAAATGACCACGGATATGTTCCACTTGTCATAAGCACTTCTCGGTCCTTTCCTCGTTATCACCGGGTTTGTAACTATATTGACATGACGGGTGTCACTAGTGAAGCAGGAACTGCTTACCCTTCCGGAGCTCATGAGTTTACCCCCGGTTTTTAGTGGGGTTCATTTTACTTGGTCGTTAGTTTTAAAGGTATGTTTTGTAGATCGTTGTTTGTCCTTTTGTATTTTTTCTTTTGGCTATTGTAATGTCTGTTCTTCTTCGATATGCAGATTCTGATTATCCCTATGGAATCTTGAAAATCTACTTTGGACTGTGTTACAATATATCATTTACCCAAGGTTATTAAGAGATTAGTTAAAGTCTACATGCTCCCATTTGAAAAAAAAAAAAAACTATTGTTTTTAATTTTTAAAACCAACATAAGGCATTTTATTTTATGATAGCTTAAACAGGTAACGTTTATATAATAATGTGGTCTTGTCCAGGTAATATACCAAAATATTAAACAGGTCTGAGAGACTTATTACCCGACCGAAGGCATATTCTGGGATATTACTTGGACAAGACCACATTAATATCATTATTATACTGAGCATTTAAATGTCCAGGAAATATGTCAAGATATCACTACAGAAACTTACATGAAGTATAATACACAAATGTAATAACATATATGTATTGTACTCATATATTGTACCTATTTACTAATCAAGGATATAATTGTCAAGATGTTGGGTTTTATCTTTTATCCGAATGCAACTTTGAATATATTAACAAGTGATAAGTGAAGCCTAAATCCGGAGCACCTGACTTCACCCCCGGTTTTTAGTGGGGTTCATGTAACTCGTTCTTTAGTTTAAGTGTATGTTTTGATGATTGTTGTTTGTCTTTTTGTACTTTCTCTTTTGGCCATTCTGTTGTCTGTTCCTCTCCGATTTATGGGTTTAGATTTTCCTCTTTGGTATCTTTAAACGCTTCTCACAGTCTTATGATATTCGACGGCACTTTTCCTCGTTAGTTCAACAAATCATCCAATGCGAAAGCGAGACATAGGGAAAATAGCTTCGAAGTTGTGCTTCGGTAATGTATCCCTGATAGCTTGTTTTTTCAAAAGCTTGTATTCAGCTGACAAAGCCGGAATGTAGAAAACTGTTTATTCATCGTACTTAAAAATGCAGTCATCACTTCGAACATTTGACGGTCGACATCTTGACTTGTCTAAGCGTTTTGAAATATATGTGTCACATTAGAAGACGACGGATATGCTATGTTTGTTGTACTACCAATATAATTCTTCTTTTCGCTTCAATGATCAATTACTGAATTGTTGACGATAGTAAAGAAAAAACGGTGTTGTCTTTAGTGGAGCAGGTATTGCTTATCCTTCCAAAACATCGATGTGCACTCAAGGTTTTTGTGCCGGCCGTCGTTCAACCTATAGCTGTTTGTGTATTGCTTAGTAGACAATATGTGTCTTTTCCTTCTTAGTTACGTGTTGTGATATATGTTACGATATCCGCATACAAACGATGCTCGGTTCGTATTTACCGTTAGTGGTTTGTAGGAGGGAGCATGTCTTGTTTGTAGGAGGGAGCATGTCTTGTTTGTAGGAGGGTACATGTTGTGTTTGTAAGAGGGTACATGTCGTGTTTGATGGAGGGTACATGCCGTGTTTGCAGGAGGTTACATGTCGTGTGTGTAGGAGGGTACATGTCTTGTATGTAGGAGGGTACATGTCTTGTTTGTAGGAGGGTACATGTCGTGTTTGTAGGAGTGTACATGTCATGTTTGTAGGTGGGTACATGTCTTGTTTGTAGGAGGGTACATGTCGTGTTTGTAGGAGAGTACATTTCATGTTTGTAGGAGGGTACATGTCGTGTTTGTAGGAGGGTACATATCTTGTTTGTAGGAGGGTACATGTCGTGTTTATAGGAGGGTACATGTCTTGTTTGTAGGAGAGTACATGTCGTGTTTGTTGGAGGGTACATGTCTTGTTTATAGGAGTATACATGTCTTGTTTATAGGAGGGTACATGTCTTGTTTGTAGGAGGGTACATGTCTTGTTTGTAGGAGGGTACATATCTTGTTTATAGGAGGGTACATGTCTTGTTTGTAGGAGAGTACATGTCTTGTTTGTAGGAGGGTACATGTCGTGTTTATAAGAGGGTATATGTTGTGTTTGCGTTGTTTGTGGTTGCTTGTGTATATTGGTGTCCAACACATATTGCGTTTTGGGCGTTGTTTTCCTTCGTCATATGTGCCCTATCTTGCCAGTTTCTCTGGATTGTCCTATTGTACTTCGGTATTCTCTAACGTTTATCTGAAACAGTTGGTACAGTATAAGATAATGAGACAAATACCGTTTTTGTCAGTGCTATCAGTATTACACACACTACGAAATACAGTTCAAATAACTATCATTTTAGGAATGTCCAAGCTTATAGTGTGGCCGCCTTTGGACAAGGTAATGGGCCAATAATGTTGGACGATTTGAATTGTAATGGATACGAGATTGATATATCTGAATGCCCTTCTGGAGGCTGGCTTACACACAACTGTGGACATGGTGAAGATGCTGGTGTTTCTTGTCGTGAGTATACCTTTCATATTGCTTAATTTGAATTAGAAAAGTTTTAATAGGTAATCAGAAGTGGTAATTTGTAGAAAGACAGACAATACAATGACTAAGATACAAACCTTTGTTGATAGAATATTACGCCAAGAACTAAGATTAAGTAACATGAACCCCACAGAAAACCGTGGGTGAACTAAGGTTGTCAGAAGTTCCAGTCACGAAGTTGTAAGATGTAAGTGGATCGCCATGCAGAGGCATCACCATCACATATCTCGTGTATATGCTACGCTACATTGGAGTATATATCTCTAAGTTGATCCGATATTCTCGAGCTGTGGTTCCTATCAGGATTGTCATGATGGAGAGGTTGCTGCTAACAAGGAAGCTACTGAGCCAAAGGTTCCTCATTGGTAAGTTGAAGTAGTCGGATCAAAAGTTTTACGGTCGCCACTATGACTTGGTTGACCGTTATGGAATATCTGTGTCACAAGTGGCCATGGATATGTTCAACTTGTCGTAAACACTTCTCGGTAATTTGCTCATTCATGACTTATCACCGGGTTTGTAGCTATAATAACGAAATGGATGCCACTAGTGGAGCAGGACATGCTTATCCCTTCGGAACAAATGAGTTCACCGCCTGTTTTTAGTGGGGTTCGTGTTACTCTATCTTTAGTTTTATGTGCAATGTGTTATAGATCGTTGTTTGTCCTTTTGCCATTATGTTGTCTGTCCTTCTTTGCTTTACGTATTATGATTACACCTTTGATATCTTCAAACTCCTCTTAACAATATTAATCTTAAGCTTTATGTTTCAACTATTAATAATTTTGCTGAAATTGGAAATGATTCAGGTCAAGTTTTAGATTTAGATAATACAACACTGAAAAATTGATCGATTCATCAATTGATTGGTTGATTGCAGTATTCTAGATGTATTTATGACGATAATTTTTTCACAAGCAATAAATCATGTAGGTACAAAGGTTGCCATGAGGTTAATAAGAGTTTGAAGATACCAAAGGGGTAAGTAGAATCCGTATTTCGAAGACGAACAGACAACACAATGGCCAAAAGAAATTGTACAACAGGACAAACAACGATCTACAAAACATACATATAAAACTAAAGATCGAGTAACCTTTGTGCGAAAAATTTGTCTCCCACAGAATTTATGACAATAACTATCCTCGTATAATCCTTGGGGTAAAATAATGAAAACACTGAACAAGGGAGATAATTGGAAAACTAAATAGAAAACCTAGTAAATGCATTGATATTACATTGATTAGCAGAATACATACATCTGAGTTCATGCATATATAAGAGATGCAGATGCTTTTTATTGATATTGATGATATTTGCTGTTTGAACTTTCTTTTCATAAGTTTAGCATTATATGTTTATATTTCAGAAGTAGGTGTAACTACAGAAGAAAGTAAGTAATTGCTAGTCATAAATAACCTAGTATCACAATGAGGCGTGTCTAATGCGCACATATTTGCTTCAATTCAATATCAAACTGACAGACTTGTTTGAGTATTATGCACAAAATAGATACGAACTATATGTAATCTGTTCATAATCGGTTATCATAAGGCCAACTGACTGCATCTATGAAGAGTTTGAGGATACCAAAGGAGCTATCAGAAGCAATAAGTCGAAGTATTGACAATACAATGGTCAAAGTAAAAAAAAAACAAAAGGACAACAAAATATCCAAAAAGCACTACACAGCATACTAAGGTTTGAGAAACATGAACCCCATTAAAACAGGGGTGAATTCGGGTGCTCCGGAAGGGTGAGCAATATCTGTTTCACTAATGGCTCCGGAATAGTAAGTACTACAACCAACCAATATAGGTAAACTAATATATCGGTTCTCTACCAGCTATTATGGAAAAAAAGTCGAACATTCCTATCAGTCCCCGATAATGGAAACCAAGTTCTTTACAAAGCTTCGTTTTATGAAATTCAATAGCATAAAACCGCATAACCATAGTTTATTTGCATTGGTGCATTATGGAGTACTAGTAAAGGGGGGGTCAAGTAAATATCAGTGGTATTTAGTTAGAGTGCATTTCTGGTACCCGATTCACGTAGAGCGACAAAAAGAATTGATAACAGAATAAGCGCTGACATCACAGACGTCAGCATTGCAAACGATTAGAACGACACTTCTTTCAGTTATTTTCAAACAAATTGGCAGTTGTCTTGGACCTTTTGATGTTGCAGGATAAACACAGTATACATACATTGCTGTTAAATATCATATGAATGTGTTTCTAAAGCTCGTACAAATTTCCGAAAATCTACGTATATTGCATATATAGCTAACAACAACTACAAGAGGTCACATTTGGGTCAAAGATAAAACAGATTTTGGGACAAGTGTCTTCCTAAAAGAAAAACAAGTCATGTGACAGGCAATGAAAAGGGTGATCTTTCATTACAGGTGATTGCTTTAAAGATGTGACCCCAATGGCAGGTTTGACTATGTACTGTGATAAAATCTAATATTTAAATCTATTTTTACACATTTAGCCACCACATATGGGTATGATGAAACGACACCTGTGCTTGGTAACCAAGGTAACGTATAAAGATCATTTGCTTTGGTTAATATAAATATACAAGGATTTGCTATTGGTGTTACAGTGTATCAAAGGCTTGAGTTAGAATCTCGTCGAGAGAGAACAATATACATGTATATAAATTTGAAATCCGACCTTTATGACGCTCAGAGTTTTGTTGAACATGGTTGACATAAATAGTATTTGAGTCTATAATCGGATGTTAGTTGGTTATATCTCTACTTATTGACTCAGTACTTACCACTATTGATATATGAGTCATCGATTTGCCTAGGCCATCGATTTCTTACCACATGACTAATACAAAAAGAGTTTGAAGATACCAAAAGGATTAACAGAGTCCGTAAATCGAAGAAGAACAGACAAGACAATGGTCAAAAGAAAAACGACAAAAGTACAAACAACGATATACAAAACATACACATAAAACTAATGATCGATAAATACGAGCCTCACTAGAAACCGGGAGTGAGCTCATGTGCTCTGGAAGGGCAAGCAGATCCTGCTTCACTAGACATTGGTATCAACTCCAGTATTTACCTTAGTTGTAAGACCCATAGCCTTGCTTCGTGTGGTGACTTGTAGGATTATGCCATAATGTAATTTTAATTTACTAAATAAAATGTTTAAATTTTTTTACATTCTTAGAAAATACAGACGCAAGATATGTCAGCGTGAATTGTCAGAAAAGTAACTGGTATATAAAAATACGATTACCTCCCTTGAAAAAGAAATATGCTGATTTCAAAGACAACGATATTTACTTGGGGTCCGACAGTTGTACCGGATATCGTTCCGGAGTTTATCTTATCTTCAACGAGGAATACACTAACTGCAAAACAAATAAAACTGTAAGTATGAATTCCATTGAAAGGAATCATGGTCGTGAAATGTCTAAGTGGGAATATATATCATGACGGGAAGTGAGTCTTGCTGAGATGATGATGCTGATATGCTTTGTGTTAAACCAACACACTGAGATAAATTTCAAAATGCAGCTCCTTGAAGCAACAATACAAAGGTGAACATCTCATTTCACTCTCAGACACTTTATCCTGATTCCTAGCCTACAAGTATTTCTTCATACTTCTTAATGTTGCATGATTAGAGGGAAAACATGAAAATACTGATTTAATTGTCTTTAGATTGAACCGACAGTCGCTGCAGCCCACGGTATTCAGTATTCGTGACGAGCACACTAAGCATTATGAAGCCCACGATTATGTCTAAAATGTATCAATGAATTGCAAGAAAACATACAAAATAGTAAAATAAAAAAATAAAATAACTCGAGCACCATTCGCAGATCCTGGCTGGGGATAGGCACAACATTATTTTTGATTTAATGTATGTTGCAATCATATACCATGTATTTTTGTTATCGTTAACGTAATAATCGTTAGAGAATACCGAAGGGGAAATAAAAAAAGAAAAGCTGCAGAAACTGGCAAGATTGGGTACATAGGACGAACAAAAGCAAAACAACAACACAACACAGTATGTGTTGTGCACCATTATGCTAAAACCAAACATTACCTCTTCTACACACATAGTGTAAGTAAAGCATTACCTCTTCTACACACATAGTGTAAGTAAAGCATTACCTCTTCTACACACATAGTGTAAGTAAAGCATTACCTCTTCTACACACATAGTGTAAGTAAAGCATTACCTCTTCTACACACATAGTGTAAGTAAAGCATTACCTCTTCTACACACATAGTGTAAGTAAAGCATTACCTCTACTACACACATAGTGTAAGTAAAGCATTACCTCTTCTACACACATAGTGTAAGTAAAGCATTACCTCTACTACACACATAGTGTAAGTAAAGCATTACCTCTTCTACACACATAGTGTAAGTAAAGCATTACCTCTACTACACACATAGTGTAAGTAAAGCATTACCTCTTCTACAGACATAGTGTAAGTAAAGCATTACCTCTACTACACACATAGTGTAAGTAAAGCATTACCTCTACTACACACATAGTGTAAGTAAAGCATTACCTCTTCTACACACATAGTGTAAGTAAAGCATTACCTCTACTACACACATAGTGTAAGTAAAGCATTACCTCTTCTACACACATAGTGTAAGTAAAGCATTACCTCTTCTACACACATAGTGTAAGTAAAGCATTACCTCTACTACACACATAGTGTAAGTAAAGCATTACCTCTTCTACACACATAGTGTAAGTAAAGCATTACCTCTTCTACACACATAGTGTAAGTAAAGCATTACCTCTTCTACACACATAGTGTAAGTAAAGCATTACCTCTACTACACACATAGTGTAAGTAAAGCATTACCTCTTCTACACACATAGTGTAAGTAAAGCATTACCTCTTCTACACACATAGTGTAAGTAAAGCATTACCTCTACTACACACATAGTGTAAGTAAAGCATTACCTCTACTACAGACATAGTGTAAGTAAAGCATTACCTCTTCTACACACATAGTGTAAGTAAAGCATTACCTCTTCTACACACATAGTGTAAGTAAAGCATTACCTCTTCTACACACATAGTGTAAGTAAAGCATTACCTCTACTACACACATAGTGTAAGTAAAGCATTACCTCTTCTACACACATAGTGTAAGTAAAGCATTACCTCTTCTACACACATAGTGTATGTAAAGCATTACCTCTACTACACACATAGTGTAAGTAAAGCATTACCTCTTCTACACACATAGTGTAAGTAAAGCATTACCTCTTCTACACACATAGTGTAAGTAAAGCATTACCTCTACTACACACATAGTGTAAGTAAAGCATTACCTCTTCTACACACATAGTGTAAGTAAAGCATTACCTCTACTACACACATAGTGTAAGTAAAGCATTACCTCTACTACACACATAGTGTAAGTAAAGCATTACCTCTACTACACACATAGTGTAAGTAAAGCATTACCTCTACTACACACATAGTGTAAGTAAAGCATTACCTCTACTACACACATAGTGTAAGTAAAGCATTACCTCTACTACACACATAGTGTAAGTAAAGCATTACCTCTTCTACAGACATAGTGTAAGTAAAGCATTACCTCTACTACACACATAGTGTAAGTAAAGCATTACCTCTACTACACACATAGTGTAAGTAAAGCATTACCTCTACTACACACATAGTGTAAGTAAAGCATTACCTCTTCTACAGACATAGTGTAAGTAAAGCATTACCTCTACTACAGACATAGTGTAAGTAAAGCATTACCTCTTCTACACACATAGTGTAAGTAAAGCATTACCTCTTCTACAGACATAGTGTAAGTAAAGCATTACCTCTTCTACACACATAGTGTAAGTAAAGCATTACCTCTACTACACACATAGTGTAAGTAAAGCATTACCTCTACTACACACATAGTGTAAGTAAAGCATTACCTCTACTACACACATAGTGTAAGTAAAGCATTACCTCTACTACACACATAGTGTAAGTAAAGCATTACCTCTACTACACACATAGTGTAAGTAAAGCATTACCTCTTCTACAGACATAGTGTAAGTAAAGCATTACCTCTACTACACACATAGTGTAAGTAAAGCATTACCTCTACTACACACATAGTGTAAGTAAAGCATTACCTCTACTACACACATAGTGTAAGTAAAGCATTACCTCTTCTACAGACATAGTGTAAGTAAAGCATTACCTCTACTACAGACATAGTGTAAGTAAAGCATTACCTCTACTACACACATAGTGTAAGTAAAGCATTACCTCTTCTACACACATAGTGTAAGTAAAGCATTACCTCTTCTACACACATAGTGTAAGTAAATCATTACCTCTACTACACACATAGTGTAAGTAAAGCATTACCTCTACTACACACATAGTGTAAGTAAAGCATTACCTCTACTACACACATAGTGTAAGTAAAGCATTACCTCTACTACACACATAGTGTAAGTAAAGCATTACCTCTTCTACACACATAGTGTAAGTAAAGCATTACCTCTTCTACACACATAGTGTAAGTAAAGCATTACCTCTTCTACAGACATAGTGTAAGTAAAGCATTACCTCTTCTACACACATAGTGTAAGTAAAGCATTACCTCTACTACACACATAGTGTAAGTAAAGCATTACCTCTACTACACACATAGTGTAAGTAAAGCATTACCTCTTCTACACACATAGTGTAAGTAAAGCATTACCTCTTCTACACACATAGTGTAAGTAAAGCATTACCTCTTCTACACACATAGTGTAAGTAAAGCATTACCTCTTCTACACACATAGTGTAAGTAAAGCATTACCTCTACTACACACATAGTGTAAGTAAAGCATTACCTCTTCTACAGACATAGTGTAAGTAAAGCATTACCTCTACTACACACATAGTGTAAGTAAAGCATTACCTCTACTACACACATAGTGTAAGTAAAGCATTACCTCTACTACACACATAGTGTAAGTAAAGCATTACCTCTACTACACACATAGTGTAAGTAAAGCATTACCTCTTCTACAGACATAGTGTAAGTAAAGCATTACCTCTTCTACAGACATAGTGTAAGTAAAGCATTACCTCTTCTACAGACATAGTGTAAGTAAAGCATTACCTCTTCTACACACATAGTGTAAGTAAAGCATTACCTCTTCTACAGACATAGTGTAAGTAAAGCATTACCTCTTCTACACACATAGTGTAAGTAAAGCATTACCTCTTCTACACACATAGTGTAAGTAAAGCATTACCTCTACTACACACATAGTGTAAGTAAAGCATTACCTCTTCTACACACATAGTGTAAGTAAAGCATTACCTCTTCTACACACATAGTGTAAGTAAAGCATTACCTCTTCTACACACATAGTGTATGTAAAGCATTACCTCTTCTACACACATAGTGTAAGTAAAGCATTACCTCTACTACACACATAGTGTAAGTAAAGCATTACCTCTACTACACACATAGTGTAAGTAAAGCATTACCTCTACTACAGACATAGTGTAAGTAAAGCATTACCTCTTCTACACACATAGTGTAAGTAAAGCATTACCTCTACTACACACATAGTGTAAGTAAAGCATTACCTCTACTACACACATAGTGTAAGTAAAGCATTACCTCTACTACACACATAGTGTATGTAAAGCATTACCTCTACTACACACATAGTGTATGTAAAGCATTACCTCTTCTACACACATAGTGTAAGTAAAGCATTACCTCTACTACACACATAGTGTATGTAAAGCATTACCTCTACTACACACATAGTGTAAGTAAAGCATTACCTCTACTACACACATAGTGTAAGTAAAGCATTACCTCTACTACACACATAGTGTATGTAAAGCATTACCTCTTCTACACACATAGTGTATGTAAAGCATTACCTCTACTACACACATAGTGTATGTAAAGCATTACCTCTACTACACACATAGTGTAAGTAAAGCATTACCTCTACTACACACATAGTGTAAGTAAAGCATTACCTCTACTACAGACATAGTGTAAGTAAAGCATTACCTCTTCTACACACATAGTGTAAGTAAAGCATTACCTCTTCTACACACATAGTGTAAGTAAAGCATTACCTCTACTACACACATAGTGTATGTAAAGCATTACCTCTACTACACACATAGTGTAAGTAAAGCATTACCTCTACTACACACATAGTGTATGTAAAGCATTACCTCTTCTACACACATAGTGTATGTAAAGCATTACCTCTACTACACACATAGTGTATGTAAAGCATTACCTCTTCTACACACATAGTGTAAGTAAAGCATTACCTCTTCTACACACATAGTGTAAGTAAAGCATTACCTCTTCTACACACATAGTGTAAGTAAAGCATTACCTCTTCTACACACATAGTGTAAGTAAAGCATTACCTCTTCTACACACATAGTGTAAGTAAAGCATTACCTCTACTACACACATAGTGTAAGTAAAGCATTACCTCTACTACACACATAGTGTAAGTAAAGCATTACCTCTACTACACACATAGTGTAAGTAAAGCATTACCTCTTCTACACACATAGTGTAAGTAAAGCATTACCTCTTCTACACACATAGTGTAAGTAAAGCATTACCTCTACTACACACATAGTGTAAGTAAAGCATTACCTCTACTACACACATAGTGTAAGTAAAGCATTACCTCTACTACACACATAGTGTAAGTAAAGCATTACCTCTACTACACACATAGTGTAAGTAAAGCATTACCTCTTCTACACACATAGTGTATGTAAAGCATTACCTCTTCTACACACATAGTGTAAGTAAAGCATTACCTCTACTACACACATAGTGTAAGTAAAGCATTACCTCTTCTACAGACATAGTGTAAGTAAAGCATTACCTCTACTACACACATAGTGTAAGTAAAGCATTACCTCTTCTACAGACATAGTGTAAGTAAAGCATTACCTCTTCTACAGACATAGTGTAAGTAAAGCATTACCTCTTCTACACACATAGTGTAAGTAAAGCATTACCTCTTCTACACACATAGTGTAAGTAAAGCATTACCTCTTCTACACACATAGTGTAAGTAAAGCAAACAACTGGAGGTTAATACAAACCGAACATGGTTTTATACAGAAATCTTAAAGGGCATCACAACACAGAACACAGAACGTACAAAACATATAGTAGGACAACACAAAACAGTAAAAAGGTGAGCAACACGGACCCCTTTTAAAAAAGGACAAAAAACAGAAAAAAAAAGCCAACTGGGGATGAACGCAGGTGTTCGTGAAGGGTCAACAGTTCCTGCTTCTTACATGACACTCGTAGTATTCATCTGACTTTTTAAATAGAAAATGTGCGTACAAAATGGATGGATATAAATAATTGATTTTTGTTTATTCTAGACATCCAGAGATTCTGTTATATATTATAATACCCTTGTGTACTCAGTCCATGATCCAGTACACCATTCCATAGTCCGTGAGTACAGGTTCAAGGTCAATGTGGAATGTAATATGTCTATGATCGAAAACGGACACATCAACACCAACCAAAGTCATGTAGCAGGGACAGAACATTTAACTGTAGAATTAACGTTTTACAGCGATTCTAAATATCAGCATGAATTCAGTGGCTTCCCACCATCGTATATGATTGGTGATAACGTTTATGTCAAAGTTCAAGCTCATATTAACGATGATGACGTCAAGATGCGCTTGTCGGATTGTTACACAAAGCCAACGGAGTCGTCTGGTGATATATATTTGTACTATCTGATAAAAAATGGGTAAGATTCTAGATATGATATTTCAACTGATTGAAGGAGCCGTAGTGGCCGCGATCGTATGGTTGTTGGATTTCAAACTACCTATGCAATTAATGCTTATCACCACTAAAGTTGTGAGTTTGAATCCCTTCATAGCGAGGTGTACTACTCGGTACAACATTGTGTGATAAAGTTTGTCAGTAACTTACGAAGGTTGATGGTTTCCTGCACTTATCAAACTGACCGCCAAGGTATAGCTGAAATATTGTTGAAAGTGACGTTAAACGCCATAAACCAATCAACCATTAACTGATTGCAGGCTGTTTTCGACATGACATTCTTAATGGGTTTTAAAAATTATGAGTGAAAGATAAAACGAAAAACGAAAAATACCTAACTGTTTGAATAGTTCCAAGATCCAATCAATAAATCGCTTTTTTTAATTTTTTGCTGATGGTATTTAACGCCACCTTCAACCATATTCAAGTTATATCATGGTGGTAAGTTTTATTGGTGGACACGACGAAAACAACCGACCTGTCTCAAGTCACTGATCAAATAGGCAGCATCGACATATCTAACGCACATATACATGATTTCCTTACTTCCCTAGCTTGTCTTAGAAATCCAAACCTCCAATCTTAATGAAATGAATGGGGTCATGTGTAAGTGTTCTCCACCTGTGGGTAAAATGCCAAGCGTTACAAATAACCGGCCGAACAATATTGTTTTAAAGAACGTTTTAATCTTGCGCGAGTGATCATAATGCTAATGACCCAATTTCCAACCATATCATGGCAAGAACATTAGTTGCATTTCACTGATATGATGATAACATCCGCTTTGTACCAGACCAATAAGTATAGTAATATTCCTATGGCTAATGTATTGCACAGGACGCGTTTTCATCAAATGCAATGTGACAACAGTTCACATGTAGACATATGTCTCCACTCGAACACATTATCCCGATTCATGAGTCAAGTACTTTTTGTCGCTAAGTACTTCTTAATGTTGCTTGCCTTTGAAAGAAGCAGCAGATACCATTGTTTCAGTTAGCTAGCAATATAAAAATCCAACTAAGCGTATTGGTCTAGTACAAAGTAAACCGGTTTTGTTGTTTTTTTTTGGGGGGGGGGGGGGTGGATCTTTTGTTGTTGTTTTCATTTTATTGTTTGTGTATTTTGTGTTTGTTTTTTTAAATATGTGTTCATTTTAATTTCAGCTGTTCTGTAGATCCGGACGCAGCTATAACGTCGCAGTCAACCAATGAGACGAGATTTTATTTCCAAGATTTTGAATATGCTGACCATCCCGATGCCATGTATGTCCACTGTAATGCTACATTTTGTCACATAAACGATTACTCACGTGCCTGTGAACCAAAGTGTAGTCATAGAAAACGAAAGGGCAATAGTAACAATATCGGACCAATTGGATACAATAATAGTGGACCTATTGGAGACGATAATATCGGACCAATTGGATATGCTGAGGTGGACACAGTAATACATTTTCTACAAGGTAAACTAACCATTGTTATTACATAAATACCGAGTGAAATAAAAACAGGTATTTCATGAAGTGAAATAATTATACCATAAATAATTGATAATATCAAAAATATGTCACGAATGACCATATAATGCAGTAGCTTACGAATGAACATCAGAGAGTTACAACGTTATTTAGTTCTTAATTTTGGGTAAACAAATTCATCAATTAGTTAAAGTATTTATTATATATATATAAAGTTTCGATTCGATTTTGATATAAATGAGTTTAATTGCACAATATTACGTGGGGTGCATAGGGATATCTTATAATGTGTATCGATTAAAAAAAAACTAAAATAAAATAAAAAACAAAAACAAAAAAACAATGAAACGGTCAAAGGGACGTAACTATACAACATAGAGAAAAGTAGCCTAGACAACGAAGTGGCGCTAATCATAGCGAGAGTTAAAGTACAAATGAAAACATTTCACTGTGAAGTGATCGTTATTATCTAAATCGGACATTTCTGTAATTCGCAGCTACCTATATAATAAAAACGCGTATTTAGCTGTGTGACATCACAGTACTGTAGCAGCAGTATCTAACTCTAAAATACCACTGTACGCCCGACAATGGAAAACAAGTTCTTTGTTGAAGAAGATTATTAGCTCAAACAAAAGTGTAAACTCTCTATAATACACACTCTTGATTAAGATAAAAAATAAATGGCTCGTAACTGATCAACCGTGCGAATTCACTCAAGCGATTGCGAGCGTATCTGATGGTAATTCCAGAAACGCTCGTGTGTACTAAATGTGATATATACGTGTTTATTAGTATAGGGGTTTGGTATCAGCATTTATTTGTAATACTAGTTGTAATAATATGAAAACTCATTTGAACCTCGTCGTTTTGAAGTAGAGTTGACCGATGACAAAGGGGTAACCAGAATGTGTAAATCTAACTACAGAAGACAATACAATAACCAAAAGGAAAACGACAAAATATCAAACAATGAATTACAAAACACTACATAAAAAAAGAACCGCATTAAGAGGGGGATTGGGATGAACACATGTCCTCCGGAAGGGTGGGCAGATCTTAATCTACTAGTGACACCCGCATGCCATGCATATGGTAGACGCGGTGAACTCGCATCATGACCCGATCATCTATTTCAACCCTACTAAATCGATATATTTTTTGTTATTTTGTTTAGAAGGACCAAAACAGATGCAGACAGGTAATTCCAAGGAAAACAGTAAACAACATGGAAGGCCTGGATACATCATTGGGGTTGTCATTGTTGCTGTTTCTATGGTTACCATCCTAGTTGGTGTTTCTATCTACTATAAAAGGAAAAGAAAGAATAGCGCACAGAATAAAATTGTTTAATTGTCAGTGACTTTTAAGCACCATAATCCAAATTTTTATCTTAGGATTTCAGGAAGACATTCTTGATTTTATTAACTGCTTGCATGTAAGCATAATTGTATTTGATTCGTAATATTGAATAAATTGTATAATATTATATTAGAAATGGAAATGGTTATATTGCCTGTCTCCGATACAATTGATGGTAGAGCAGGAACTGCTTTCCCTTCCAGATTACATGACCTCATCCTGGTTTTTACTGGGGTTCGATCTTTATTCTTCTGTGTAGTTTTGTAGATCATTGTTGTTCTTTGTTGTTTTATTTCATTTGTTCTTCTTCGATTTTCGACATTATTTCAAAATTCGACGACAGAATTAAGTCTTTTGATGAAGAGGTAGCCCCCTTCTCCCCATACATCCATTCTAGCTTAAATGACAGTAGTAAGAGCAAGACAACCTTCTTACCACGAACACACCATGTAAAAGTTAAATGGTAATTATTTCATTGGGAAGATTTTGAAGATACCAAATGTGTAGTCAGAATTCGTAAATCTATGACAACAGAATCAACAACATTGTCTTCAGGTAAGATATAAACGTCAGAGAATATCGAAGGATCTATCAAAGATGGCAATACAGAGAAACTGGCAACAGAGACACACAAGACCAAGAAAACAAAACAAAGGCACAATCAAAGACAAACAACGTAAGAAGAGTTTGAAGATACCAAAGGGAGGCAATCAGATTCCGTATATCGAAGAAGAACAAACAACACAAAGGCAAAATGAAGAGTTTGAAGACACCAAAGAGGCAATCAGATTCCGTATATCGAAGAAGAACAAACAACACAAAGGCAAAATGAAGAGTTTGAAGACACCAAAGAGGCAATCAGAATCCGTATATCGAAGAAGAATAAACAGCACAAAGGCCAATAGAAAAAGAAAGGACAAACAACGATCTCCAAAAAATACCCTTAAGACTAATGATCGAGCAAAACGAACTCCACTAAGAACCGAGGGTGAACGACGCAGGTGCTCTGGGAGGGTAAATAATTCCTGCTGCACTAGTGGCTTCCGTCGTGTTACTCTAGTTGCAAACCCGGTAATAAGTCATTAACTAGGATAGGACGGTGAAGTGTTTACGACAAGTGGAACATATCCGTGGTCATTTGTGACACAAGTATTCCATAGCAGTCAACCAAGTCATGGATGGGACAGTAAGCTTTCCCAGTGACGGCTTGAATTTAACCGAAGAGGAACCATTGGTTCAGTAGCTTCCTTGTTAGCAGCAACCCTCTATCAGGAAAATCCTGATAAGAACCACAAGCTCTGGAAGATCGGATCAACTGAGAGATGTGCACTTCATATGCAAGTGCTACTGGAGTGGTTGCTACATATAAATGGAAAGTTCACAATGAGAAAATTGAAATCATCTCTTTTGTGGTAATGTTTCGTCTTTAACCGTCCCTAAGAGAGATTAGTCAATTACATAAGATGATGTCATACCGGATAAGAGAATTATAACCTTTTTTCGAAAGTAGATGGTTGTCGTGGAAACAAAGTAAGATTTATACAGAATTTGAGCGAGTGAGTGATTGTTATTTAGCGCCAACTCAGCAATGTTTCAGCTATGTCATGGCGAGAACATGTTGAATAGTACATTGCACAAGCAATTGGGTCAGACAGAAGGAAATGATTGTTAGTAAGAAAAAGGGAAAGTTAACCTGGTGAATGATACAAAATGTAACAATATTCTGTGACAACAAAAAATATAATAAAATTCGCCAGAAAATAAAACGTTTTAATTAATACATGAAAATTACAATTCGCTAAAATGTGCTAAGTTTATATAATTAAGAAGGTGAAGGTCTTTGATCGTTTTCCACTGAGGAACCTTGTTTGACACTACTATCTCCACCACTACCACCGTTGCCCCCATTACCGCCACCACTGCCATCTCCGCCGTTGCGGACTCACTTCCGTTTCCTCCGTTGCCACCCTGTCCATCCCCTCAAATTCCGCTGAACCATCAATCACCACAGTCTCCCCATTTCCTCCACCACCTCCATTCCCACCATTGCCACCACTGCCGCCGTTACCGCCATTATCTAACCGTTTCCACCAATAGGGAATCTGCCTTCATTCCCCCCGTTGCCTCCATTGCCACCGGTGCCTCCATCTCCACCATTGCCACCATCTCCCCCACTGCCGCCATTTCCACCGTTGTCAACTAAATGCAGCAATTAAAATCATATAGAGGGGCTCGGGTTGCTCAATGAGTTAGGTAGTTGGATTACCTAACAACTCATACAAGCCTAACATCAATACGGTGTGGGTTCGTGCCTGGCGTTGTAAATTACAAAAAGGGTGTACTCGACACGCAGCCGCAAGTGATGAAGTTTACCAGTAGCTTGTCGGTGGTCCTCTCCGGTACTCCGGCTTCTTCCACCACTAATACTGGTTGTCATGATATAGCCAAATATGATTAGTACATTGCATGCCAGTATATTACAAATATTGCACTTACATTAGGGGCCGTCGTGATCGTGATCGTATTATAGATGGATTACTAACTACCTATGTAATCAGTGCATCTCACCATTAAAGTTGTGAGCTCGAATCACAGCCATGGTGAGGAGTACTCGGTAAAATATTATGTGATAAAGTTTGTCAGTGATTTGCGGAAGGTCTGTAGTTTTTTCCTCCACCAATAAAACTGAATGCCATGATATCACTGAAATAATATCGTAACTGGCGCTAAACACCATAACCCTAACCCTAACCATTGATCTACACTAACTCCATTAAGATATATCGATGTAGTTTCATCACAGCTGACACGCGACACATTTCATCGTTGAAAAAACGTTAAGACAACGGATTGACGTTATGTTAACGTTGTTTCAACGAGACCTGGATCTTCAACACAAATTACATCACAAATGAGGCCAAATAAATGAAGGGATTGAAATGCGCGATTGTTGCTGAATGTCAAATTAACAGTGTTCCGCTATATCAAGTGTCATTCAGTGCCAAATTGGACCTTTCTCCATTGTTAACACTTCCGGAGCATCTGAATTCACCCTGGTGATTAGTGGTGTTCGTGTTACTCGATCTTCTGTTTTATGTGTATGTTTTGTAGAACGTTGTTTGTAATTTTTCTTTTTTCTTTTCGCCATTGTTTTGTCTGTCCTTCTTAGATTTACAGATTCTGATTACACCCTTTTCTTACATTATCACCACTACCTTAACTCTTATATCTAATGCTGATGCCACATTCAATAATTGGTTCATCTCTGCTATTATCCCCTCCCATTGTAAAGCCACCATGCTAATACTAACAGTAATGTGCATAGAACTAAACCTCCAATATATCGCCAACACACTATATACATATAGCATACAGACCACATTCACTTATACCGCCAATATTAGCTTCCCCATCCGAACTCTAAGAAGAGTTTGAAGATACCAAAGGAGCAATCAGAACATCGAAGAAGAACAGACTAAACAATGACTAAATGACACACGAGCCCCACTAAAAACCTGGGGTGAACTCGGGTCCTCCGGAAGGGTAAGCAGTTACGGTCCCACTAATAGCACGTCTAACCTTCTCTATAATATACATACCACCTCCAAAATTGGGCCTGTCTCCTCCCATATTATTGCCATCACCACCACTTCCCATGTTATCGCCATCTCCGCCGCCGCCCATGATATCGCCGTCACCACCACCTCCCTCCCCCCCCCCCCCATTTTATCGCCATCTCCGTCGCCGCCCATGTTATCGCCATCACCTTCACCTCCATTGGTTTCGTCACCACCTGCGTACAATAACACAATTTATATATTGATGAATTCAGCTTATTAGGAATGAAGCTGATTTTTTTGCTATCCTGTTGAGGCCATCTGGTTTTCTTGCTCCCAAAGACTTCTATGTTATTCGGCTTTCAAATATATTGGCTTTGAGCGTACCGGAAGAAGGTTGTTTTAGAAACGTGCCGTGTGATATCTACATTAGTTTTTATTACAATTATTTGAGGTTTATTATCTAAGTATATCTTTACACGTGACCAAGTAATTACATAATTAGGAAAGCAATAATACGTCATACATAGAGTCTCATTATTCAATAGACTAAATGGTTGAATCACTACGTCATACCATCATAGTTTCCGCTATCGCTACGTCATACATGTAGCTTTACAGTTCGTTAGACAACTGAGTCAAATCGTTTCGCAGCCACAAATGATAAAGTTTACCAGTTGCTTGCCGATGATCGATGGTTCTTTCCGGGTATTTCGGCTTCTTCTAAATCTGGTCGCCATGCTATAGCTGAAATATTGCTGAAAGTGGCACTAAGCACCAACAATCAAATCAAGTCAAATAAAATCATCCCATTTTTACATATACAGTCAAACCTGTATTAAGAGGTCACCTTAGGGACAAAGAGAAAGTGGCCTAATAAGACAGGTGACCTTTTTTAAAAGAGGTTCAATTCATATGAAATTTTCAATGACGGGACAAAAAACTGGTGACTCTTCAATACAGGTGACTGCTTAATAGAGGAGACCGCATTGGAAGGCTTGGCTGTATATTGTAACCGACTCACCGTACATGCAGCTTAACGAGTCAATGCGCAACGATGCCAACCCCAGATGAGGGTCATCAAAAGCGGCCTTCCTATTTGGAGGTGGGGCTGTTACCCTAAACTATATTTTATACACTAAAATCGTAAGGATTTTTCGTAACCACTAACATTTTCCGGTCCTTTCCTCAATCATAACTTACCACTGGGTTTGTAACTAGATAAAAACTACGGATGCCACTATTGGAGCAGGATCTTCTTATCCTTCCGAAGTACCTGAGTTCACCCTCGGTTTTTAATGGCGTTCGGATTACTCTATCTTTAATTTTATGGGTATGTTTTGTAGATCGTTGTTTGTCCTTTTTTTAATGGTCATTTTGTTGTATGGTCTTCTTCAATTTACGGATTTTGACTGCCCTTTTGGTATCTTCAAACTCTTCTTATTTTTTTTTTATTTACTCCCCGTCTTTATCACAGAATCAATTGCTAATGATGTCAAATAATATATACAACACAATGGCCGGACGAAATATCTCTTCGCGTGATTAATTGACTTAAAATATTACCTATTATAATGCAAAGTAAACTCAACTTGCGACCGTAAAGCCGACGATTTACGTCCGCAACTCTTAAAATAAAATATTGCTTTCTCCTAAATTCATTTTCCATTGAATAGCCGATTGCAGCTTTTCCGAGTGAATAGCATGTCGGAAGGAAATCATGCACAAATGTTAAAAAGACCCACATCATGTGCGTCAATTGGCATGTCAGATGGAACTACCATCTTATGTCATACATGTAGTGTCATCACTCTATATTACCATTGAGCAGAACTATCAAGTTGTGAGTTCGATTCGCGCTCATGGCGATTTGTACTCGATACAACCTTAAATGATAACATTTGTCAGTGGCTTATGGTGATTGATCATTATTCATGGTATACAAATTTTCGTGGATTTTGTGGATAGTACCAAACCCCGAAATCATAAATTCAACGATTATTTGTCACAAGATATATATGTACTGAGTACAGAAGGATATCACGAAATTGCATCACCACGAATAGACTTTTTTCTAACTCAAACCACAAACATTGTATTATCACATCAGTTGTTATATATTATTGAACTCGTTCTCGTCATCAACGTTAAACAATAATCAATGGTTCAGTCGATCGAATATGAAAGTGTAAACAGCTTAGTGCATACTATTACACTGTTGAAAACGAATGTAAAACAAGTATCACAGCAAATATGGCCAACATGTGCTGTACAATTCAAAACTTTAAGTCGTTTGTCTGGTAACTTCATCCCTTCCCTCATTTCTATATAGGTTTAATATATTATTAAGCTTGTTCCCGTCCTGAATATAGCTTAAGCACTTCTCGCTACACGTAAACAAATAATCAATCAATTAACCAATCAACAAACCAATCAGTCAATCAATCAATCAACCAACCAACTTATGAATTAATCAATTAATTAGTCAATCAATTAATGAATGAATGAATGAATCAATCAATCAATCAATCAATCAATCAATCAATCAATCAATCAATCAATCAATCAATCAATCAATCAATCAATCAATCAATCAATCAATCAATCAATCAATCAATCAATCAATCAATCAATCAATCAATCAATCAGTCACCCCTACTTACATTCATCTTGACAACTCTGGAGGCTTCTGAATATGTTACTGTTCCCTTTACATCCCCTATATCTGAATACTTCACATTGTCTCGTCTCCTCATTGAAGAAATATCTTATAAATGTTCTCTTTCTTAACCAACAAGTCCAGGATCGGCAGGTAGTGTACACTCTGGTGTAATGGTAGGTCTGTGTCCTGTAATAGTTAGCTTAGTCTAAGCTTACTTTATTCGTCAAAAGCTTCAGTGCATTGGGTACAAGTAATCATAGCTTATGAATCCCTCTTCTTATACAGTAATTGCAATTAGGATATAACTGTGTTGTATTTTAAGTTTTGCGGACGTAAATCATCGGTTTTACAATTGTAAATTGAATCTACCTAGCAACGCCTAGACGGATATTTACGAATGTAAAGACGATTTTTGACTTCGTCAGTTTGTGCACGCTTCAATTTTGATAAAGTTTAACTAAAATAAATTTGCAAGGTAGACATTATAAATATGTTTGTGTATTGTTGTAAATATGATATACAGTATTTCACGTTTTAAAGATGGCGGGCCTTCTAACTGTACATCTTAGTAACGACTTGTAGATTGATAATTTTACGTAGAATAGTAACCAATCAAATCCAGCGATACAAACCAATTGCATTGGAATATAATATATATGACATAAGCAATATACCTATCAAGATATTTAGATTAATAGGAAGAAAACAATAAACGTGGAATCAAAGTATTAAAGGAGTAGATATAGAATTAATGTATGGACGGCTTTGGTTGTTTTCTAACACTCATTCAATCAACCCTACGGGTATCGTATCTGTTAATTACTTCAATAAACGTTAGAGAAAACCGAGAGAGCAGTTAAGAATGAACAATCGAGAGAAACTGGCATCATTGGGTACACAAGTCACAAGACGAAGACAAAGAAAAACAAAATAAAACCCAACACAATATATGTTGCACACCAATATGCACAAAAAAGGCCCACAAATAACATAAATAAGACATGAGACCTCCTACAAATAACATAAATAAGACATGAGACCTCCTACAAATAACATAAATAAGACATGATTCCTCCCAAAACAAACATAAATAAGACATGCGACCTCCCACAAATAACATAAATAAGACATGAGACCACCCACAAATAACATAAATAAGACATGAGACCTCCCACAAGTCACATAAATAAGACATGAGACCTCCCACAAATAACATAAATAAGACATGAGACCCCCACAAATAACATAGATAAGACATGAGACCTCCCACAAATAACATAAATAAGACATGAGACCTCCTACAAATAACATAAATAAAATATGAGACCTCCCACAAATAACATAAATAAGACATGAAACCTCTCACAAATAACATAAATAAGACATGAGACCTCCCACAAATAACATAAATAAGACATGAACCTCCCACAAATAACATAAATAAGACATGAGATATCCTACAAAAAACATAAATAAGACATGAGACCTCCCACAAATAACATAAATAAGACGTGTGACCTCCCATAAATAACGTAAATAAGACATGAGACCTCCCAGAAATAACATAAATAAGACGTGAGACCTCTTACAAATAACTGGAGGTAATGACGGACCGAACATCGTTTTAATGCGGAAATCTTAGTGGACATCAGAATAAGGAACTCATAACGTATATAATATACACACATTTATTAATTTGTACTAGATCAATAAGCTTAGCTGGATTTTAATAGCGTTAGCCCACTGAAACAACAGACCACAGACAGACATGTCGCCCCACTCGGACACATTATCCTAATTCCGAACCAACCAGTATTTGTTCTTACTTTTCAAAGCTGTGTGCATAGGGAAAAAGGAACAAATACTAATTATATAGTATTTGGTTTGATCCGAGCGGTGCTCGAACCCACGATCTACCGCACTCGAGGTGAACACCCTAACCATTAGATTAGATTAAACATATTTTATTGCTAAATCTTTTAGCAATTGTATTGGCCACACACTATATCAATGTACACATAATAAATAATTACAATAATACATACGTCAGCAATATTAGAATTAATTATACATCATTATAAATTCTTGTCACTTATGAACAATGAAGAGAAATAAAACAACAAAATAAGATACAAAATAAAAAACATGAAATTATACTTTATAAGCATTTCTAACTATACTTGCATGTGAAATTAAATTAACGGGTAGTTATTAATTTAACAATAAAAAAAAAAAAAAAAAAAGAAAAAACGTACTATCTTTAATTTGCCTTTCTTCTTTTTTTCTTTTAAATTACTCATTATCCATTTAATTTGTAGCTTATCCAGCTGTCAAATATTATATTTCCATTAACGTTAATCTACCCATGAATTAGTGTAACCCCTCCACTTGTTTTTGAAATGCCTGTACCATTATTGTCACTGATCTAGGGATACTTGCTTTAATATATTTTTTTCATTCTTTTTTCTTTGCTAAATATTCATTATTCATTTAATTTTTACCTATCTTTTAAATATTTTATTTCCATCAACGTTTACGTACCCATGAATTAATTTAACCCTGCCACTTTTTATTGAAATGCCGGAACCATTATTATCACTAGCCACCAGTCAGCGGGTGGACATGTCGCTCCACCGAGTCAACCAGTCTTTGCTCTTTCTCCTTGCGGTGTACTTAGCGGACAAGAAGGAAATACCATTTTTATAGTCTTTGATTTGACTCGAACTGGGCTGGAACCCACAATCTATCGAACTCGAGACGAGCACGCTATCCATTACATCACTGAAATGGTACACTTATTAGCTTACGAACCGTCATATGTGCACCATTATATAGTCAATAAGAAGAGTTTAAATATACCAACGGGGTAATCAGAATACGTATATCGAAGAAGAACAGACAAAACAATGGCTAAAAGAAAAAGTGCAAAAGGACAAACAACGATCTACGTAACATACACATAGAACTAAAGATCGAGTAACAGGAACTCCGCTAAAAACCGCGGATGAACTCAGATGCACCGGAAGGGTCAGGAGTTCCTCCTCCACCAGTGACGTATATATACCTTTAATCTTTACATTTATTATATACGTAAACGCTAGAAATATCCGAAGGGGAAATCGAGAATGGACAATGAATAGACATGCGCAGCATCAAGTAGAAGACAGAAAGTCAAAAAAAGTATAAGCACAACCAAATTAACACTGAAATGATGAGCCACAATGACTCCTCTTAGCTAAGTGTGTTCTGTTTAGTATAAAGAAAATGTAGATATCAATTTGACGCGTTTCTGGAATAACCTTCATCAGGTAAGTCAACTGATTGGGAGTGCTAATAATCTAAAACTAAATGGGTGCAAGAACACCAAAGGGCCCACACAGGTTCCCTATGGATGAGGTATTAAAATCTTAGTTTTAATAATAATTACATTATTAAGGATTGCTTAACGCCACTTGCAGCAATATTTCAGCTATATCATGGCGACCAGTTTTAGTGGTGGAGGAAGCCGGAGTACCCGAGGAGAACCACCGACCATGGGCAAGCAACTGGATATTTTATCACATGCGGCTGCCAGTCGAGTGCACCTTTTTGTAATTTACAAAACGGGCGCGAACCCACACCGTATTGGTGAGAGCCTTGTATGAGTTGTTAGGTAATTCAACGACCTAACTCATTGAGCCACCCGGGCCCCTCATTATTAAGGCACAGTACATTTCAATAACAAATATATTTAATGAACCATGTCTGACTACTGGACGGGCGATACACTTGGGGGACTGATTACTGAGTGGACGTTATCCTCGGGGATTAATATCCACCAGCAGAGGTATTGACCCAGTAACAGTCATGTTACGCATAGAATTATATTCGACAGAAACAACTATTTGTCGCTTGTTGGTGGTAGAGGAAAGAACAAGAAAAAACAAATTGCCTTTCGTATACGTGTATCGTGTATATGTAAATTGTGATTACCTCTTTGGTATATTCAAACTCTTCTTAAGGAAACGGTTTTGATTTACAAAAAAGGTTTGTATATATAATTGCAAATATCACTGCTAAGTTTGTTTCAATACTATAGAAACGTCTACAACATTATGTGAAAAAGAGTGTCAGTAACTTGCGACAGGTCTGTGGTTTAATCCGGGTAATTCGGTTGTCTTACACCAATAAAACTGACAGCGACGATATAGCTGAAACGTTGTTAAAAGAGGCGTGAAGCAGAATAAACCTAACCCTAGTCCTATGTTTTCAATCTCTTTTTAATACTGTTAATTGGTATGTTAATTTGTCATGCATTCTTAAATGCACTCGGTGGAGGTTATGGACTATACAACTAGTTAAACTCCGCCATTGTATATAGACGTGCCTGTATATAGCCAGCTAGTTGGATGGTATATATATATATGTGCGATTATATTGTGGATGGGGATTTTTTAAGCAATGGAATATCAATACGTCACATATTTATCTACAAGTACATGCAGCTTCTTTTTTTTTTTTCTATTGTAGAGGGAAATTCTGTCATAATTAATGTCATGATGCTAGATGATAAGATGCGATATTGATTAACATGTGCTAATTGTTTATTGATAGAAGCTAGATAAAACCGAAGGGGCAACCAATCATTGGAAATGCAGAAACATTGGCAACATTTAGGTACACAAGTAACAGGCCGAACACAAACAAAGCAAAACAACTCAACACCCAGGCACACGATATCCAATATCAGTGGGTCGGCTGTTACACCTTTCAGTTCGTGAGAACTTCCTGGGGTCGCCTAAAACTGTTAGTGGTCACGAGGTATTACCGAAATTGAAGATACAGGGCAATAACCCCACCCTCATAACATATCAGTTTGGTAGACAAACAATAAGTGAATGCTGAAAAAGTGAAATATATGTGATATTGTTTGTCGTTTGCTAAAATGTTTTTGTTAAGAAAAGTTTGAAGATAACAAAGGGGTAATCAGAATCGTATATCGAAAAAGAACAACACAATGGCCAAAAGAAAAAGTACAAAAGGACAAGCATACACATAAAACTAAAGATCGAGTAACACGAACCCCATTAAAAACCGGGTGTTAACTCAGGTACTCCAGAAGTGTAAGCAGCTCCTGCTCCACTAGTTGCAGCCGTCGTGTTAATCTAGGTACAAACCCTTTGAGAAGTCATGAATGAGGAGAGGAGAGGAAGTGCTTACGACAAGTGGAACATATCCGTGGTCATTTGTGACAGATATATTCCATAGTGGTCAACCAAGTCATGGTAGCGACTGTTAAACTTTCGAAGTGATGAAATCAACTTAACAAAGAGGATGCATTGCTTCTTTAAGTCAGGTGGTGACAAATATTCGTTATATTCTTAATTTCGTAGTTTGAAATTATTCCTGAAATCCACGAAATTTACCCCCCCTTAAACCCTCCTTCTTCCGATTACAGATTCTGATGACTCCTTTTGTGTTATGTTTGCCATTGTATTATCTCCTTCTTCCGATCACAGATTCTGATTACTCCTTTTGTGTTATTTTTGCCATTGTATTATGTCATTCTTCCGTTTACAGATTCTGATTACTCCTTCTGTGTTATTTTTGCCATTGTATTATCTCCTTCTTCCGATTACAGATTCTGATTACTCCTTTTGTGTTATTTTTGACATTGTATTATCTTCTTCTTCCGATTACAGATTCTGATTACTCCTTTTGTGTTATTTTTGCCATTGTATTATCTCCTTCTTCCGATTACAGATTCTGATTACTCCTTTTGTGTTATTTTTGCCATTGCATTATCTCCTTCTTCCGATTACAGATTCTGATTACTCCTTTTGTGTTATTTTTGCCATTGTATTATCTCCTTCTTCCGATTACAGATTCTGATTACTCCGTTTGTGTTATGTTTGCCATTGTATTATCTCCTTCTTCCGATTACAGATTCTGATTACTCCTTTTGTGTTATTTTTGCCATTGTATTATCTCCTTCTTCCGATTACAGATTCTGATTACTCCTTTTGTGTTATTATTGCCATTGTATTATCTCCTTCTTCCGATTACAGATTCTGATTACTCCGTTTGTGTTATTTTTGCCATTGTATTATCTCCTTCTTCCGATTACAGATTCTGATTACTCCTTTTGTGTTATTATTGCCATTGTATTATCTCCTTCTTCCGATTACAGATTCTGATTACTCCGTTTGTGTTATTTTTGCCATTGTATTATCTCCTTCTTCCGATTACAGATATGATTACTCCTTTGGTATCTTCAAAGCTTTCGTTGTAGTACCACTCTATATGTTACCACTGTACTGTAGAAAACACCAAATTGTAATAAAATATAAAATAGTTTATTTCCACTTTTTATATCGCTCTTCAAAAGGCTGAATAAACGAGTAATGAATTATTTCATACTATAAAAAACATAGTAATATTTATTTTATGTTATTGATAATGTTATTAAATCTAGAGAAATAAATCTGTGAGGGGAAAACACAATAAAATACCAATAATAACTTAAACGTTAATACATTCGTTCACTAAAAAGGGAAGATTAGATCCATAAAACGAATTTAACCCCGCCACATTTTTTTTTATTGAAGTGCGTGCACTAAGCCAGGAATGTGAGTGGTCATATGTTTATGTGTTAGTGGTATGAATTTTGTTTTTTTTATTCTCAAACTTGTTTATGGTTGAAAACAACATGAAACATGTTTAAATCATGAACCATAAACATGTTTAAGATAGATAAAAAAACCGCAATGGTTGAAGAACAATATTTAAGAGAAATTTTCTAGTTCATTGATTATTTTTTAACCAATTAAATTAATTCTTCATTAACAAATAAAACAATTCAACTCTTAAACACACAAACAAAACAAAAACAGCACAAAAAAACAACAATTAAATAATTTAATTCTTTATAAACAAATACAACAATATGCAGAATGTCAATAAACTACTTGGAAATGGGTTTATAATACACAGATGTTCCTATCAATACATATACTGGTAATTAACAAGGTTCAAACATATTCAACCGTACTTCGATCCCGGTTAAGATGTTCTTTAACCATTTAACCGCATGGTTAAAACCACACCGTAAGAAAACACTCAACCATAAACAAGTTTAAAACCAGGTTAATGGTTAAGAATTAAAAAAACAGGCCTATAATAATTCGCAAGCTATTTGGATTTTTCCATAGTTACCCGATTTGTGGATCCCCCTTTTTAATTTTTTTTTTAATTCATCACTTTTGTGGGACGTTTTCATTATAAACAGTGTTAAACAACTTCAAACATTACCAAAAACTCAATCTGAGATCGATATAAGCCCATTTCTAAAAACACAAAAACCCTCGATCCTCTACTCTTATATAACGTCTCACAAAAGTGATGAAATTAAAAAAAAAAAAAAAGGGGGGGGTGCACAAATCGGGTACCTATGGATTTTTCTACACCCGTCAATCTGAATAAAGCGGGCAGGACTTATGCTAATTCTCCGGAAGTCGCAGTCAATAAGTGCTTGAAAGCACCTGTCCAGTTGTTTACAGCCATGCAAGCTAATTACGACGAAAAGAATAAAGAAATTGACCTGTATATTCATATGATATTTGTAATAGATATTCAGTCGACATACCTGAAGTTATATTAAGGATTGCTGTGTAATGTAAGTGGTATTTTGAACGAAATATGTAGTTTACCGTGTGCTCGACCGCATGCCGCATGGCTTTACAAATTGTGTAGGAATGTAGAAGGCATGTTCGCATTGAGACGTACATTGAGTGAAAATATATGGCACGTCTCATATTTCTATATTTGATCACAAAATGCTGTCAAATATCGTTAACAATAAGTAATTTTGTCGAATTTATCTTCAAATGAGAAAAATAGGCTATTTTTGATGTTGTATTCGAACGACGCATATGGTTGGATTTTTTTACTCTGCGATGAAAAACCGGTAGACCGAATTATTCTGTCAATTAGAAAGCCCTTCCTAGAAAGCTACACAATAAAATATAAATAAACAAAAAGTCAGATTAGTAAAAGATAAATATACAGTCATCTGTCTCAATCAAAAGTATTCGGAAATGTAAAAAAAATCCCAATATTAATCAACCAAAACCATATTTTTTCAAAAAAATATTGTGAAGTCATTTCTGGATAAATTTTAACATATTTTACACCAAAACATTCGGAATTGTCTATATTTTGTTTGTTTATTTGCTCATTATGTTTATGTGAGTGGTTTTTATTTGTACATACTTATTCCATGATTTTTTATTTTTAGGATTTATTTTTAGTTGAAATACAGGTATATAGGAAAATCAAAGTAAAAAAAAAATCAATCAATCAAAGTTTTATTTAAAGTCAGTACATTTTATAACAGTACAACATAAGCTCCCAGTAGCTTTTCAAACCGACATGCATAATAAAATTACATAAATTAAATACAGCACAATAAAACATGTCATGCAATACAAAATTAATACATATCCAGATAATATTTATGCATACATTTCTGTGTTTTGACTTCTGGACCCCTACCAGACTTTTTGAAATTTGTTTTCATTTAGCTGGACATAGGTCCAGCACCCAGGAATTTTCTGCTGGACCTTCTGGATTTTTGCCGGACCTACATTTGTTATGCAAAATTGTTTTAAAGCCAAGTAATGTCATACCGTTATTAGTATTTTAGTCTAGCAGAGTGCTTTCTGTATTTAACTTCATTAGTACTGTAAAGGCCTAAAAATAGGAAGACCAGTCACCATCCAGAATAAACCAAAAAGTTGAAACCATGCACCAAAAAAGAGTAGCCAAATCCAGCTAGGGATACATGTACCCTCAAACTTTGAAAAATTTACCAAATTTAAAACATAATTTTTAATTTTTTTTATTGAGATTACAATAACAATATTCTAAAAGTCATTAGACTCTCTCAATCTCCAGTTCAATATGCCGTTTTGCGCTTGCCCGGCTGAGCTCGGTCGTAATGCTTCAGGAACGACCACATTTGTTATGATCACATTGCCATGTTGCCGGAACTGTAAACAAAATTCTAAATAGAAACGGATTCAGTGAAGGGAACGATACAAATCAGGGACGTCGTGCTATTTTATTTTATCAATTTTTTGGGGGCTTTTCACTCGAAAAGATTATCTTGCGCATCACATTATATTGAAATATATTTATTTTCATGACAGTTACCAATAATATTTACCAAAAACAGATAAAATATCACGTATTCAATGCGGTTACGAATTCCGAGTTGACCGAACTTGTTCTGGTATTTACAATACAGCCTGCGTTTCCGACTTCCATTAAAAAAGTTAAAACATCATTCAAAAATGTTTGGCGGACACGAGGACCGACGTTATTGGCGGACCTCATGATTTTCTGTCCCCTAGGTCCGATAGGTCCGACGAATTTCAAAAACTGCCCCTACTGTCATAGGACCAGAAGTCAAAACAGAAAATAGATACCGACATTTATAGCAGCCATTACACATACAAGTACATTCATGCAAATTATAAGCAGTCTATAGTTAAGCAAATAAGCAAATTAACTCAAAACACATATAATATATTATTAATTAACTTTGATTTATTAGCCTTTATATGATCAAATCTGTCAATACAATATAAAAACTTTCATTGGGCCAATACAGCAAAAACCAGTCCAATACGGATTTTCCGTATTGGCCCGATTCCAGCCAGTCCAATAACAACTAGATCGGAATCCGCTAGACATTTCGACAATTGCAAGGAAAAATCCCGTGAGATATTGGACTGGTTAATTAATAAAGGTATCATTACGTGATGTTTTTCATATAGGCCTAGTTATAGGTTCTCTGTCTGCTGTATTGGTGTTCGGCTGCGCCTCAGGCCAATACAACAGACCTTGGACCTATGACTAGGCCAATATGAAAAACATCACGTAATAATACTACATTCATGTACTTTTAAAACATATTCCAAGACATATTTTAAAAATATTCTAAAAACATTTTAAAAAACATTTTAAAAATATTCTAAAAATATTTTTATAATATTCATGCAGAAATAGCCAAGCACTAAAATAAAGCACAAGTTAAACTGAAAAGCATCAAGTCAAGTAAATTTGATTTAAAGTCGGTATATGCAATAACAATAAAACCGACATACATATACACACAAAAATACATGGACATACATTGACAAACATATAAAAATTCAAGCATAATTAAAATGCAGCAGCAGATAATTAAGTTATAAGCACTACGAAAACAAGCACTAACCTAAAAAAGTAGGGACTAAGATACGGACTAAAGCAAGCACATAAGCAGAGCCATGCAAGAAATATATGTATAGCAAAGCGAAAACAAAATTTTTTAAATGCACATCAAAATTTTTTAAATGCACATCACCGAGACATGGCACGGAAAACCTTGCGGAATAAAAAGTTCTAGGAACAACAAGAACATGAGCACCCATCCCCTACCCATTTGCTTATCAAGTTTTTAAAATTATTTAAACTTATTCCCTCACGCAAGTCATTTGGAAGTTCGTTCCACAATTTTGCTGCACCATATCTCGGTGACTGCAAACCATACTTGGTGGTGTTAACTCCTGGTATGTTGACAGTGTTGTTGTATCTAAAAGAGTAAGAACTTTTCTTTATAGTTACTAAATCATGTAAAATATACAGGAGTTTATTTATTATCTTAAAAACTTCTATAGCCATAGAACGTAATCTCTTTAATCTCAGTGAAGGTAACTGATTTTTCAAGTAAATTTTCATAGGAGCTGTCTGAATCGTTATAAATGAATCTTAAAGCCCTTTCTTGTATTTTCTCTAATTTCTTTGTGTTGCTTTCACCACAAAAATGCCAAACTAAAGGGCAATAGATAAAATTTGACAATATAAAAGAATAATAAATTGTAAGCTTGCCAAGTTTACTCAAGTTATTTCCAATGCGTTTTAGAACATTAAGTTGCTGAGAAGCCTTTTTACAAATATATGATACATGAGAATTAAATGTTAATTTAAAATCAAAGGTTACACCTAAAAGTTTTACTTCATCTTCACAATCAATCTTATTTCCTTGTAGCATAAAACTTAAAATTGTCTCATGTGTTTTCCTACCAATTGAAATGGCCTGAAATTTATCAGGATTAGCCTGCATGTGATTTTCAGTAAACCCTTAATAAGTATATCACTCTGTTTTTCAAGAGTTTCAATAACATCGTCTACACATCTGCGTAATTGTGCAGATCTCCCTTTTTTAAAAAATCAAAAATATAAAGATATTAAACATCCACCCCAGAATGGATCCTTGGGGCACTCCTTTGTATATATCAATAAAAGAGCTACAAACAGACCTTATTTTAACACACTGTTTTCTTCCAGTAAGATACTAAGCTTTGTAACAATTTTAAAGAATTTTCTGATACACCATAGTTTTCTAATTTCAAACCATAGTTTTCTAATTTCAATAGTAAAAGGTTATGGGGAAGGCAGTCAAAGGCCTTTGACAAGTCCATTAAGATGGCAGCGACATATTGGTTATTTTCTAACAGATTCTTCCAATCTTCAGTTATTCTAATTAGAGTGTCTTGACAACTGTAACCCGATCTAAATGCTGACAAACATATATAATAAAATATAAATCAATTTTTTTTTTACCAATTATTCATTTATAACCCTTTCAATTTTTGTTGATATTGTTGGTAAGATGCTAACTGGTCTATAATTACCTTTCAAAAGAGTACTATTCTTTTTGTGAATTGGCACTACTTGCACTATCTTCAGTTTGTCTGGAAAAGTACAAGTATTAATTGATAAATTTATAAGTTGAGTAATTGGAGCTACCACAGCATGTTCAGCTATCTTAAGTATTTTAGGGGATATTTGATCAATACCAGTAGCTTTTTTAATATTAATCTTGTTTATCTGTTTTTCTACAAATTCATCTGAAACAGGTTTGAAAAAATAACTCACTGTTACAATCATTTGTGATACATCTTTCTCACTTTTGAGACAGACCAGTTCTTATTTTTAGCGATGTGAGATTTTCCTATCTTGTACTAGTGCAAGACAAAAAAATCATGTGCGTTTTACCGGCAAATGCATGCTGTACAGTTTATGTCAACTGCCCCCCCCCCCCCCCCCCCCCCCCCCCCCCCCCAATTCTCCATGCTTTTCCTTTTTAAAATAAACAATTCACTGTATTTAAGTTTTCAATCTTTTATAAACATGCAAATCCTAACAATCAGCCATATTATTACATAATAACCTTTACGCAATACACAAAAAAATACGGAACTGCTTTTTTGATTGGCACGAAGGGGAAATAACTCTCGTTGTTTAACACGAAACTAAAAACAGCTGATAAAAGTGAGAAATAAAATTAAACACCAGCAAAAAGTGCAAGACAGGGAAATCTGGTGACACAAAGGTGGACTGATGACCAATGAGGATCTATTCCTGCCAGACAAAGTTCATTTGAATTTGAAGGGAACTATCAAGTTTTATCGCAGTTTGAGAGGTGCAGTTATTTCCTTGATCTAGTTTGATCCCATCACTTTTTCTATAAATCATTTTGTTAATTGATACCTCTTCTCAAAATCCTTTAGAAACAATTGATTTGTTGAATGGTTGCATACTTAACTTCCTGATATCAGTATTTCAGCTGTATCTAATTTAAACCAAACATACTCATCATCTATGTATCAAGGTCATATTCACATGTACATAACATCATATATTATCAGTCTTGTACAGAGTTTACAGTCACTATTTGTAGTCTTTTTATCAGCTTTGTCAATTGTAACAATCACAATTGTGGTAATTTTCCCATAGGAAATAATAAATATCGATCAAATATAAATTATATATCCCCGTCATTTGTCCCCCTTTTTCTTGTTGCTGCTGAATTTACACTCCTAAGTCAATATTTTGAGTATACATATACATTAAATTATATGTAATATTACTAGTTTTTTCACAGTTTACATCACTGACCTTTGGCAAGTACAAATGTAATGAGTAAACTTTATCACATACAATTAATTACAAGTTGAGAGGACCCTTTCATGGTTTTGCAAGTGGAGTGTTAATCCACAATGTAACTAGGTAAGTAACTTTCAAACTTGTCGCATATGATAAGAATTCAAGTTCATTCATTTTATAGCTTTTCAAAGTGGGAGTGAATTAGTACTGTATACAGCTGTTGGCAAGTTGTGTGCAGCATTTTCATAGCAGGGCTTGAATTCACGATAGAGCAATGCAAGTTAACTAGCAAATTTTATCACATATGATACATGTAGCAAGTTGAGTGCACCCAATTTAAAACTATTCAAAGTTGGGCTTGAATTCATACTGGAGGAGGGGCCTGGGTGGCTCAATGAGTTACTTAGGTCGTTGGATCTAACAACTCATACAAGCCTGTCACCAATACGGCGTGGGTTCGCGCCCAGCTTTGTAAATTACAAAAAAGGTGCGCTTGACTTGCAGCCACAAGTGATAAAGTTTACCAGTTGCTTGCCCATGGTCGGTGGTTCTTTGAGTACTACGGCTTCCTCTGCCACTAAATCTGGTCGCCTTGATATAGCTGAAATATTGTTGAAAGTGGCGTTAAAACACCAAAAACCAAATCATATTGGAGGCCTTCAAGGTTATTTTTTTTCTTTGTTACTTTTTTTTATCCTTCTATTATGTGTGTATTAGTAAGTATAATAAGTGACTGCTAGCTTGTTCTTGTTCATTTCTTAGTTTAAAAAGTGTTCATTATTACGTCACTTTCCTGGCTTGTGATTTTTGTTTCTAGCCAGGAGTAGAACTATGTTAACATTCTATAATTTTTCAACAACTCGGAAGTCTTTCCATTTTTGTATTGAGGTAAATACCCATATTTCTGTAAATTGAAAATATTTTAATATAGTTCTACCTTTTTAGCTCACCTGACCCAAAGGGTCATGTGAGCTATTGCCATCACTTGTCGTCCGTCTGTAAACTTTTTAAAAAATCTTCTCCTCTGAAACCACTGGGCCAATTTAGACCAAACTTGGCCTGAATCATCCTTAGGGGGTTCCCTTTAAAAGTTCTGTCCGATGACCCTGCCGACCAACCATCATGGCCACCATGTCTATAAATAGAACATAGGGGTAAAATTGCAGTTTTTGGGTAATAACTCAAAAACCGTTAATAAAAACAGAAATTTGACAAGGCATAAAAATGATCAGCACAGCAAGATCTACCTACCCTGCAATATTTAAGTAAATCTGATTACCCATCTTTGAGTTATTGCCCTTTTTTCATCAAATTTTCAAAATTTTAATACTTTTCGTCCTTTATTTCAAAAACTATAAGAGATAGATGTTAAGTTTAAACTGCAAACATGTTCAGCCTGTCAAGATCTACCTACACTGCAATTTTTAGCTCACCGGTATGAGCTATTGCCATCACTTGGCATCCGTCGTCCGTCTGTAAACTCTTTAAAAAATCTTCTCCTCTGAAACCACTGGGCCAATTTAAACCAAACTTGGCCTGAATCATCCTTAGAGGGTTCCCTTTAAAAGATATGTCCGATGACCCTGCCGACCAACCATCATGGCCGCCATGTCTATAAATAGAACATAGGGGTAAAAACAGCAAAAAAATCGATTAAAAAATCCAGAAAAATCCTTTAGAGTATATTGCAATTAAATTTGATACATATATAATATTCTTTCAGAACTATGGTTGAGGACCCCATTCCCCATCAAACATGGCCACCATCGTTACTATAAATAGAAAATTAGTGAAAAAATTCATTAAAAAATTATTTTAATATCCTGTAAAGAGTCAAATGCAATCAAACCATATGGAAGGAATGCATATGTGGTCTTCTTTCAAAATTTTGATTGAAGACCTCCGGCTGTCATCCAACGTGGCCGTCGCTGTTACAAAACATAGAAAATTATTGTCAAAAAACATATTTAAAATCCGGTAAAAAGCCAGTTGCCACCAAACTTTATGGAAATGATGCATATGTGATCCACTATCAGACTTATGGTTGCTAAGCCTGGTCGCTTATGAAAAATGGCTGCTATCGTTACAAAAAATAGATTAACATTTTATTTTTAAATTCTTTAAATATTGTAAAGAGCCAATGTTGCTACCAAACTATAAAGGAACAATGCATATATAATTCTCTTTCAGACCATGAATGATGACCCCGACTGCCATCAAACATGGCCGTTGCCTCTTCTCAAACTTGAAAATTAGTGAAAAAAATCAGTAAAAAATAGAAAACTATTGAAAAAATTAGATTCTTCTCCTCTGAAACCGTTCGGCCAAATGAACCGAAACTTGGTAGGAAGTATCTATGGAAAGTCCTCTGTTGTGATTGCTCATTTCGTCCCGATCCGTTAACAAATTTGGCACCATAGACAATTCTTGCTTCTGATGGGATGATTTCTAAAAAATCTTCCTTCTCCTCTGAAACCGCTTTGCCAAATGAACCGAAACTTGGTAGGATACATCTATGGGAGGTTCTCTATAAAGACTGCTCAGTTCATCCCGATCCATTAACAAATATGGCTGCCACAGGCAATTCTTGTTTCTAATTGGTCGATTTCTAAAAATCTTCCCTGAAACCGCTTTGCCAAATGAACAGAAACTTGGTAGGAAGCATATATGGAAGGTTCTCTATAAGGATTGCTCATTTTTTCCCGATCATTAACAAACATGGCCGCCACAGGCAATTGTTGTTTCTGATTGGTCAATTTCTAAAAATCTTCTACTCTGAAACATGATAGGAATCATCTATGGAAGGTCCTCTATGGGAATTGCTCATTCAGTTTTGATCCGTTAACAAACATGGCCATCATAGGCAATTCTTGTTTCTTATTGGTTGATTTCTGAAACAGCTTTTCCTCTGAAGCCACTTGGCCAAATGATATGAAACTTGATAAGAAGCATCTATGGAAGGTCCTCTATAGAGATTGCTCATTTCGTTTTGATCCATTCACAAACATGGCTGCCACAGGCAGTTCTTGTTTTAGATTGGTCAATTTCTAAAAATCTTCTTCTCTGAGACTGCTATGCCAAAATGAACCGAAATTTGGTGGGAAGCACCTATGGAAGGTTCTGTATTAAGTTTCCTCCAGACAAATAAACAAGAAATCATCTACATACATGTGTAACATCTATATGTATGTAAGCAAATGCCCCTGGCGGTTTCACCTGGGAAAAATATGCACTGCAGGTGTGAAATGTCAACTCTTAATTTCATTCTAATTAACAATTATACTATTTATGACCTTTTTAAGCCACAAACCTCTAGGACAGCTTGACCAGGAAAACAACTGATACACGTATAAATATAAATTCTGAATAATTATATAAATATAAAGTCATATTTGAAGGTCAAATATATGAGATTTATCATTTAATCATAAATATAATTATTAAACACATTGATAATATAAATTATTTAATATAAATTGTATTATCCTATTACTTTACCGACTAATTTAGCATTTATATATATCAATTGCGTATAAAATATCAGATTAGTTAATCACCTCAATTTGCACAAAAGCCATTCAAATAATAACATGATACTATATTGTACCTCTATAGAACCAGGATCGTTTGTCATTGGATAGTATATGTACGCTCCAATGATTCGTTCGTTCGTGTATCGTGCGTTGGTTGTGTGTATCGTGTGTTCGTTTCGTGTATCATGCGTTTGTTTCATGTATCGTGTGTTTTTTGTATCGTTCGTATGAAGCGTTTTTGTTTTGTTTGCGTTTTCCGTTCATTTGCGTTTCGTGCGTATTGTAAACTTATACGATCCAGGATCTGTAGCTATTAACTGTAAAGAATTTTTTTTATTTCTGCGAGAGAAAAACTTGTGCATGGAGTTTTATTTTTTATGTAGCACTTTCTTGAGTTCTAAATGAGAAAGATCCAAATCAACAGTGTATCTGCCAATAAAACCGGCAGACATGTTTTTTTATTTATTTTTTGTTCTGATGATTGCTTCCCTTCTCTTTTTTTACTATCCAAACAATTGTATTATTAGGGAGGTCAGACATTTTTCAATTTTATTTTACACGATGGCAAATTCTGTAATTCTGTCTTACATTTGAAGACAGCTGCAGTGACAATGCACTAGAACACTATTATTTAAAGTGAATTATTTAAAAGGTGACATGCTGAAATAAATAAATAATGCACATGTTTGGAGAAAATTCTTCATATGACAGAAGCGACCAAAATTGAATGGAAACTTTGGAAATGGCACCGCTATTTTGAAACTATTTATTCCCTGAAACACATGTTGCTGACCAGTTAGACTGAAAGTAAAACTCTTCTGTAGTGGATAGTAGGCTAGGTTTTAATAATCTCATACAGTTTGATGAGAAAATTCAAATTTTTTTATTTATATGTTCAATTTTATGGGTAAAATTTATCCAATTTTGGTGCCGTTTTCAATTTTCCCATTGAAATGCATGGTAAAAAATAATTTAAAAAATGTGTTTGGAAACACATGTTGCTGATGAAACAAAGACTACAACTATGCAATTTCTTTTAGAACAATGTCTAAAACTACATTTATCAAGTACAGTTTCATTTGATTTCATCACTAGGGTGTCTAGTCTCAAATTTGTGTCTGGTGATGCTGTGCACCAGCCAACATGGCCGCTGTTACTAAAAATAGAACATATAGTAAAATTGCAGGTTTTGGGTAATAACTCAAAAACCGTTAATAATATCAAAAATCTGACATGGAGTAAAAATGATCAGCACATCAAGATCTACCTACCCTGCAATTGTGAAATAAATCTGATTACCCATCTTGGAGTTGTTGCCCTTTTTTCATCAAATTTGTAAAATTTTAATACTTTTCGTCTTATATTTCAAAAACTATAAGAGATAAAGGTTAACTTTAAATTGCAAAAATGTGCGGCATATCAAGATCTACCCACGCTGCAAATCCCATTACCCATTTTGGAGTTATTGCCCTTTTTTCATCAATTTTTTTTTTTTTTTTTTTTTATATTTCAAAAACTATTTAGAGATAGATGTTAAGTTTATATTGCAAAAATGTGCAGCATGTCAAGATCTACCTACCCTGCAATTTTGAAGTAAATCCCATAACTCATTTTGACCGATTATGCAAATTAGAAAAAAGGGGGGATGTAATTAAAAAAAAATCTTCTCCTCTGAAACTACTGAGCCAATTTCAATCAAACTTTGCTGAAATGATCCTTAGGTGGCCCCCTTTCAAAATTGTGTCCGTCAGTGCCCTCCTGTATTCAAGTTGGCCGCCATTACTAAAAATAGAAATTTCTTCAAATGGCCAAAACTGCTCTATTTTAAGCCAGAAAGTGTCCAAATTTGAACTGTATAAGCATAATGATGAGCTTTTTAGTTCACCTGGACCAAAGGTCCAGGTGAACTATTGCCATCACTTGGCGTCCGTCGTCTGTTGTCTGTCGTCTGTCGTCTGTCGTCTGTTGTCTGTAAGCTTTTCACATTTCAAGCTTCTTCTCCGAAACCACTTGGCCGATTGGAACCGAACTTAGCAGGAATGTTCCTTGGATGGTCCTCTACAAAGTTACTGTTTTTCGTTCCAGTCAGATATTCAATATGGCTGCCAGGGCCAATAATATGCTCTGATTGGCTGAAATTTCAAAGATCTTCTTCTCTGAAACTAATGAACTGACTGAACCAAAACTGTAACTGAAAGATCATTGGAATGTCCTTTACCAAGTTACTGTTTTTTATGCCGATCGGAAATCCAATATGGCCGCCATCGCAGGACATAGATTAACATTGGACCCTATGGGAAAATGTTCAAATGCCTTCTTCTCAGAAACTACAAATATGATTAAAGCCAAACTGTACATGAATGTTCATTGGATGGTCCTCTACAATCTTAAGGTTTTTTGTTCCGATATGAAATTCAAAATGGCGGCTACGGCAGGACTTAGTTTAACATTGGACCCTATGGGGAAAATGTTTCAAAATGCTTCTTCTCTGAAACCGCTTGGACAGTTGAAACCAAACTGCCCAGGAATGATCATTGGAAGGTCCTCTACAAGGTTTCTGTTTTTTATGCTGATCGGAAATCCAAGATGGCCACCATCGCAGTACATAGATTAACATTGGACCCTATGGGAAAATATTCAAATGCCTTCTTCTCAGAAACTACAAATATGATTAAAGCCAAACTGTACATGAATGTTCATTAGATGGTCCTCTACAAACTGTACGTTTTTTGTTCCGATATGAAATTCAAAATGGCGGCTACTGCAGGACTTAGTTTAACATTGGACCCTATGGGGGAAATGTTTCAAAACACTTCTTCTCTGAAACCACTAGGACAGTTGAAACCAAACTGCCCAGGAATGATCATTGGAAGATCATCTACAAATTTTATGTTTTTTATGCCCATCGGAAATCCAAGATGGCCGCCACCGCAATACATAGATTAACATTGGACCCTATGGGAAAATGTTCAAATGCCTTCTTCTCAGAAACTACAAATATTATTAAAGCCAAACTGTACATGAATGTTGATTGGATGGTCCTCTGCAAACTGTACGTTTTTTGTTCCGATATGAAATTCAAAATGGCGGCTACGGCAGGACTTAGTTTAACACTGGACCCTATGGGAAAAATGTTTCAAAACGCTTCTTCTCTGAAACCACTTAGATAATTGAAACCAAACTGCCCAGGAATGATCATTGGAAGGTTCTCTACAAGGTGTGTGTTTTTTATGTCGATCGGAAATCCAAGATGGCCACCACCGCAGGACATAGATTAACATTGGACACTATGGGAAAATGTTCAAATGCCCTCTTCTCAGAAACTACAAATATTATTAAAGCCAAACTGTACATGAATGTTCATTGGATGGTCCTCTACAAACTGTACGTTTTTTGTTCCGATATGAAATTCAAAATGGCGGCTACGGCAGGACTTAGTTTAACACTGGACCCTATGGGAAAAATGTTTCAAAACGCTTCTTCTCTGAAACCACTTGGATAATTGAAACCAAACTGCCCAGGAATGATGATTGGAAGGTCCTCTACAAGGTGTGTGTTTTTTTATGCCGATCAGAAATCCAAGATGGCCACCACCGCAGGACATAGATTAATATTGGACCCTATGGGCAAATGTTCAAATGCCTTCTTCTCAGAAGCTACAAATATGATTAAAGCCAAACTGTACATGAATGCTCATTGGATGGTCCTCTACAAACTGTACATCTTTTGTTCCGATATGAAATTCAAAATGGCGGCTACGGCAGGACTTAGTTTAACATTGGACCCTATGGGGGAAATGTTTCAAAACGCTTCTTCTCTGAAACCACTAGCACAGTTGAAACCAAACTGCCCAGGAATGATCATTGGAAGGTCCTCTACATATTTTATGTTTTTTATGCAGATCGGAAATCCAAGATGGCCGCCACCGCAATACATAGATTAACATTGGACCCTATGGGAAAATGTTCAAATGCCTTCTTCTCAGAAATTACAAATATTATTAAAGCCAAACTGTACATGAATGTTCATTGGATGGTCCTCTACAAATTGTACGTTTTTTGTTCCGATATGAAATTCAAAATGGCGGCTACGGCAGGACTTAGTTTAACATTGGACCCTATAAGAAACATGTTTCAAAACGCTTCTTCTCTGAAACCACTTGGATAATTGAAACTAAACTGCCCAGGAATGATCATTGGAAGGTCCTCTACAAGGTGTTTGTTTTTTATGCCGATCGGAAATCCAAGATGGCCACCACCGCAGGACATAGATTAACATTGGACCCTATGGGAAAATGTTCAAATGCCTTCTTCTCAGAAACTACAAATATGATTAAAGCCAAACTGTACATGAATGTTCATTGGATGGTCCTCTACAAACTGTACGTTTTTTGGTCCGATATGAAATTCAAAATGGCGGCTACGGCAGAACTTAGTTTAACATTGGAACCTATGGGGAAAATGTTTCAAAACGCTTCTTCTCTGAAACCACTTGGACAATTGAAACCAAACTGCTCAGCAATGATCATTGGAAGGTCCTTTACAGAATTCCTGTTTTATATGCCGATTGGAAATACAAGATGTCCGCCACTGCAATACATAGATTAACATTGAACCCTATGGGAAAATGTTCAAATCCCTTCTTCTCAGAAACTACAAATATGATTAAAGCCAAACTGTACATGAATGTTCATTAGATGGTTCTCTACAAATTTTTAGGTTTGTTGTTCCGATATGAAATTCAAAATGGCGGCTACGGCAGGACTTAGTTTAACACTGGACCCTATGGGAAAAATGTTTCAAAACGCTTCTTCTCTGAAACCACTTAGATAATTGAAACCAAACTGCCCAGGAATGATCATTGGAAGGTTCTCTACAAGGTGTGTGTTTTTTATGTCGATCGGAAATCCAAGATGGCCACCACCGCAGGACATAGATTAACATTGGACACTATGGGAAAATGTTCAAATGCCCTCTTCTCAGAAACTACAAATATTATTAAAGCCAAACTGTACATGAATGTTCATTGGATGGTCCTCTACAAACTGTACGTTTTTTGTTCCGATATGAAATTCAAAATGGCGGCTACGGCAGGACTTAGTTTAACACTGGACCCTATGGGAAAAATGTTTCAAAACGCTTCTTCTCTGAAACCACTTGGATAATTGAAACCAAACTGCCCAGGAATGATGATTGGAAGGTCCTCTACAAGGTGTGTGTTTTTTTATGCCGATCAGAAATCCAAGATGGCCACCACCGCAGGACATAGATTAATATTGGACCCTATGGGCAAATGTTCAAATGCCTTCTTCTCAGAAGCTACAAATATGATTAAAGCCAAACTGTACATGAATGCTCATTGGATGGTCCTCTACAAACTGTACATCTTTTGTTCCGATATGAAATTCAAAATGGCGGCTACGGCAGGACTTAGTTTAACATTGGACCCTATGGGGGAAATGTTTCAAAACGCTTCTTCTCTGAAACCACTAGCACAGTTGAAACCAAACTGCCCAGGAATGATCATTGGAAGGTCCTCTACATATTTTATGTTTTTTATGCAGATCGGAAATCCAAGATGGCCGCCACCGCAATACATAGATTAACATTGGACCCTATGGGAAAATGTTCAAATGCCTTCTTCTCAGAAATTACAAATATTATTAAAGCCAAACTGTACATGAATGTTCATTGGATGGTCCTCTACAAATTGTACGTTTTTTGTTCCGATATGAAATTCAAAATGGCGGCTACGGCAGGACTTAGTTTAACATTGGACCCTATAAGAAACATGTTTCAAAACGCTTCTTCTCTGAAACCACTTGGATAATTGAAACTAAACTGCCCAGGAATGATCATTGGAAGGTCCTCTACAAGGTGTTTGTTTTTTATGCCGATCGGAAATCCAAGATGGCCACCACCGCAGGACATAGATTAACATTGGACCCTATGGGAAAATGTTCAAATGCCTTCTTCTCAGAAACTACAAATATGATTAAAGCCAAACTGTACATGAATGTTCATTGGATGGTCCTCTACAAACTGTACGTTTTTTGGTCCGATATGAAATTCAAAATGGCGGCTACGGCAGAACTTAGTTTAACATTGGAACCTATGGGGAAAATGTTTCAAAACGCTTCTTCTCTGAAACCACTTGGACAATTGAAACCAAACTGCTCAGCAATGATCATTGGAAGGTCCTTTACAGAATTCCTGTTTTATATGCCGATTGGAAATACAAGATGTCCGCCACTGCAATACATAGATTAACATTGAACCCTATGGGAAAATGTTCAAATCCCTTCTTCTCAGAAACTACAAATATGATTAAAGCCAAACTGTACATGAATGTTCATTAGATGGTTCTCTACAAATTTTTAGGTTTGTTGTTCCGATATGAAATTCAAAATGGCGGCTACGGCAGGACTTAGTTTAACACTGGACCCTATGGGAAAAATGTTTCAAAACGCTTCTTCTCTGAAACCACTTAGATAATTGAAACCAAACTGCCCAGGAATGATCATTGGAAGGTTCTCTACAAGGTGTGTGTTTTTTATGTCGATCGGAAATCCAAGATGGCCACCACCGCAGGACATAGATTAACATTGGACACTATGGGAAAATGTTCAAATGCCCTCTTCTCAGAAACTACAAATATTATTAAAGCCAAACTGTACATGAATGTTCATTGGATGGTCCTCTACAAACTGTACGTTTTTTGTTCCGATATGAAATTCAAAATGGCGGCTACGGCAGGACTTAGTTTAACACTGGACCCTATGGGAAAAATGTTTCAAAACGCTTCTTCTCTGAAACCACTTGGATAATTGAAACCAAACTGCCCAGGAATGATGATTGGAAGGTCCTCTACAAGGTGTGTGTTTTTTTATGCCGATCAGAAATCCAAGATGGCCACCACCGCAGGACATAGATTAATATTGGACCCTATGGGCAAATGTTCAAATGCCTTCTTCTCAGAAGCTACAAATATGATTAAAGCCAAACTGTACATGAATGCTCATTGGATGGTCCTCTACAAACTGTACATCTTTTGTTCCGATATGAAATTCAAAATGGCGGCTACGGCAGGACTTAGTTTAACATTGGACCCTATGGGGGAAATGTTTCAAAACGCTTCTTCTCTGAAACCACTAGCACAGTTGAAACCAAACTGCCCAGGAATGATCATTGGAAGGTCCTCTACATATTTTATGTTTTTTATGCAGATCGGAAATCCAAGATGGCCGCCACCGCAATACATAGATTAACATTGGACCCTATGGGAAAATGTTCAAATGCCTTCTTCTCAGAAATTACAAATATTATTAAAGCCAAACTGTACATGAATGTTCATTGGATGGTCCTCTACAAATTGTACGTTTTTTGTTCCGATATGAAATTCAAAATGGCGGCTACGGCAGGACTTAGTTTAACATTGGACCCTATAAGAAACATGTTTCAAAACGCTTCTTCTCTGAAACCACTTGGATAATTGAAACTAAACTGCCCAGGAATGATCATTGGAAGGTCCTCTACAAGGTGTTTGTTTTTTATGCCGATCGGAAATCCAAGATGGCCACCACCGCAGGACATAGATTAACATTGGACCCTATGGGAAAATGTTCAAATGCCTTCTTCTCAGAAACTACAAATATGATTAAAGCCAAACTGTACATGAATGTTCATTGGATGGTCCTCTACAAACTACGTTTTTTGTTCCGATATGAAATTCAAAATGGCAGCTACGGCAGGACTTAGTTTAACAGTGGACCCTATGGGAAAAATGTTTCAAAACGCTTCTTCTCTAAAACCACTTGGATAATTGAAACCAAACAGCCCAGGAATGATCATTGGAAGGTCCTCTACAAGGTGTGTGTTTTTTATGCCGATCGGAAATCCAAGATGGCCACCACCGCAGGACATAGATTAACATTGGACCCTATGGGAAAATGTTCAAATGCCTTCTTCTCAGAAACTACAAATATGATTAAAGCCAAACTGTACATGAATGTTCATTGGATGATCCTCTACAAACTTTAGGTTTTTGTTCCGGTATGAAATTCAAAATGGCGGCTACGGCAGGACTTAGTTTAACATTGAACCCTATGGGCAAATGTTTCAAAACGCTTCTTCTCTGAAACCACTTGGATAATTGAAACCAAACTGCTCAGCAATGATCATTGGAATGTCCTTTACAGAATTGCTGTTTTATATGCCGATCGGAAATCCAAGATGGCCACCACCGCAATACATAGATTAACATTGAACCCTATGGGAAAATGTTCAAATGCCTTCTTCTCAGAAACTACAAATATGATTAAAGCCAAACTGTACATGAATGTTCATTGGATGGTCCTCTACAAACTGTACGTTTTTTGGTCCGATATGAAATTCAAAATGGCGGCTACGGCAGAACTTAGTTTAACATTGGAACCTATGGGGAAAATGTTTCAAAACGCTTCTTCTCTGAAACCACTTGGACAATTGAAACCAAACTGCTCAGCAATGATCATTGGAAGGTCCTTTACAGAATTCCTGTTTTATATGCCGATTGGAAATACAAGATGTCCGCCACTGCAATACATAGATTAACATTGAACCCTATGGGAAAATGTTCAAATCCCTTCTTCTCAGAAACTACAAATATGATTAAAGCCAAACTGTACATGAATGTTCATTAGATGGTTCTCTACAAATTTTTAGGTTTGTTGTTCCGGTATGAAATTCAAAATGGCGGCAACGGCAGGACTTAGTTTAACATTGAACCCTATGGGAACAATGTTTCAAAACGCTTCTTCTCTGAAACCACTTGGACAATTGAAACCAAACTGCCCAGGAATGATCATTGGAAGGTCCTCTACAAAGTTTATGTTTTTTATGTCGATCGGAAATCCAAGATGGCTGCCACCGCAATACATAGATTAAAATTGGACCGTATGTGAAAATGTTCAAATGCCTTCTTCTTAGAAACTACAAATATGATTAAAGCCAAACTGTACACGAATGTTCATTGGATGGTCCTCTACAAACTGTACGTTTTTTGTTCCGATATGAAATTCAAAATGGCGGCTACGGCAGAACTTAGTTTAACATTGGAACCTATGGGGAAAATGTTTCAAAACGCTTCTTCTCTGAAACCACTTGGACAATTGAAACCAAACTGCTCAGCAATGATCATTGGAAGGTCCTTTACAGAATTCCTGTTTTATATGCCGATTGGAAATACAAGATGTCCGCCACTGCAATACATAGATTAACATTGAACCCTATGGGAAAATGTTCAAATCCCTTCTTCTCAGAAACTACAAATATGATTAAAGCCAAACTGTACATGAATGTTCATTAGATGGTTCTCTACAAATTTTTAGGTTTTTTGTTCCGGTATGAAATTCAAAATGGCGGCAACGGCAGGACTTAGTTTAACATTGAACCCTATGGGAACAATGTTTCAAAACGCTTCTTCTCTGAAACCACTTGGACAATTGAAACCAAACTGCCCAGGAATGATCATTGGAAGGTCCTCTACAAAGTTTTTGTTTTTTATGTCGATCGGAAATCCAAGATGGCTGCCACCGCAATACATAGATTAAAATTGGACCGTATGTGAAAATGTTCAAATGCCTTCTTCTCAGAAACTACAAATATGATTAAAGCCAAACTGTACATGAATGTTCATTGAATGGTCCTCTACAAACTGTACGTTTTTTGTTTCGATATGAAATTCAAAATGGCGGCTACGACAGGACTTAGTTTAACATTGGACCCTATGGGAAAAATGTTTCAAAACGCTTCTTCTCTGAAACCACTTGGACAATTGAAACCAAACTGCCCAGGAATGATCATTGGAAGGTCTTCTACACAGTTTCTGTTTTTTATGCCGATCGGAAATCCAAGATGGCCGCCACCGCAATACATAGATTAACATTGAACCCTATGGGAAAATGTTCAAATGCCTTCTCAGAAACTACAAATATGATTAAAGCCAAACTGTACATGAATGTTCATTGGATGGTCCTCTACAAACTGTACGTTTTTTGTTCCGATATGAAATTCAAAATGGCGGCTACGGCAGAACTTAGTTTAACATTGAAACCTATGGGAAAAATGTTTCAAAACGCTTCTTCTCTGAAACCACTTGAACAATTGAAACCAAACTGCCCAGGAATGATCATTGGAAGGTCCTCTACAAAGTTTATGTTTTTTATGTCGATCGGAAATCCAAGATGGCTGCCACCGCAATACATAGATTAACATTGGACCCTATGTGAAAATGTTCAAATGCCTTCTTCTCAGAAACTACAAATACGATTAAAGCCAAACTGTACATGAATGTTCATTAGATGGTCCTCTACAAAATTTATGTTTTTGTTCCGGTATGAAATTCAAAATGGCTGCGACGGCAGGACTTAGTTTAACATTGAACCCTATGGGAAAAATGTTTCAAAACGCTTCTTCTCTGAAACCACTTGGACAATTGAAACCAAACTGCTCAGCAATGATCATTGGAAGGTTCTTTACAGAATTCCTGTTTTATATGCCGATTGGAAATCCAAGATGTCCGCCACTGCAATACATAGATTAACATTGAACCCTATGGGAAAATGTTCAAATCCCTTCTTCTCAGAAACTACAAATATGATTAAAGCCAAACTGTACATGAATGTTCATTGGATGGTCCTCTACAAACTGTACGTTTTTTGTTCCGATATGAAATTCAAAATGGCGGCTACGGCAGGACTTAGTTTAACATTGGACCCTATGGGAAAAATGTTTCAAAACGCTTCTTCTCTGAAACCACTTGGACAATTGAAACCAAACTGCCCAGGAATGATCATTGGAAGGTCCTCTACACAGTTTCTGTTTTTAATACCTATCGGAAATCCAAGATGGCCGCCACCGCAATACATATATTAACATTGAACCCTATGGGAAAATGTTCAAATGCCTTCTCAGAAACTACAAATATGATTAAAGCCAAACTGTACATGAATGTTCATTGGATGGTCCTCTACGAACTCTACGTTTTTTGTTCCGATATGAAATTCAAAATGGCAGCTACGGCAGGACTTAGTTTAACATTGGACCCTATGGGAAAAATGTTTCAAAACGCTTCTTCTCTGAAACCACTTGGACAATTGAAACCAAACTGCCCAGGAATGATCATTGGAAGGTCCTTTACAAAGTTTCTGTTTTTTTATGCAGATCGAAAATTCAAGATGGCCGCCACCGCAGGACATAGATTAACATTGGACCCTATGAGAAAATGTTCAAATGCCTTCTCAGAAACTACAAAGATGATTAAAGCCAAACTGTACATGAATGTTCATTAGATGGTCCTCTACAAACTTTACGTTTTTTGTTCCGATATGAAATTCAAAATGGCGGCTACGGCAGGACTTAGTTTAACATTGGATCCTATGAGAAAAATGTTTCAAAACGCTTCTTCTCTGAAACCACTTGGATAATTGAAACCAAACTGCCCAGGAATGATCATTGGAAGGTCCTCTACTAGGTGTGTGTTTTTTATGCCGATCGGAAATCCAAGATGGCCACCACCGCAGGATATAGATTAACATTGGACCCTATGGGAAAATATTCAAATGCCTTCTTCTCAGAAACTACAAATATGATTAAAGCCAAACTGTACATTAATGTTCATTGGTTGGTCCTCTAGAAACTTTACGTTTTTTGTTCTGATATGAAATTCAAAATGGCGGCTACGGCAGGACTTAGTTTAACATTGGACCCTATGTGAAAAATGTTTCAAAACGCTTCTTCTCTGAAACCACTTGGATAGTTGAAACCAAACTGCTCAGGAATGATCATTGGAAGGTCCTCTGTTTTTTATGCCGATCGAAAATCCAAGATGGCTGCCACCACAGGTCATAGTATTAACACAGGACCATATGGGAAAATACAGAAATATATTCTTCTCTGAAGCTATTGCACTGATTGAACCTAAACTGTGCATGAATCATTGGAAGGTCCTTTACAAACTTTGTGTTTTTCATGTTGATCGTAATTCCAAGATGACTACCACTCCAGGACATAGTTTTTAGATAGGACCAATTTTTTTTTTTTATAACCAGGTGAACGATACAGGCTCTTGAGAGCCTCTGGTTATTAGTAGAGCAGTATGGTGATATTTAAAAAAAAATGAGACTTTATAGTTAAAATGACTGACAATTCTTCAGTATAATTTCAAAGGTGATTCATTTCTGTAAAAGCTTTTCTGCAAAATACATTGGATTTGAGATTATAAGCTGCTACCAACACAGGTACGTTCCTGTACTGACCTTGTGTTTTTCGACATAGGATACCAGTTGATTAATGGCAGCCCCCATGTAAAGAGGTAATGCACAAAATTTCCATGGTCATTAGGGCTGCTGAAAGCGTTTTTTGGTAGACTGCTATGTGCAGATGAAATGCTTTTATTCAGTTTTGTCCCTGTGTTTTGCTTTTTGTAAATTCTATATTGTGGAAGTGTAGTACCGTCCGTACAATTTAGTGGTATTTTGCATTTGAAATTTCTGTCTAAGCCCAATACCTGTCTATTCCGAACAAAATGGGTTCTGTTTTGACAGGTTTCACTGTATATCCTTGATACTACATAATTTACCCAGTCTCTCACGTACTTACCAACATTAATCATACTCAAACAAAAATGCATCTAAGTAGAAAAAATAAAAAAGAGCGTTAGTGGTTATGGTAATTAACGCCACTTTCAACAATATTCCAGTGATATCTTGGTCAGTTTTATTGGTGGAAGAAACCGGAATACCCGGAGAAAACCACCGATATGCTGCAAGTTACTGACAAACGTTATCACAATATGTTGTAACGAGTACACCTCGCCATTAGCGAGATTCGAGCTCACAATGTTAGTGGTGATAGGCACTGATTGCATAGATAGTTATAAATATAACTCTCTTCACCGTCTTACATCCGTTTGCACGATCAAAGTTTTCGGTCAAAGTTTTGGATGGAAAATTTGCTCAAAGATAGCTTTGTCTTAAGTTATCCCGTGTACATTTTACAACCTCATGTTCTTTTGTTTACATAGATCTCGATTCCCATCAAAGTCTGTCAAAGTTTTTAGAAAATTATGATGGGTTTCTATTCCGTCAAAGTCCGTTTAAGTTCTTTGACAATTAAAGGTTTTGATGCAGATTTACATGCTCAAAGATCTTTGTCAAAGAAAACTTTTCCCATGTTTTTGATGAATAACTTTGATCATATAAACTGGCCTTTAAAGGAATAAGTGAGTGAGTGATTGTTGCTTAATGCCAATTCAGCAATTTTTCAGCTATATCATGGCGAGAACAAGTTAATTATCAATGGAATGATGAGGTCCGCTTTGTACTAGACTGGATTTTCATAGCGCTAATTAACTGACACAACAGTCCGCGGGTAGACATGTCACCTCACTTTGACGCATTATTCTGATTCCGAGCCAACCAGTCTGCTCTTTATCCTTAATACTGCGTGCTTAGCGGAGAAGCAACAAATACCAATTTTAAGATCTTTGGTTTGACCTGACCTGAGCTCGAACACCCGATATACTGTACTCAAGACGAGCACGCTAACCAATATGCCACAGATGTGGTTGGCCTTTAATGGGAACAACTCATAAACACATGTAATAGCGCTTAATCTTAGAAAATCAATTTGGGATATGTGAAAATAACCTTTTTGTTGAATAATGATAAAGTAAATAAATATACTTCATATGTTTATCATTATCAGTTGGACATTCTATTTGAACAAAAAAGATAATGTTGATAGGAATGAGGAAGTTCTGTTCCCTTGCTCCTATGCCCTCTTATATGGAGTTGATAACACAGATTGAGACAGTCTAATGTACATATTGTTATTTCACATGTTCTTTACTTTAGAGGTTCATATGGGTTTTTTATGATGTATAGAATTACCCCCCACCCCCAAAATAAAAAAAAATTAAATACAAGTTTTAAAAAATAAAAAATAAAATTAATAAAAAAACAACATTTTTTTAAGCTATGAAGTACAATTTTAAATGTTTTCCAACGATCGCCATTATTAGTGTGTCCATTATAAATTACACACGTCCCCTCTTGTGAACCTTAGAACATATCAATATATTTAATTGGCCCTAGTGGTTGCATGCTACATTTCATTATACAGCGACGCATTTGTTGGGACAATGCTTGGTTCTCTTTGCAGCAAAATGAAGATTTTGTTAATATGTGTAAGTATAACATTATAGTATACGATATGCATACAGGCAAACATGCTCATGTAGTCACCTCTATTAAGCAGTCACTTGTATTAAAATGTCACATTTATTTTTTTGAAAAAAACAACATTTTAGTTGAATATCTATTAAGATGTCACCTGTCCTAATAGACCACCTTTTTTTGTCCCAAAGGTGACCTCTTAATACAGGTTTGGGTGTATTTTGTAATTTTATAATGTTCATTTTTAGCAGTAAACAATATCCTTGTGTGAATTTAATCTGCATGTAATAAGGTTACCGATAAAATATGTCCTGGTGTGAATTTAATCCGCATGGAATAAATTTACCAGTAAATTCAGACCATGGGCCATAATTACGTGGAATAAATATTCCATGGACTATTGTGAATAGAAAAAACTATTCCTATGAAAATTTGTAACTTTGCTCAAAATATTAGTCCTATTTTAGACTTATTTAAAGAGGACCAATTCATCACTAACTTACCGAATGAGGATTTTACCAGAAACGGGTCGTAGTACCAAATCTACGTTTTTACTATTAATATCACTTGGTCGGTTACTCTGATCGTGGGCTGAATCAGTCCGTGAGGGTATCAATCCACCCAGTAGTTAGTGATTCGGCACATTTTAATATAGACAATTCATCACTAACTTACCCGATGAGAATTTTACCAGAAACGGGTCGTAGTACCAAATCTACGTTTTTACTATTAATATCACTTGGTCGATTACTCTGATCGTGAGCTGAATCAATCCGTGAGGGTATCAATCCACCCAGTAGTTAGTGATTCGACACATTTTAATAGAACCAATTCATCACTAACTTACCCGATGAGGGTTTTGCCAGAAACGAATCGTGGTACCAAATCTATGTTTTTAGCTCGCCTGGCCTTTAGGCCATGTGAGCTATTGCCATCACTTTTCGTCCGTCGTCTGTCGTTCGTTCGTCAACATTTCCCATTTTAATATTCTCCTCGGAAACCACTGGGCCAATTGTAACCAAACTTTGGTGGAATGGTCCTTGGATGGCCTCCTTCCAAAATTGTGTCCGGTGATCCCGACTTCCAACCAAGATAGCAGCCAAGCTAAAAATAGGAAAAAAGGGGGGCATGAAATTTTAATTGTCCGTTGCTGCTTTAGCTCAAATTTTGACTGCAGCTACATGGCAAGGAGTAGTTTAACATATATTCCAGGTTTTTCTATGAAATTTTTCTTTCAGCCAATTTATACCGATGATGCAAATTTGGCATATTTTGATAAAAGGTCACATTTAAATATTCTCCTCATAAACCGCTGAACCAAATTAAACCAAACCTGGCAGGGATGGTCCCTGGGTGGTTCCCTTTCAACATTGAGTCTGATAGCCCCGTCCTCCATTCAAGATGGCTGCTGTTGCTAAAAATAGAAATTTCTTCAATTGTTCATTGCTGTTTTAGTATAAGTCAAAATGAGCTCAAATTTTAACTGCAGCTACTACATGGCAAGGAGTAGTTTAACATGTGTTCAAGGTTTTTCAGTGAAATGTTTCTTTCAGCCGATTTATACCAATTATGCAAATTAGGCATATTTTGATAAAAGAACACATTTAAATCTTCTCCTCTGAAATCGCTGAACCAAATTAAACCAAACCTGGCAGGGAATGTCCCTGGGTGGGTCCCTTTCAAAATTGTGTCCGACAGCCCTGCCCTTTATTCAAGATGGCTGCTGTTACTAAAAATAGAAATTTCTTCAATTGTCCATTGCTCCTTTATTATGAACCAAACAGCTCAAATTTTAACTGCAGCTACATGGCAATGAGTAGTTTAACATATATTCTGGGTTTTTAGCTCACCTGGCCATGTGAGCTATTGTCATCACTTTTCGTCCGTCGTCCGTCAGTCAACATTTCACATTTTAATCTTCTCCTCAGAAACCACTGGGGCAATTGCAACCACACTTTGGTGGAATGGTCCTTGGATGGCCCCCTTCCAAAATTGTGTCCGGTGATCCCAACTTCTAACCAAGATGGCAGCCAAGCTAAAAATAGGAAAAAAGGGGGGCATGAAATTTTAATCGTCCGTGGCTGCTTTAGCTCATATTTTGACTGCAGCTACATGGCAAGGAGTAGCTTAACATATATTCTAGGTTTTTCTATGACATTTTTCTTTCAGCCGAAATATACCGATTATGCAAATAAGGCATATTTTGATAAAAGATCACATTTAAATCTTCTCCTCTGAAACCGCTGAACCAAATTAAACCAAATTTGGCAGGAATGGTGCCTGGGTGGGTCCCTTTCAAAATTGTGTCCGACAGCCCCGTCCACCATTCAAGATGGTTGCTGTTACTAAAAATATAAATTTCTTCAATTGTCCATTGCTGCTTTAGTATAAGTCAAAATGAGCTCAAATTTTAACTGCAGCTACATGGCAAGGAGTAGTTTAGCATATGTTCGGGGTTTTTGTTTGATATTTTTCTTTCAGCCGATTTATACCGATTATGCAAATTAGGCATATTTTGATAAAAGATCGCATTTAAATCTTCTCCTCTGAAACTGCTGAACCAAATTAAACAAAACCTGGCAGGGATGGTCCCTGGGTGGGCCCCTTTCAAAATTGTGTCCGTCAGCGCCGTCCTGTATCCAAGATGACCGCCATTGCTAAAAATAGAAATTTCTTCAAATGGCCAAAACTGCTCTATTTTAAGCCAGAATGTGCCCAAATTTGAACTGTATAAGCATAATGATGAGCTTTTTAGCATATATTACAAGATTTTTTTATGAACTTTGAACTTTTGCCCATTTTGACCGATTATGCAAATTAGAAAAAAGAGGGGATGAAATTTAAAAAAAATCTTCTCCTCGAAAACTACTGAGCCAATCTCAACCAAACTTTGCTGAAATGATTCTTGGATGGCTCCCTTCCAAAATTGTGTCCGTTGATCCCGACTTCCAACCAAGATGGCCGCCAAGCTCAAAATAGAAAAAAGGGGGGATGAAATTTTAATTTTCCATTGCTCCTTTAGTGTAAGTCAAAATGAGCTCAATTTTGACTGCAGCTACATAGCAAGGAATAGTTTAAAATATATTCCGTGTTTTTCTGTGAAATTTTTCTTTCAGCCGATGCATACTAGCTGCAATAATGTAGCTCCTGTGACAAACTTGTGTCTCGGCAGAGCTAAAGCGCGGTCCCATTCGTCACAATGGAGCAAAAAAAAAGTTGCATTTGAAACATAAAAACTTACTATTTACGCTTCAAACATTTCATTATAACTATTACTGATGATCCCAGTCCTTATTAAATCGGTTTGGCTGAGCAATATATGCTTTTCAAAGTTAGCAACAACCTTGTTCAAATTTATCGATCGTTTTCCATAACCGGAAACTACGGAAGGCGGAGGTTTTCTAAATATAGTATTTCTTACCACAAGCTGATGTAACATTGCAATCGTAACTACTCGGCCATTCTCGCTACCCTGTTATTTGCAGGGTAGCGAGAATGGCCGAGTAGTTACGATTGGTAAATATTCACGCCTAATTCGCCAAATATGGTATCGACATCAAAATAGTGAGGCCGGAAATGACGAAATTCAAAATGTAAACATGAATTTTTATTTTGTGGGAATTACATTCTAAAATACTGGTAGGTGATAAAAACTTGTTATAATAATGGACAAAAGGAAAGGTTATGTCTTATTATTGATAAATACAGGCGTCAGAAACTCTGTAAGCGAGCGCAAACAATGTCGGAGGCTGCTCCATTACGTGTAATGGCATCCCGTTATAACCCTTGCGAGTAAGCGAGCATTTAGGGTTTTATTATTAGAACTAATATATACCGATTATGCAAATTGGGCATATTTTGATAAAAAGATCACATTTAAATCTTCTCCTCTGAAACCGCTGAACCAAATTAAACCAAACCTGGCAGGGATGGTCCCTGGGTGGGTCCCTTTCAAAATTATGTCCGACAGCCCCGCCCTCCATTCAAGATGGCCTAACTGTTACTAAAAATAGAAATTTCTTCAAATGGCCAAAACTGCTCTATTGTAAGCCAGAATGTGCCCAAATTTGAACTGTATAAGCATAATTATGAGCTTTTTAACATGTATTACAGGATTTTTTATGAACTTTGAAGTTTTGCCGCTTTTGACCGATTATGCAAATTAGAAAAAAGGGAGGATGAAATAAAAAAAAAATCTTCTCCTCTGAAACTACTGAGCCAATCTCAACCAAACTTTGCTGAAATGATTCTTGGATGGCCCCCTTCCAAAATTGTGTCCGGTGATCTCGACTTCCAACCAAGATGGCTGCCAAGCTCAAAATAGAAAAGGGGGGATGAAATTTTAATTGTCCATTGCTGCTTTAGAGCAAGTCAAAATGAGCTTAAACTTTAACTGCAGCTACATGGCAAGAAGTAGTTTAGCATATATTCCATGTTTTTCTGTGAAATTTTTCTTTCAGCCGATATATACCGATTATGCAAATTAGGCATATTTTGATAAAAGATCGCATTTAAATCTTCTCCTCTGAAACCGCTGAACCAAATTAAACCAAACCTGGCAGGGATGGTCTCTGGGTGGTTCGCTTTCAAAATTGTGTCCGACAGCCCCGTCCTCCATTCAAGATGGCTGCTGTTACTAGAAATAGAAATTTCTTCAATTTTCCATTGCTGCTTTAGTATAAATCAAAATGAGCTCAAATTTGAACTGCAGCTACATGGCAAGGAGTAGTTTAGCATATGTTGGGTTTTGTTTTTTTTTTTCTTTCAGCCGATTTATACCGATTATGCAAATTTGGCATATTTTGATAAAAGATCACATTTAAATCTTCTCCTCTGAATCCGCTGAACCAAATTTGTGTCTGGTGGTCCCACCCTCTGACCAAGATGGCTGCACAGCTGTACTTAGTTTAACATAGGATCCAATGGGAAATTCACATCAAAACCATCTTGTCTGGAACCAATAGCTCAATTAAAACCAAACTTTGATGGAATAGTCATTGGATGGTCCTCTTCCAAAATTGTGTCCGGCAGTTGTGCTCTCCCACCAAGATGGCCACCACAGTGCCTTTGCGTTGTTATTGAAAGCATCTTTGATCCAGGTGAGCGATTACAGGCTCCTGGGAGCCTCTGGTTATATTTCAAATATTGATATTTCCGTTCATTAAAGCGTTTCTGAGATTGCGACTTTAATTTTGTCAATGTCCTTGAACTTCATCAAAGCATGTACAATAAAAGAGTTTTGATCTGGCGTTTCACTTTAGTTTTAATCAAAATAAATTATGGACAAATTGGAGATCAAACAGGGCTCTTTTATACAACAAACCCAGTATTTTATACCAGTGGAAATAGATTTGTCCGTCGTACCGGGACGTTTGGGAATCTCTGAATTTTTCACTTGTCCCATCGGACAACTGTAATACAAGATCTACTTGTCCGACATCAGTTTTCACTGGTATCGGACAAACGTTACTGTCGAGGCCTGTCTGGGTCTACACATCTGATCGTGGATTGAATTAATCATCGACGGTATCATCCACCCAGTAGTTAGTGATTCAACACTGACATGCTTGTTTTATTACTATCACTGGGTCTATTCATCTGATCGTGGATTGAATTAGTCACTGACGGTATCATCCACCGGTTGTTAGTGATTCGACACTGACATGTTTGTTTTATTACTATCACTGGGTCTATTCATCTGATCGTGGATTGAATTAGTCACCGACAGTATCATCCACCCAGTAGTTAGTAATTTGGCACTGACATAGTTTATTAGATATACGTATTATTGAGATTTATGGTTCATAAATAGTGTAAATAGTGTAATTTTATAATTGTATTAAAACTATATTTCACCTACCGCCGGCATATTTGACCTTAGTCGATGCCTAGGACTTCTGGTTTCTGATCCTATTTGTATCCACTCGCCAACGAAGTTACGAAGGGATATAGTAACGCTACCGTCCGTCCGTCCTTCCTTCCGTAGTATCATAGGTCAAAGGTCAATGTCACCGGGTCAAATTTTTAACTTGTGACATCCTTGTGAACACATATTTAGTCCTTAAGAGAATCTGGAACCCTATTGATTTTCAAGGTCAAAGGTCAAAGTCACCGGGTCAAATTTTTACCGCATAACATCCTTCTGAACACTAACATAAACAAACTTCAATGAATTTTGACTAAACTTGGTACATACTTAGTCCTTATGAGAGTCTGGTCAAAGGTCAAGGTCACTGGGTAAATTTGTTTACCGTGTAACATCCTTGTGAACATTCTAGAATCAACATCCTTCAATGGATTTTGACCAAACTTGGCACATACGTAGTCCTTATGAAAGTCTGGAATTATGTTGATTTTCAAGGTCATAGGTCAAAGGTCAATGTCACCGGGTCAAAATTTTAACTGGTAATATCCTTGTGAACACTAGAATCAACATCCTTCAATGGAATTTGACCAAACTTGGTACATACATAGTCCTTAGGAGAGTCTGGAACCTTTTTGATTTTCAAGGTCATAGGTGAAAGGTCAAGGTCACTGGGTAAATTTGTTTACCGTGTAACATCCTTGTGAACACTCTAGAATCAACATCCTTCAATGGATCTTAACCAAACTTGGTACATACTTAGACCTTAGGGGAGTCTGGAACCCTATTGATTTTCAAGGTCAAAGGTCAATGTCACAGAATCAAATTTTTACCACGTAACATCCTTGTGAACACTCTAGAATCAACATCCTTCAATGGATTTTAACCAAACTTGGTACATACTTAGACCTTAAGAGAATCTAGAACTCTAGTGATTTTCAAGGTCAAAGGTCAAGGGCACAGGGTCCAATTTTTAAGCGAGGGGATATGCCAATCTTTGTGTTGCCCTTGTTTTTAATATAGTTGGCTTATGAGCTCGCATGATGAAGGATGTTTAAGGAACGCCCACTAAATTATATATCTTCATTTTTCAACTTTTTTTTTCCATTTTGGTAAAGCATATAATAAATACGGTCCAACCAGTCTTCTGTGTCCTTCCAATCGAACAAGGGTCGCAGGGACCGTGATCGTATGCAGTCAATGCCTATCACCACTGAAGTTGTGAGTTCGAATCTCGATCAGGGCGAGAGGTGCAATATTATGTGATAAAGTTTGTCAAAGGCATGCAACAGGGCAGTGGTTTTCTCCGGATCCTCCGGTTTCCTTCACTAATAAAACTGCCCACCGCGATATAACTGAAATATTGTAATTATACATGTAAAATAAATTACGAAAAGAAAGCTTAAACAGTAATGACAAATAAATCCACCAATATCAACAAAGCAAACAATTCAACCAATAATAACAAAACAAACAACCACCTCTAAACAGTGATGGTCATCAAATTCACAAATATCAACAAAACGAACAATCACTTCTAAACAGTGATGATCAACAATTCGACCAATACCAACAAAACAAACAATCACCTCTAAACAGTGATGGTCAACAGTTCTACCAATATTTACAAAACGAGCCATCAACAATGATGGTCAACAGTTCTACCAATATCAACTAAAGAAACAATCACCTCTAAACAGTGAAGGTCAAGAACTCGACCAATATCAACAAAGCAAACAATTGCCCCTAAACAGTGATGGTCAACAATTCTACCAATATCAAGAAAACAAGCAATTGACCCTAAACAGTGAGGGTCAACAATTCCACCAATATCAATAAAGCGAACAATTATCTCTAAACAGTGATGGTCAACAATTCTACTAATATCAACACTACGGATAATCCCTTCTAAACAGTGATGGTCAATAATTCAACCAATATCAACTAAGCAAACAATTGCCTCTAAAAAGTGATGATCAACAATTCCATCAAAATCAACAAAACAAAAAATGTGAAAAACAACAACTTAAGAGTGATGGTAAACAATTACATCAAAAACAACAAAGCAAAAAATCACCTTTAAACAGTGATGGTCAACAATTCCACCAATATCAACAAAGCTTACAATCACCTCCACACAGTGATGACCAACAATTCCACCATTATCAACAAAGCAAAAAATCACCTCTAGACAGTGATGGTCAATAATTCCACCAATTTCAACAAAGCGAACAATCACCTCTAAACAGTGATTATTACGAAATCTACCAATATCAAGAAAACAACAATCACATCTAAACAGTGATGGTCAACAATTATACCAATACAAAGAAATCTAACAATCGCCTCTAAACAGCGATGGTCAACAATTCCACCAATATCAACAAAACAAACAATCACCTCTAAACAGCGATGGTCAACAATTCCACCAATATCAACAAAACAAACAATCAGCTCTAAACAGTGATGGTCAATAATTCCACCAATATCAACAAAGCAAACAATTGCCTCTAAACAGTGATGATCAACAATTCCATCAAAATCAACAAAACAAACAATCACCTCTAAACAGTGATGGTCAACAATTCCACCAATATTAATAAAACAAACAATCACCTCTAAATAGTGATGGTCAACAATTCCACCAATATTAATAAAACAAACAATCACCTCTAAACAGTGATGGTCAACAATTCTACCAATATTAACAAAACAAACAATCATCTCTAAACAGTGATGGTCAACAATTATACCAATACAAAGAAATCTAACAATCGCCTCTAAACAGCGATGGTCAACAATTCCACCAATATCAACAAAACAAACAATCACCTCTAAACAGCGATGGTCAACAATTCCACCAATATCAACAAAGCAAACAATCAGCTCTAAACAGTGATGGTCAATAATTCCACCAATATCAACTAAGCAAACAATTGCCTCTAAACAGTGATGATCAACAATTCCATCAAAATCAACAAAGCAAACAATCACCTCTAAACAGTGATGGTCAACAATTCCACCAATATTAATAAAACAAACAATCACCTCTAAACAGTGATGGTCAACAATTCCACCAATATTAATAAATCAAACAATCATCTCTAAACAGTGACGGTCAACAATTTCACCAATATTAATAAAACAAACAATCACCTCTAAACAGTGATGGTCAACAATTCTACCAATATTAACAAATCAAACAATCATCTCTAAACAGTGATGGTCAACAATTCTACCATATTAACAAAACAAACAATCACCTCTAAACAGTGATGGTCAACAATTCTACCAATATTTACAAAACAAACAATCACCTCTAAACAGTGATGGTCAACAATTTTACCATTATTAACAAAACAAACAATCATCTCTAAACAGTGATGGTCAACAATTCTACCAATATTAACAAAACAAACAATCACCTCTGAACAATGATGGTCAACAATTCCACCAATATTAACAAAACAAACAATCACCTCTAAACAGTGATGGTCAACAATTCTACCAATATTAACAAAACAAACAATCACCTCTAATCAGTGATGGTCAACAATTCTACCAATATTAACAAAGCAAACAATCACCTCTAAACAGTGATGGTCAACAATTCTACCAATATTAACAAAGCAAACAATTGCCTCTAAACAGCGATGGTCAACAATTCTACCAATATTAATAACACAAACAATCACCTCTCAACAGTGATGGTGAACAATTCTACCAATATTAACAAAACAAACAATTGCCTCTAAACAGTGATGGTCAACAATTTCACCAATATTAACAAAACAAACAATTGCCTCTAAACAGTGATGGTCAACAATTCTACCTATATTAACAAAACAAACAATTGCCTCTAAACAATGATGGTCATCAATTCTACCAATATTAACAAAACAAACAATCACCTCTAAACACTGATGGTTAACAATTCTACCAATATTAACAAAGTGAACAATCACCTCTAAACAGTGATGGTTAACAATTCTACCAATATTAACAAAACAAGCAATTGCCTCTAAACAGTGATGGTTAACAATTCTACCTATATTAACAAAACAAACAATTGCCTCTAAACAGTGATGGTCAACAATTCTACCAATATTAACAAAGTGAACAATCACTCTAAACACTGATGGTTAACAATTCTACCAATATTAACAAAGTGAACAATCACCTCTAAACAGTGATGGTTAACAATTCTACCAATATTAACAAAGTGAACACTCACCTCTAAACAGTGATGGTCAACAATTCTACCAATATTAACCAAACTAACAATCACCTCTAAACAGTGATGGTCAACAATTCTACCAATATTAATAACACAAACAATCACCTCTAAACAGAGATGGTCAACAATTCTACCAATATTAACAAAACAAACAATCACCTCTAAACAGTGATGGTCAACAATTCTACCAATATTAACAAAACAAACAATCATTTCTTAACAGTGATGGTCAACAATTCTACCAATATTAACAAAGCAAACAATCACCTCTAAACAGTGATGGCCAACAATTCTACCAATATTTGTAAAACAAGCAATCACCTCTAAACAGTGTTGGTCAACAATTCCACCAATATCAACATAGCAAACAATATCCTCTAAACAGTGATAATCACACAATCTACCAATATCAACAAAGCAAGCAATCACCTAAGCAGTGGTGGTCAACAATTCCTCCATAATGGACAAAACAAGCAATCACCTCTAAACAGTGATGGTCAACAATTCCACCAATATCATCAAAACAAACAATCACCTCTAAACAATGAAGGTCAACAATTCTACCAATATCAACAAAGCAAGCAATCACCTCTAAACAGTGATGGTCAACAATTCCTCCATAATGGACAAAACAAACAATCACCTGTAAACAGTGATGATCAATAAAAAAGAAATCAACTCTAAACAGTGATGGTCGACAATTCTACCAATATTAATAACACAAACAATCACCTCTAAACAGAGATGGTCAACAATTCTACCAATATTAACAAAGCAAACAATCACCTCTAAACAGTGATTGCCAACAATTCTACCAATATTAGTAAAACAAACAATCACCTCTAAACAGTGTTGGTCAACAATTCCACCAATATCAACAAAACAAACAATCACCTCTAAACAGTGATGGTCATCAATTTTACCAATATTAACAAAACAAACAATCACCTCTAAACAGTGGTGGTCAATAATTCCACAAATTTCAACAAAGCGAACAATCACCTCGAAATAGTGATGATCAATAAGTCAACGAATATCATCAAAGCGAACGATCACCTCTAAACAGTAATGGTCAACAATTCTACCAATATCAGCAAAATGAACAATCGCCTCTTAACAGTGATGATCGAGAATTCTACCAATATCAACAAAACAAACAATCACCTCTAAACAGTGATTGTCAACTATTCCACCAATATCATCAAAACAGACAATCATCTCTAAGCAGTGATGGTCATCAATTACACCAATATCAAGAAAACGAACTATCACCTCTAAGCAGTGAAGGTCAACAATTCCACTAATTACAGCAAAACGAACAATCATCTCTAAACAGTGATGGTCAACAATTCCACCAATATCATCAAAAGAAACAATCGCCTCTAAGCAGTGATGGTCGATAATTCCACCAATATCAACTAAGCAAACAATCAGCTCTAACCATTGATTATCAACAATTTTACCAATATTAATAAAACAAACTATCACCTCGAAACAGTGATGGTCAACAATTCCACCAATATCATCAAAAGAAGCAATCGCCTCTAAGCAGTGATGGTCGATAATTCCACCAATATCAACATACCAAACAATAACCTCTAAACAGTGATAATCACACAATCTACCAATATCAACAAAGCAAGCAATCACCTAAGCAGTGGTGGTCAACAATTCCTCCATAATGGACAAAACAAGCAATCACCTCTAAACAGTGATGGTCAACAATTCCACAAATATCATCAAAACAAACAATCACCTCTAAACAGTGAAGGTCAACAATTCTACCAATATCAACAAAGCAAGCAATCACCTCTAAACAGTGATGGTCAACAATTCCTCCATAATGGACAAAACAAACAATCACCTCTAAACAGTGATGATCAATAAAACAGAAATCACCTCTAAACAGTGATGGTCAACAATTCTACCAATATTAATAACACAAACAATCACCTCTAAACAGAGATGGTCAACAATTCTATCAATATTAACAAAACAAACAATCACCTCTAAACAGTGATGGCCAACAATTCTACCAATATTAGTAAAACAAACAATCACCTCTAAACAGTGTTGGTCAACAATTCCACCAATATCAACAAAACAAACAATCACCTCTAAACAGTGATGGTCATCAATTTTACCAATATTAACAAAACAAACAATCGCCTCTAAACAGTGGTGGTCAATAATTCCACAAATTTCAACAAAGCGAACAATCACCTCCAAATAGTGATGATCAATAAGTCAACGAATATCATCAAAGCGAACGATCACCTCTAAACAGTGATGGTCAACAATTCTACCAATTTCAGCAAAATGAACAATCGCCTCTTAACAGTGATGGTCGAGAATTCTACCAATATCAACAAAACAAACAATCACCTCTAAACAGTGATTGTCAACTAATCCACCAATATCATCAAAACAGACAATCATCTCTAAGCAGTGATGGTCATCAATTACACCAATATCAAGAAAACGAACTATCACCTCTAAGCAGTGAAGGTCAACAATTCCACTAATTACAGCAAAACGAACAATCATCTCTAAACAGTGATGGTCAACAATTCCACCAATATCATCAAAAGAAACAATCGCCTCTAAGCAGTGATGGTCGATAATTCCACCAATATCAACTAAGCAAACAATCAGCTCTAACCAGTGATTATCAACAATTTTACCAATATTAATATCTCTAAGCAGTGATGGTCATCAATTACACCAATATCAAGAAAACGAACAATCGCCTCTAAGCAGTGATGGTCGATAATTCCACCAATATCAACAAAACAAACAATCACCTCTAAACAGTGATTGTCAACTAATCCACCAATATCATCAAAACAGACAATCATCTCTAAGCAGTGATGGTCATCAATTACACCAATATCAAGAAAACGAACTATCACCTCTAAGCAGTGAAGGTCAACAATTCCACTAATTACAGCAAAACGAACTATCACCTCGAAACAGTGATGGTCAACAATTCCACCAATATCATCAAAAGAAGCAATCGCCTCTAAGTAGTGATGGTCGATAATTCCACCAATATCAACATAGCAAACAATAACCTCTAAACAGTGATAATCACACAATCTACCAATATCAACAAAGCAAGCAATCACCTAAGCAGTGGTGGTCAACAATTCCTCCATAATGGACAAAACAAGCAATCACCTCTAAACAGTGATGATCAACAATTCCACCAATATCATCAAAACAAACAATCACCTCTAAACAGTGAAGGTCAACAATTCTACCAATATCAACAAAGCAAGCAATCACCTCTAAACAGTGATGGTCAACAATTCCTCCATAATGGACAAAGCAAACAATCACCTCTAAACAGTGATGATCAATAAAACAGAAATCACAGCTAAACAGTGATGGTCAACAATTCCATCAATAACAACAAAAGAAAACATTATTGCAAATTTATCATATGAATAAATGGATATTAGGAGGTTAACATCAGATATGGTAATGTTGGCTCTGGGTTGTTATATTCCACATCACCTCCAGCAATTGTTCCTTATTATCTTGACCTCATTTGACAAACCTTTCGACTGAGTGTGCATGATAAAAGTTATTTCAGAAACGGGTCGTTCGCACCAATTTTGATATCTACGCTTTTATTAAAGAAGACATAATGGAATGTTAAAGGTTAGTCGTTGATATGTCGGTGACCCGACACCTGCAGTCGAATTCGATACATCATTTCCGGTCAAGTCTGTTAGAATTGGGGTTGAAAAAAATAACAAACAACCAAAAAACAACAAAAAATACAAAAACTACTACACAATCATACCGACCCCCCTCCCACACCCCCCCCCTCCCACTAAAAAAAAATTAAATATTGTATCACCTTCGTTGGGATTTGAACCTACTGCATTGATACACTAGCACCAATCAATTAGCCGTATACCCAGCGCCATAGACCAACCCTCTATATCAGCTATTTAAAAATATAGCTTCATTTGTCTTAATGTTATCTTGTCTCTGAAGGGGATTCTATGGATGGACATAAGACATGTTTTTAAGTGTGTGTAGATGGTGCATATACATATGTTTTTTACAGTATTTAAATATGATAGAAATCGTAATATATTATTAATATATTGTATAGGATAACGAAGAATTCATCACACCTTCACAGAAAATAAAGTATATTATACAAACGTCTATGCAAGTGACAACCATACATTATTTCTCCCTCATTAAATTTCAAAGTTACTTGAAATATTAGGTTAATAATAATAATAATAATGAAAATAATGATAATAATAATAATAATAATGATAATGATAATAATAATAAATAATGATAAAGATAAACAAGGCAACCGAAGATAACAAAACAAAGCAAAACAACAACAAACATAAAAACAAAACAAAACAAAAATAAAAAAACAGACACACACAAATTCAAATATGATAATTCACCCAAATACATATTTGCCGGCATAAAATCAAACACGCGTTCAAACAAACAGCGTGTAATTAACTTTACCAATAAACAACAATGACACTTGTTCCCATATAAAGAAAATTAATGCCATTTTATGTTCTATTTCAAGATTATCATTGGTTTTGTGAAAACCGAATATACAACACAGACCGAAGACTGGCACAATGGTAAATAAGTTGTCATTAGCAATACTGACCGATTCCGATCTGCATTTTTATTTTTTTAAAGCTCAAATTATTTTGATGTTTCTTGACTAAACAATGTTAACTTTTACCTAATTGAGAAACCGCCACAATATAACTGGAATATTATTGAGAGTGGCGTTAAACACCATCAAGCAAACAAACAACCTAATTGAGAGAGTAAGTATTATTAAGCATAACAAAAGTTTAAGTAAGTGATTGATTTGTGTTTAACGCCAAGTAAGAATTTTTGTTTCTCAGTCACGAGGAGGGAAAGCAATATTATTCGATAAGGTTGATATTTGTTTGTTTGATGGTGTTTATCGCCACTTTCAACAATATTTCAGCTATATCGTAGCGGTCAGTTTTATTGGTGAAGTAAACCTGAGTACCCGAAGAAAACCACCGACCTGTCGCAAGTCACTGATAAACTTTATCACATACTGTTGTACACCTCGCCCTGATCGAGATTCGAACTCACAACATCAGTGGTGATATACACTGATTGCATAGCTAGTTGTAAATCCAACTATCATTCTGAGAAAAGTTTGAAGATACAAGAGAGGTAATGAGAAGCTGTAAGTTATAGAAGGCAAACAACAATGAGCAAAAGGAAAATACAAGAAAAAAGAGAAAAAGACAAACAATGATCTACAGGAAACTAACAATTGACGACAACAAAAACAAAATACAACTCGTATGGTTTTGAAAGGTAAAACTATCCTGCTCCACTAGGCCAGACCGTCGTGATACTGTTAAACAAAACGAACATCTTATGTATGAAAAGCTTATTGTGCTACACAAACCACATTAAGAAAAGTTTGAAGATATCAAAGAGGTAATCGGAATCCGTATATCGAAGAGGAACTGACAACACAATGACCAAAAGAAAAAGTACAAAAGGATAAACAAAGGATCTACAAAATATACACATATAACTAAAGATTGAGTAACACGAACCACACTAAATACCGCGGGTGAACTAAAGTGCTCCGGAAGGGTAAGCAGTTCCTGTCCCACTAGTGGCACGATCTTTTGCCTCGACTTGTTTATTTTCTGATTTATCAGTTTCAGTGATTTTAACTTTTTTATTTCCTTTTGCTTCTATGTCTTTGTTTTCATTGTCTGTTGTAATTGATTGCACAGCTCTGTTATAGGGTTGAGAAACCTCAGCTTGACTTGTATCATCGTGCTCAGTCAGAATTTCCTCCTCATCACCATCATGTACACTTATGTCTGGATCAGAGAAAACAAGATCATGAGGACAGTTTACCATTCTATCACCTTACTGATTGCATGACCTACACACCCAATCACTTGTGCATTAATATATAAAGTATCATGGCTATTTGAAGACTCCTTGGAAGTGGGTGTCGGAGTGAATTACTGATGACAAGTCTGTCATCTGTATCATAATTTGTTAATCTTCCATCCACTCTAAGTTTTTCCCTAAAGATACCTTCAATATTGCACCTTCTAGAGTCAAAGTATGGTGAATTTGGCCTCATCAGCAAAAGAGGGATATTTAACTTTAATGCGGATGTTATTAGGTCAAAATCTTTGAGGATTCAGAGGATTTTGTGTGTGAAGGGGTACCCGCTTGCCACGTAGATTCAATCCTTCCACAATTAGAGTAATTATATCCTCTATATTGTCCATATAAACCCTCCACATATCTCTAATACGCTATATCCCCTTTATACATTCGGCTGGGATGTTGGAGCCTACCGCTTTATATATCTCTACGTTGGTGAGCCAGTGAGTTCTAGGGGGGTTGGTGGAACCAAACATGTCTTGATCGACTAAAAAAGGAGTTTAATGAATCACTAGATGGGTAATCTTTATTTTGTTCCTCGTTTTTACTATCAGATTCGTCTGTATTGTTTTTATTAGTGTTCTGATTGTTAACTGCCTCGGCGAACGTCGCCATTTTTTCATTGTTTACATTTGAATCTTCAATTGTAACAATGGGTTCTATGTGTTCTACACCCCTGAGTCGTTTTATCAGTCGCTCAATTTGTTCTTCAGACAGTTTGTTACCACTGTGTGTACTCATGTCTTCCATAGTGAACGTGAAATATTTTAAATTTAACTTTTGCTGGAGCTGTTCTCTCGGTGAGTCTTGACAAACCTAGAGACGTAACTGCTATTCTTTATATTTTAGGCATACGATTGGTTAATGGACAACACCCGTGGGAAGGTCGTGTAGAAGTGTCACATAATAATCGGTGGGGTACAATTTGTGACGACCTCTTTGACAGAAAGGAGGCACAAGTAATATGTTCTATGCTAGGATATGACAGAAACAGGTATTCTTTTTATTAGAGTTTGTATTCGACTATTCCACATATTTTACAAGAAATATTCTAAAAATTATTACGTTTTACCATTATAAAAATAGCATATTGTTGTTTAATTAAAGTTAGAGAAAACTGAAAGGGCAAACAATGAAAAATGAACAAAGCAGAAACGTGGGCAAAATGTGGTACAAGACACAGAACAAAGACAAACAAAAAAAAACAAAAAAAAAACAAAGCAAAACAGAAAAAAACCCCAAAGGAAAGCAAAATAAACCCCACAATAAATAAAAATCAAAGCAAAAACAAAGCAAAAAACGAAAACAAAAGCAATAACAAAAGCAAAAAAAAACAATAGCAAAAAACAAAACCAAACCAAAAGTAAGATTTGTCTCTACCTAAAATGTTTGAAGATACCAAAGGGATAATCAGAAGATCTAAATCGAAGGACAGACAATACAATGACCAAAAGCAAAATAATAAAATGATAAACAACGGTTCACAAGATATTAAACAGAAAACTAAAGATCAAGTAATGCGAAACCCAACACAATTCGGGGGTGAACTCGGGTATTCAGAAATGGATAACAGTTCCTGATCCGCATGTGACACCCGTTGTGTTACTTTATAACGACACGAAAATCATCTGATAGGAAAATCGTGATAGACGCGAGTATATGTGAAGACATTCTTATAACGTTAACAAAACATAAAACCAAAAGGAGGTCAAGACGAATCGAACATCGTTTTATGGGGAAATCATGGCGGACATGACAACATGTAAGGACAACACAACAACACGAACCCTACTAAGACAAATTAAAAAAGGGAGCTACGGAAGGATAGGCAGTTCCTGCTCCACATGTGCCAACCTTTGTGTCACTCTTGTTATGAGAATGGTCTGGATTATGAAAGAACAAGCAATGAGAAATGGAGAAACCAGAAACAGAACAAAGCCAAACAAAAACCCGGGATAGCAAAGTGTGAAAACAAAAACAAAACAAAACAAAGCAAAAACAAAAACGAAAAAACAAAAACAAAGCAAAGAAAAAATAAAGAAACAAGCAAAAAAAAAAAATAACAAAAAAATAACAAAAAAAAAACAACCAAGCAAACAAACAGTTATTAAACAAAACAAAACACAAAAACAAATTAATTAATAACTGTATCTATCTATAAAGTTTGAAGATACCCAATGGATAATCAGAAGCCATAACTCGAAGGACAGACAATACAATGGCAAATAAAAAGGACAAAATGAGAAACAACGGTCTGCAAAACAATATACAGAAAACTAAAGATCAAGCAACGCGAACCCCACGACAAATATAGGGTGAACTCATCGGATATATGTTCCTGCTCCACATGAGACATCCTTCGTGTTACGTCTTAACGACACAAACATCATCTGATATGAAAATCGTGCTGGAAGCCAGTATAGATGACGACATTCATATATCATTAACAAAACATAAAACCAAACGGAAGTCAAGACGAATCGAACATCGTTTTATGGGGACATCACAGCACGGAACAAAGCACGTATGGACATGCAATTTGACAACAAAACCCAACTAAGACAAATAAAAAACCGGGAGCGAATTCACCCTTCGCGCTACTCTTGTTGCAAATCCTGTAATAAGCTATGAATGAGAAGGGACCGGATTGTGGTTACGACAAACGGAACATATCCGTGGTCATTTGTGACAGAGATACTCTGCAACCGTTAATCAACTCATGGTGGTGACATTCAAATTGTCGAAGTGATGCTTTCAACTTAATAACTATGAACCCTTGTTTCATTACCTTCATTGTCCGCAGCAGCCCTTTATGAAGGAAATCATGGCAGTAATAACAATTTCTGACGTATCAAATTCGTTATTCTTGGTTTGTACCCATTCCAGCAATATATCAGTTTTATCACCGAGGAGACATTCGGCCACGGAGGTAATCAAAATATGCGAAGAAAGCACAAGACATAATGCCTCATGACTGAAAATTACATTACATATAGTCGTATCGAGTACACCTTCTACTCCCAAGATTGAAGCTCAATATTCCAGCAGTGATAGACGCTGACTGCATTGTTGCATATAAATTGTTCGTGGCCAGTACATTTCTTGGCTTAAAAACACGTTTACATAATTCTTTTTTTAAATAACATAGTAGTTTAGTTTTGGACTCGCCAAAATGTTTTTAAAAAATCTAAGGTTCCTTAGTTTACAATATATCTCTTACCTAAGATTAGTAAGAAGAGTTTGAAGATACCAAAGGGTCAATAAGAATCTGCATATCGAAGAAGAACAGACAACACAATGGCCAAAAGAAAAAGTACAGTGAGGGTCGGTTAAGAACGAAAGTTTACGACAAAAGAGATGATTTAAATATTCCTATTGTCAACTTTCCGTTTATATGTAGCAACATTCCAGCAGCACCTGCATATGGAGTATATATCTCAGATGATACAATATTCCAGAGCTTGTGGTTCCTGTCAGAATTTCCTTGATAGAGGGTTGCTGCTAACAAGGAAGCTACTGGACCAAGGGTTCCTTTTGTTAAATTGAAGTCATTACTTCGAAAATTTTACGGTCGCAACCATGACTTGGGTGACCGTTATGGAATATATGTGTCACAAATGACCACGGATATGTTCCACTTGTCGTAAACACTTCCCGGTCCTTTCTTCATTCATGATTTACTACCGGGTTTGTAACTAGATTAACACGACAGGTGCCACTAGTGGAGCAGGAACTGCTAACCCTTCCGGAGCACCTGAGTTTACCCCCGGTTTTTAGTGGGGTTCGTGTTACTCGATCTTTAGTTTTTTAAGTGTATGTTTTGTAGGTCGTTGTTTGTCCTTTTGTACTTTTTTCTTTTGGCCATTGTGTTGTCTGTTCTTCGATATACAGATTCTGATTGCCCCTTTTGTATCTTCAAACTCTTCTTAATTAAAGTCTACATGTTCCCATTTGAAAAACACAAAAACAGTCATCAATTTTTAAAACCAACATGTAAGTCAATCTATATGACATGTTATGATAGCTTAAAGGGGATTTTGCGGTAGTGCCTTCCAACAAAATTTTTGGATGGAGCTTATCATCAAAAATCACCATTGATATGAACAGCATATTTATGAAACTAAATGTCACATGACCACATACCTCAGAAATTTGAATTTTCGAAGTGGTTTTTGTAGTTTGTAGACTGATGAAGAATATTATTTTTAATAAGACTGACAGTTTCGTAGTGAGGAACACTAGTGGCAATACCTGTCAAATATTTTGCTCCAAAAATAATTGTGAAACTATGTCATTATTTTTCCTCGTCGAGATAACCGTGACCAAAATAATGACCAATCTGAATGCTTGCTCCGCCCACAGCTATTTATACCTATGGTCCCGGTTTAAACAGGTAACATTAACATATATGTTGTGTACTCATATATTATAAGTAATTACTAATCAAGTGTAGAATTGTCAAGATTTTGGTTTGATCGATCAAATATCAAAATGCAACTTTGAATATATTTAACAAGTGATAAGCGAAGCCTAGCTCCGGAGCAACTGAGTTCACCCCCAGGTTTTCAGTGGGGTTCGTGTTAATCGGTCTTGATTTGTATGTGTATGTTTTGTAGATCGTTGTATGTCGTTTTGTAAATTTTTCTTTTGGCCATTGTTTAGTCTGTTCTTCGATTGATGGATTCTAATTACTCTTTGGTATCTTTAAGCTCTTCTCACAGTCTTATACTATTCGACGACAGTTTTCGTCCTTAGTTAAAAAAATAATCGAATGCGACAGAAAAACTTAGGGAAAATAGCTTTGAAGTTGCGCGTCAGTAATGTTGTCCTGAGAGCATGTTTTTGTCAAACATTATATTCTACTGACGAGACCTGAATGTAGACAAATAATTGCAGTCATCACTTCAAACATTTGACGGTCACCACCATCATGACTTGTTTAAGCGTTATAGAATATCTGTGTCACATTAGAAGACGACGAATATGTTCTGTTTGTTGTACTACCAATATATCTCTTCCTTTTCGCTTCAATGATAAATTAAGGATTTATTTACGGTAGTGCGTATAGTGGTGTTCAACATATACTGTGTTTTTGGTTTTGTTTTTCCTCGTCTTGTGTTGCCAGTTTCTCTGGATTGTCTTTTTTTAGATTAGCCGATCGGTATTCTCCAACATTTATATGAATCATTTGGTATATGCACGTACAATCTAACATAATGCGATAAATACTGTTTTTGTCATTGCTACCAAAAGGTCAATCAGGTTTCGTGTTTATTACTACACACTACGAAATACAGTGCAAATAAATATCATTTTAGGAATATCCAAGCTTATAGTGAGGCAATCTTTGGACAAGGTAACGGGCCAATAATGTTGGACGATTTGAGTTGTAATGGAAATGAGACTGATATATCTGAATGTCCTTCTAACGCCTGGTTTAAAAACGACTGTAGCCACAGCGAAGATGCTGGTGTTTCTTGTAGTGAGTATACCTTTAATATTGCTTAATTTGTGTGATAATGTTGCCCATATTTAATGAGTATATCGTTTATATAACTTATTTTTCTGATGATGTTGGCCATATTTAATAAATATATCGTTTATATATAGCTTAATTTGTCTGATAAAGTTGGCCATATTTAATAAGTATATCTTTTATCTATAGCTTAATTTGTCTGATAATATTGGCCATATTTAATAAATATATCGTTTATATATAGCTTAATTTGTCTGATAATGTTGGCCATATTTAATAAGTATATCTTTTATATAACTTAATTTGTCTGATAATATTGGCCATATTTAATAAGTATATTGTTTATATAAGTTAATTTGTCTGATAATATTGGCCATATTTAATAAGTATATTGTTTATATATAGCTTAGTTTGTCTGATAATGTTGGCCATATTTAATAAGCATATCTTTTATAAAACTATATTTATCTCATTATGTTAGCCATACCTAAATGTTAAATATTATTATGCAATCATTTCACGAATTAAAGATATTGACAATGTATTGACAACTTAACATCAGGATTTGGAAGGTGTCTTTCCTTAGTAAATGTAGAAGGTGTGCAGACCTAATCAAAGAAAATAATTAATAAAATAAAACGACAAATTCGTGACAAAAAAAAACAAATTACATCGACAAAACATAATTCATCAATACTGACGAAAGAAGGGCCCGGGTTGCTCAATGACTTAGGCAGTTGGATTACCTAACAACTCATACAAGCCTATCACCAATACGGCGTGGGTTCGCACCCGGCTTTGTAAATTAAAAAAAGGTTGCACTCGACTCACGGTCGCAAGTGATAAAGCTTACCAGTTGCTTGCCCATGGTCGGTGGTTCTCTCCAGGTACTGCGGCTTCTTCCACCACTAAAACTGTTCTTCATAATATAACTGAAATATTATTGAAAGTGGCATTAAGCAAAATAAATCAATTCAAATCTGAAGAAAGACAATTACTCAAGAGGAAACATGTATCAAACTAAACCCTGAGGTGAGCACCATGTTCTTCGGCACTTATATATATTCATATTGTGTCGGCTCGTCATTAATTGATCGATTCAATTCAACGAAAAATATGAAGGTTTAAAACCTTATAATATAATACCACAATAGAACAATGATTGATTGACTGGTTGTTGTTTAACGTCAAGTGAGTAGTAGTTAAACTATACTACTGACGATAATGCCAGAAGTTTAAATAGCAAGTCAGAGACCATAATTCGAAGAAGGACAGACAATGTAACGGGGGCCCAAAGGACGAGAACAAAAAGACAAAACATACTAGACAGAAAATTAATCATTGATCAACCGAAACCGCACAGACCACAGGAAAGATGAGTTTTCAACTCGGGGGAGGAGGGGGAGGGGGGAGAATCTCTGAAAAAATATTTAATGATAAACCAATTATACAAGGGAGTTATAAAAGGAAATAATTAAGAAAATAAAACGACAAATTCGTGAAACAAAGAAAAAATACACTGATAAAAAATAATTGAAGAAATTAATAAAGAGCAGCATGAACCCAAACTAAAAGTCTGTGGTGAACACCATGTTCTCCAGGACCTACATATCTTATATTGTGTCGTCTTGTCGTTGATTGGTCGATTCAATTAAATTTTGTTTAAAATAAAAATAAATATGTTGAGGTTTAAAACCCTATAATATAACACCACAATAGAACAATGATTGATTGACTGATTGTTGATTAACGTCAATGAGCTTAGCTATACTAATGACGATAAAATCAAAAGTTTGAACGTACTAAATAGCAAGTTAGAGACAATGCAATGGTGGCCAAATTGACGAGAACAGAAAGACAGACTAGACAGAAAATTAAAGATTAATCAACTGAAACTGCACAGACCATAACTCTGGTGAGAAATATCTGAGAAAATATTTAATGATGAACGAATTATACAAGGGAGTGGATGTAAGCAACCAATCAATCAATAGGACAGATCAACGTTGATGATAGTAATGGTGAATACTGATTTTACAATCTACGATTTGCCAATATTTCTAACATATCGACAACAAAAAAGCCATAATTGATATTCTGAAAAACTGCCTTAAAACTTTGATAATTTGTTCATTGCTGATTGTTAAGAAGGGTTTGCATATACCACTTGGGACACCCGCAGTGATAATCTTATTCAAAACTATGTGGTAAAGAACTCAGATGCTCCACATGTGCCACCCTTCGTGTTACTATTGTTACAAACACTGTATTGATATAACGTTAACAAAACATAAAACAAAACGGAGGTCAAGACGAATCGAAAATCAATTGATGAGGAAATCCTAGCGGACATCACAACATGGAAGAACAACAACATGAAACCCACTAAGACAAATACAAAAAAAACAGAGCGAATTCAGGTGCTACACAGGTGCCACCCTTCGTGTTACTCTTGTTACAAACACTGTAATAAGTCATGAATGAGAAAGGACCGAATTGTCATTACGACAAACGGAACATATCCGTAGTCAATTATTCTGTAGCAGTTAAAATCATGGTGGTGGTGTAAAACTTTAGAAGTGATAACAAATGATTGACGAAAATAATATCCAATAATATTGTATTTTCATTTCAGATGTAAGCACTACAGGTAATGTTTATCTTATTTTATTACTTTTGAATAATTCATAATTAAGATCAACCCTTGTTGATGGTCATGTGAACCGTTGCTTGCCATCAGTTTGTTAAATATCTCCGCAGAAACTGCCCTGGAAAAAAATCCCAATTTTGATTGTAATATTCCTTGAGAGGTTTCTTCTCACATTATGCACGACATTCCCGATATTAATTCAAAATGTCCACCGTCACTGGAAATTTAAGTTTTTGCAATTGATAATTGCGGCTTTACCTTGTGTCAGAATGAGGTGACATTTAAGCTGCAGCTCATTGACAGTGAGTAGTCTTAAGGGTTTATAAATATAATTTAGGTTTTCACTTTTGAAGTTTAACGCCACATGCAACAATATTTCAGCAATATCGTGGAGCTCAGTTTTATTGGTGGAGGACACCGGAGTATTTGGAGAAAACCACCGACCTTGCGCAAGTTACTGATAAACTTTGCAACATAATGTTATATCGAGTGCACCTTGCCATGAACGGGATTCGATCTCACAACTTTATTAATGATAGATTAATGTTAGTGGATCGCTACGAAACTCGGGTGTTCCGGAAGGATAATAAGTTCCTGTCACGATGTTAGTGGACTGCCACGGAACTCGAGTGCTCCGGAAGGATAAGAAGTTCCAGTCACGATGTTGGTAGATGTTAGTGGATCGCCACGGAACTCGGGGAAAGTTAAGCTATCTACTGACGAGAATATCAAAAGTTTGAATAACAAGTCAGAGGCAATAATGTGAAGACGGACAGACAATGGAATGGCTACCAAAAGGAAGAGAACCAAAAAGACGAAAAATACTAGACAGAAAATTAAAAATTGATCAACCGGAACCGCACAGACCACAGAAAAAAATGAGTTTTCAACTCGGGGGGAGGTGGGAGGAATCGCTGAGAAAATATTTAATGATGAACCAATTATTCAAGGGATTGGTTGTAAACACGCAATCAGTCAATAGGATAGATCAACGTTGGTGATAGGAATGGTGAATGCTGATTTTGCAATCTACGATTTGCCAATGTTCTAACATATCGACAACAAAAAAGCCATAATTGCTATTCTGGAAAACTGTCTTAAACTTTGATAATTTGTTCATTGTTGATTGTTAAGAAGGGTTTGAATATACACTTGGGACACCCGCAGTGATTATATTGTTAAACACTCTGGTAAGTCATGAATAAGTACCGGATCGAATTGTGATTAAGAAAAACGGAACATATCTGGTCAATAACATCGTATTTTCATTTCAGATCCTACAGAACTAAACACTACAGGTAATGTTTATCCTATTTTATTATTTTTGAATAATTCATACTTAAGATCAACATTTGTTGATGGTCATTGCTTTCCATCAGTTTGTTTAATATCACCGCAGAAACTGCTCTGCAAAATTAACCCAAACTGGATTGTAATATTCATTGAGAGCTTTCTTCTCACATTATGCACAACAGTCCCGATATTAATTAAAAATGTCCACCGTCACCGGAAATTTAAGTTTCTGCAATTGACAATTGCGACTTTAACTTATGTCAGAATTGAGCTGACGTTTAAACTGCAGCTCATTGGCAGTGAGTAGTTCAAGGGTTCATTAATATAATTTAGGTTCTGACTTTTGAAGTTTAATGCCACATTCAACAATAGTTCAGCAATATTGGGGCGTTGAGTTTTATTGGTGGAGGACACCGGAGTAATCGGAGAAAACCACTGACCTGCCGCAAGTCACTGATAAACTTTGTCACATAATGCTATATTAAGTACACCTCACCATGATCGGGATTCTGATTCACAACTATGGTAATATAGACACTGATCACATAGGTAGTTGTAAATCCAATTACCATACTATTACGACCACGACCACGACGGCCCCCAATAAAACTGTCAACCATTATGTATCTAACATTAGTGGCGCTAAATACCAGTCTCATTCCGAACATATTACTAAATTTGATGTTTTCCTTAATATTTTAGATATACGATTGGTTAACGGACAATACCCATGGCAAGGTCGTGTAGAAGTATTCTATAATAATCGGTGGAGTACAATTTGTGACCACTTATTTGACAGAAATGAGGCACAAGTAATATGTTCTATGCTCGGATATGACAGAAACAGGTATTCTTTTTATTAGCGCTTGTAAAGGACTATTCCACAAATATTACAAGAAAAGTTCTAGAAATTATTACGTTTAACCATTAAAAAAAATCACATATTGTTGTTGAATTAACATTAGAGAAGACTGAAAGGACAAGCAGAACAACGGCAACCAAAAAAACAGAAAAAAAAACAAAGAAAAACAAAAATAAGAAAAGAAAAAAAAACAAACAAGCAAATTAAAAACAAAAACAAAGTAAGAATTGTCTTTATGTAAAATGTTTGAGGATACCAAAGGGATAATCAGAAGCCATAACTCGAAGGACAGACAATACAATGGCCAAAGAAAAAGGACAAAATGATAATCAACGTCTGCAAAACATTATACAGAAAACTAAAGATCAAGAAACACGAACCCTACGAGAAATTGAGGGTGAACTCAGGTACTCAGGGAGGGATAACTGTGTATCGAGCATTGTCTGAGTAGCTTCCTTTATGAAGGAAATCATGGTAGTAACCACACTATATGACGTGTCAGAACAAAAAATTGCATCCCTTATCATTGGTTCCTGCCCATTCCAGCAATATGTCAGTCTTATCATCGAGGTGAGATTCGGCGATGGAGTATATAAAAATATGCAAAGAGAGTATACGACCTAATGCTTAATCACTGACAAACTGCTTCACATATAGCTGTATCGAGAACACTTTCTATTCCTGGGAAAGAAACTCAATATTTCAGCAGTGATAGACGCTGACTGCATTGATGAATATAAATCATCTTCTTTCTTGGTTTTAAAAGACACATACATAATGCTATTTTCACTAAATAACTCTAGGTTTCGGGATTTTAATGATCGCATCTATCTCATTGAGCTTGAAATAAAGGATACCATAGACACAGATAGGTCTTCTTCATACATTGACCTACACCTCGAAATTGATAGTGAGGGGCGGTTAAGAGCGAAACTTTATGACAAAAGAGGTTATTTCAATTTTCTCATTGTGAATTTTCCATTCATATGTAACAACATTTCAGCAGCACCTGCATATTGAGTATATATCTCTCAGTTGATACGATATTATAGAGCTTGTGGTTCCTATCAGGATTTCCTTGATATAGGGTTGCTGCTAACAAGGAAGCTACTAAACCAAGGGTTCCTCTTAGTTAAAATGAAGTCATCCCTTCGAAAGTTTGATGGGCGCCACCCTGACTTGGTTGACCGTTATGGAATATATGTGTCACAAATGACCACGGATATGTTCCATTTATCGCAAGCACTTCCTGATCTCTTCCTCGTTTCATGACTTGTCACCGGGTTTGTAACTAGATTAACATGACGGGGGTCACAAGTGGAGCAGGAACTGCTAACCCGTCCGGAGCACATGAGTTTCATTCCTGGTTCTTAGTTGGGTTCGTGTTTCTCGATCGTATGTTTTGTAGATCGTTGTTTGTCCTCTTGTATTTTTAGCTCACCTGGCCTGAGATTTTGCTATGGGTAAGAGTCCGTCGTCCGTCCATCCGTTAGCTTTTCACATTTAAATCTCCTTCTCTGAAACCGCTGAACCGATTTCAACCAAACGTGGCAGAAATGTTCACTGGATGGTCATATATAAGATTTTTGTTTTTGGCACAGATCGGAAATCCAACATGGCTGCCAGGGCCCATAATGTGTTCTGATTGGTCGAAATTTTAAAAATCTTCTTGTTAGAAACCACTAAGCCAATTGAATTGTGACTTTGCAGGAATGATCATTGGGTGGTCCTGTACTAAACCTGAGCCTCTAGTTTCTTTTGGCCTTTGTGATGTCTGTTCTTCTTTGATATGCAGATTCTGATTACCTCTTTGGTATCTTCAAGCTCTTCTTTGGACTCGCCAATTTTTCTTAGAAAAAATCTAAGATTCCCTGTTTTACAATATATCATTTCCCCAAGGTTATTAAGAGACTACACATGTTCCCATTTGAAACACCACTAATTTTATCAATTTTTAAAACCAACATGTAAGTTAATCTATAAAGCATTTTATAATAGCTTAAACAGGTAACATTAACATACAGGTATTTGTACCCATATATTATACCTATTTACTAATTAAGAATCGAATAGTCAAGATTCTGGTTTCGTCTATTATCAATATGCAACTTTGAATATATTTAGCAAGTGATAAGTGAAGCCTAGATTTGGAACACCTGAGTTCACCCCCGGTTTTTAGTGGGGTTCATGTTACTCGATCTTTAGTTTGATGTGTATGTTTTGATGATTGTTGTTTGTCCTTTTGTAATTTTTTAATATTTCACTTTCAATACAGTATGATTAAAGCGTTCATAGATTTACCCAAAAACACCACAAAACACATAAAAAACACCCCAAAACACATCATAAATAAAACGACAATATGAAATCAGCGGACAGATGAAAAAAATATGCATTTGTGGACATTTGTTTTAGTTCTAGTGAAGGGTAGTGTGCAGACCGGAGCTGGTAACTGTCTAACTCGAATAATACTGTGCCCTCTATCGCTGGATGATCACTGTTAATATACGAGCGTCAGCGAGCTCTTTATGGTATAAAATGTGTACTTAGGATTTTTTGACAAACATGGCTGGACATATTGATGAAAAAAAAAATCCACGCTTTGTAAACACACTCAACTAATGAAGATCTTCTTAACATAAAGGGCAAAGGTGATCCTGAAGTCTCGTACCCTCTCTCGAACGTCCGATACCACTGAAACCCGGGTGTAATAAAAGTCATTTTGTTAGCTTGTTTTACTTATATTGATATTTTTTTATTTATTAAATCTCTTCTGACATACTGACAAGAATTTTTGTTTCTACGTGGAGGTTAACTTTTGAGATTTCGTAAGGAACGATAGCTCGATTGAATGAGACTAGATTCGGCCCTAAATAAAATCGCCCCCAATATATCTTGGCCCAAATAATCTCGACACTTTTTGATGCACTGGATGAACGTGAAATTGCCAGATAATTTCCAGATGCGTGAGCATTCATGGCGTGCCAGTTTCATATTATAGCAAAGCGTATTCGGGTTAGTATCCGGAGTTTGTGCTTGATCCTACAAGAAGAAATAACATGCCGAGTTATCGCCCTTTGATTAACTCTTCAGTATTTTTGATTAATAATGAATAAATACACATAAAAACATAAATTTCACATTTGTTCATTATTTCTGTGTTTATTTAAATGTTTGTGTAAGATTTAATTCGTTTTTGTGGTGTTTAGGTTGCTTTTCGGGTAATTTGTGGTGTTTTCGGGTAAATCTACGGACCCTGTTTAAAGGGACAATCTTAAAGCCTTGACACAGCTAACCACTACTACGACCACAATTAAGGATATTGCTAAAGGGGGGTTAGTGACTGCAGGGATCGCACTGTCGGTCGCCAATGTCGCAATTTGCGATTTTTTTTCTTGACTGGCGACTGAAATCGGCTGCTGGCGCCTAGATTTCCTTGTGTAAATTTATAGATAATCATTGTGTATCGTAACAAAAATCAAAAAAATATTGACAATTGATTTTCGCAAGTGACGAGTGTTTCCCGTACCCAATTGAATGTGGTTTCAGTGATTCACTGAAACCACATTCAATTTAGATAGCCCTGCAACATCAAATAATCAATACTTCATATTAGTAAGATTTTATTATTCCTCTAATGAGTATTTCGATATCAAGTCTTCTTCTTCTTTGGTTACGGAAAACCATCAACGTACTGATGTTTACTTAACTTCTCTTAAGTTGTCATTTGTTTGTTCATTTTGTCCTTCCATTTTCCATTAAAGGACCGCCCCGGTCGCCTCTCCTTTTCATATGCCGACCTTTTGGCTTTTTTATTCTCTGTAGATAAATCGATAGGTAGTGGGTGCTTTTTTCCAGATTTAGACCCCTCCGTAAACTTAATTGGCCATGCAGCCACAACGGAAAAGATCAAATTACAATTTACAACGATTACCAATAGGAAACGAAATAAAATCCGGAATGGGAACTGGTTCCCGAAATTTAGCATAAATAGAAAGGTACAGAAATTTTTACCGATTTGTTTACGACTTTTGACTTTATTAACGATAATCAAAGATCCTTCGCTTAGGGGTCTAAGAGGTAACCAGGACGGACATACATTTGATTTTTGACAGCCCCAAGTAGTAAAAATGTTTGCCGGTCATTAGGTCTGACACAAAGACGTCATTTGCGGACCCTCTAAAATTCTGCCCCGTAGGTCCGAAAGGGCCGACGGTTAGCTGCATCTCTGACCCTCGGTTTTTGTGCAGGTCAACGCTCAATCCATAGCATTCTGTTTATTGCTTAGTAGACAATAGTTTCGTGTTGTGATGTTCGTTATGATTTCCGCATAAAAACGATGTTCAGTTCATATTTGCCGTTAGTGGTTTGTAGGAGGGAGCATGTCTTGTTTTTAGGAGGGTACATGTCTTGCTTGTAGGAGGGTACATATCTTGTTTGTAGGAGGGTACGTCTTGTTTGTAGGAGGGTACATGTCGTGTTTATAGGAGGGTACATGTCTTGTTTGTAGGAGGGTACATGTCTTGTTTGTAGGAGGGTACATATCTTGTTTGTAGGAGGGTACATGTCATGTTTGTAGGAGGGTCCATGTCTTGTTTGTAGCAGGGTACATGTCATGTTTGTAGGAAGGTATATATCTTGTTTATAGGAGGGTACATGTGTTTGTAGGAGGGTACATGTTGTGTTTGTAGGAGGGTATATGTCGTGTTTGTAGAAGGGTACATGTTGTGTTTGTAGGAGGGTGCATGTCGTGTTTGTAGTAGGATACATGTGTTTGTAGGAAGGTACATGTCTTGTTTGTAGGAGGGTACATCTCATGTTTGTAGGAGGGTACATGTCGTGTTTGTAGGAGGGTACATGTCGTGTTTGTAAGAGGGTACATGTCATGTTTGTAGAAGAGTGCATGTTTTGTTTGTAGGAGGGTACATGTCTTGTTTGTAGGATGGTACTTGTCTTGTTTGTAGGATGGTACATGTCTTGTTTGTTGGAGGGTACATGTCTTGTTTGTAGGAGGGTACATGTCTTGTTTGTAGGAGGGTACATGTCTTGTTTGTAGGATGGTACTTGTCTTGTTTGTAGGATGGTACATGTCTTGTTTGTAGGAGGGTACATGTCTTGTTTGTAGGAGGGTAAATGTCTTGTTTGTAGGAGGGTACATGTCTTGTTTGTAGAAGAGTACATGTCTTGTTTGTAGGAGGGTACATGTCTTGTTTGTAGTAGGGGACATGTCTTGTTTGTAGGAGGGTACATGTCTTGTTTGTAGGAGGGTACATGTCTTGTTTGTAGGAGAGTACATGTCGTGTTTGTAGGATACATATCTTGTTTGTAGGAGGGTACATGTCTTGTGTGTAGGAGGGTACATGTCGTGTTTGTAGGATACATGTCGTGTTTGTAGGATACATGTCTTGTTTGTAGGAGGGTACATGTCTAGTTTGTTGGAGGGTACATGTCATGTTTGTAAGAGGGTACATGTCGTGTTTGTAGGAGGGTACATGTCTTGTTTGTAGGAGGGTAAATGTCGTGTTTGTAGGATACATGTCTTGTTTGTAGGAGGATACATGTCTTGTTTGTAGGAGGGTACAAGTCGTGTTTGTAGGAGGGTACGTGTCTTGTTTGTAGGAGGGTACATGTCTTGTTTGTAGAAGAATACATGTCTTGTTTGTAGGAAGGTTCATGTCTTGTGTGTAGGAGGGTACATGTCTTGTTTGTAGGAGGGTACATGTCGTGTTTATAGGATACATGTCTTGTTTGTAGGAGGGTACATGTCTTGTTTGTAGGGGGGTACATGTCGTGTTTGTAGGATACATGTCTTGTTTGTAGGAGGGTACATGTCTTGTTTGTAGGAGGGTACATGTCTTGTTTGTAGGAGGGTACATGTCGTGTTTGTAGGATACATTTCTTGTTTGTAGGAGGGTACATGTCTTGTTTGTAGGAGGGTACATGTCGTGTTTGTAGGATACATGTCTTGTTTGTAGGAGGGTACATGTCTTGTTTGTAGGAGGGTACATGTCTTGTTTGTAAGAGGGTACATGTCGTGTTTGTAGGAGGGTACATGTCGTGTTTGTATGATACATGTCGTGTTTGTAGGATACATGTCTTGTTTGTAGGAGGGTACATGTCTTGTTTGTAGGAGGGTACATGTCTTGTTTGTAGGAAGGTACATGTCATGTTTGTTGGAGAGTACATGTCGTGTTTGTAGGAGGGTACATGCCGTGTTTGTAGGAGGGTGCATGTCTTGTTTGTAGGAGAGTACATGTCATGTTTGTAGGAGGGTACATGTCTAGTTTGCTTAAGGGTACATGTCATGTTTGTAGGAGGGTACATGTCATGTTTGTAGGAGGGTACATGTCTTGTTTGTAGGAGGGTACATGTCGTGTTTGTAGGAGGGTACATGTCTTGTTTGTAGGAGGGTACATGTCTTGTTTGTAGGAGGATACATGTCTTGTTTGTAGGAGGGTACATGTTGTGTTTGTAGGAGGGTACATGTCGTGTTTGTAGGATACATGTCTTGTTGGTAGGAGGATACATGTCTTGTTTGTAGTAGGGTACAAGTCGTGTTTGTAGGAGGGTACATGTCTTGTTTGTAGGAGGGTACATGTCTTGTTTGTAGGAGGGTACAAGTCGTGTTTGTAGGAGGGTACATGTCTTGTTTGTAGGAGGGTACATGTCTTGTTTGTAGGAGGGTACATGTCGAGTTTGTAGGATACATGTCTTGTTTGTAGGATGGTACATGTCTTGTTTGGAGGAGGGTACATGTCGTGTTTGTAGGAGGGTACATGTCGTGTTTGTAGGAGGGTACATGTCTTGTTTGTAGGAGGGTACATGTCTTGTTTGTAGGAGGGTACATGTCTTGTTTGTAGGAGGGTACATGCCATGTTTGTAGGAGGGTACATGTCATGTTTTTAGGAGAGTACATGTCTTGTTTGTAGGAGGGTACATGTTGTGTTTGTAGGATACATGTCTTGTTTGTAGTAGGGTACATGTATTGTTTGTAGGAGGGTACATGTCTTGTTTGTAGGAGGGTACATGTCGTGTTTGTAGGAGGGTACACGTCGTGTTTGTAGGAGGGTATATGTGTTTGTAGGACGGTACATGTCTTATTTGTAGGAGGATACATGTCGTGTTTGTATGAGGGTACATGTCATGTTTGTAGAAGAGTACATGTCTTGTTTGTAGCAGGGTACATGTCTTGTTTGTAGAAGAGTACATGTCTTGTTTGTATGGGGTTACATGTCTTGTTTGTAGGAGGGTACATGTCGTGTTTGTAGGAGGGTACATATCTTGTTTGTAGGAGGGTACGTCTTGTTTGTAGGAGGGTACATGTCGTGTTTATAGGAGGGTACATGTCTTGTTTGTAGGAGGGTACATGTCTTGTTTGTAGGAGGGTACATGTCTTGTTTGTAGGAGGGTACATGTCATGTTTGTAGGAGGGTCCATGTCTTGTTTGTAGCAGGGTACATGTCATGTTTGTAGGAGGGTATATGTCCTGTTTGTAGGAGGGTACATGTCGTGTTTGTAGAAGGGTAAATGTCTTGTTTGTAGGAGGGTACATGTCTTGTTTGTAGGAGGGTACATGTGTTTGTAGGAGGGTACATTTTGTGTTTCTAGGAGGGTACATGTCGTGTTTGTAGGAGGGTACATGTCGTGTTTGTAGAAGGGTACATGTCATGTGTGTAGGAGGGTACATGTCGTGTTTGTAGGAAGGTATATATCTTGTTTGTAGGAGGGTACATGTGTTTGTAGGAGGGTACATGTTGTGTTTGTAGGAGGGTACATGTCGTGTTTGTAGAAGGGTACATGTTGTGTTTGTAGGAGGGTTCATGTCGTGTTTGTAGTAGGATACATGTGTTTGTAGGAAGGTACATGTCTTGTTTGTAGGAGGGTACATCTCATGTTTGTAGGAGGGTACATGTCGTGTTTGTAGGAGGGTACATGTCGTGTTTGTAAGAGGGTACATGTCATGTTTGTAGAAGAGTGCATGTCTTGTTTGTAGGAGGGTACATGTCTTGTTTGTAGGATGGTACTTGTCTTGTTTGTAGGATGGTACATGTCTTGTTTGTAGGAGGGTACATGTCTTGTTTGTAGGAGGGTACATGTCTTGTTTGTAGGAGGGTACATGTCTTGTTTGTAGGAGGGTACATGTCTTGTTTTAGGAGGGTACATGTCTTGTTTGTAGGATGGTACTTGTCTTGTTTGTAGGATGGTACATGTCTTGTTTGTAGGAGGGTACATGTCTTGTTTGTAGGAGAGTAAATGTCTTGTTTGTAGGAGGGTACATGTCTTGTTTGTAGAAGAGTACATGCCTTGTTTGTAGGAGGGTACATGTCTTGTTTGTAGTAGGGGACATGTCTTGTTTGTAGGAGGGTACATGTCTTGTTTGTAGGAGGGTACATGTCTTGTGTGTAGGAGGGTACATGTCGTGTTTGTAGAATACATGTCGTGTTTGTAGGATACATGTCTTGTTTGTAGGAGGGTACATGTCTTGTTTGTAGGAGGGTACATGTCTTGTTTGTAGGAGGGTACATGTCTTGTTTGTAGGAGGGTACATGTCTTGTTTGTAAGAAGGTACATGTCATGTTTGTAGGAGAGTACATGTCGTGTTTGTAGGAGGGTACATGTCGTGTTTGTAGGAGGGTACATGTCTTGTTTGTAGGAGGGTACATGTCATGTTTGTAGGAGGGTACATGTCTAGTTTATTGGAGGGTACATGTCATGTTTGTAGGAGGGCACATGTCGTGTTTGTAGGAGGGTACATGTCTTGTTTGTAGGAGGGTAAATGTCGTGTTTGTAGGAGGGTACATATCTCGTTTGTAGGAGAGTACATGTCGTGTTTGTAGAAGAGTACATGTCTTTTTTGTAGGAAGGTACATGTCGTGTTTGTAGGATACATGTCTTGTTTGTAGGAGGATACATGTCTTGTTTGTAGGAGGGTACAAGTCGTGTTTGTAGGAGGGTACGTGTCTTGTTTGTAGGAGGGTACATGTCTTGTTTGTAGAAGAGTACATGTCTTGTTTGTAGGAAGGTTCATGTCTTGTGTGTAGGAGGGTACATGTCTTGTTTGTAGGAGGGTACATGTCGTGTTTGTAGGATACATGTCTTGTTTGTAGGAGGGTACATGTCTTGTTTGTAGGAGGGTACATGTCGTGTTTGTAGGATACATGTCTTGTTTGTAGGAGGGTACATGTCTTGTTTGTCGGAGGGTACATGTCTTGTTTGTAGGAGGGTACATGTCGTGTTTGTAGGATACATTTCTTGTTTGTAGGAGGGTACATGTCTTGTTTGTAGGAGGGTACATGTCGTGTTTGTAGGATACATGTCTTGTTTGTAGGAGGGTACATGTCTTGTTTGTAGGAGGGTACATGTCTTGTTTGTAGGAGGGTACATGTCGTGTTTGTAGGAGGGTACATGTCGTGTTTGTATGATACATGTCGTGTTTGTAGGATACATGTCTTGTTTGTAGGAGGGTACATGTCTTGTTTGTAGGAGGGTACATGTCTTGTTTGTAGGAAGGTACATGTCATGTTTGTTGGAGAGTACATGTCGTGTTTGTAGGAGGGTGCATGTCTTGTTTGTAGGAGAGTACATGTCATGTTTGTAGGAGGGTACATGTCTAGTTTGTTGGAGGGTACATGTCATGTTTGTAGGAGGGTACATGTCATGTTTGTAGGAGGGTACATGTCTTGTTTGTAGGAGGGTACATGTCGTGTTTGTAGGAGGGTACATGTCTTGTTTGTAGGAGGGTACATGTCTTGTTTGTAGGAGGATACATGTTGTGTTTGTAGGAGGGTACATGTCGTGTTTGTAGGATACATGTCTTGTTGGTAGGAGGATACATGTCTTGTTTGTAGGAGGGTACAAGTCGTGTTTGTAGGAGGGTACATGTCTTGTTTGTAGGAGGGTACATGTCTTGTTTGTAGGAGGGTACAAGTCGTGTTTGTAGGAGGGTACATGTCTTGTTTGTAGGAGGGTACATGTCTTGTTTGTAGGAGGGTACATGTCGAGTTTGTAGGATACATGTCTTGTTTGTAGGATGGTACATGTCTTGTTTGGAGGAGGGTACATGTCGTGTTTGTAGGAGGGTACATGTCGTGTTTGTAGGAGGGTACATGTCTTGTTTGTAGGAGGGTACATGTCTTGTTTGTAGGAGGGTACATGTCTTGTTTGTAGGAGGGTACATGCCATGTTTGTAGGAGGGTACATGTCATGTTTTTAGGAGAGTACATGTCTTGTTTGTAGGAGGGTACATGTTGTGTTTGTAGGATACATGTCTTGTTTGTAGGAGGGTACATGTCTTGTTTGTAGGAGGGTACATGTCTTGTTTGTAGGAGGGTACATGTCGTGTTTGTATGAGGGTACACGTCGTGTTTGTAGGAGGGTACATGTGTTTGTAGGACGGTACATGTCTTATTTGTAGGAGGATACATGTCGTGTTTGTATGAGGGTACATGTCATGTTTGTAGAAGAGTACATGTCTTGTTTGTAGCAGGGTACATGTCTTGTTTGTAGAAGGGTACATGTCTTGTTTGTATGGGGGTACATGTCTTGTTTGTAGGAGGGTACATGTCGTGTTTGTAGTAGGGTACATGTCATGTTTGGAGGAGGGTACATGTCATGTTTGTAGGAGGGTACATGTCATGTTTGTAGGATGGTACATGTCTTGTTTGTAGGAGGGTACATGTCTTGTTTGTAGGAGAATACATGTCATGTTTGTATGAGGGTACATATCAAGTTTGTAGAAGGGTAAATGTCGTGTTTGTAGGAGGGTACATGTCTTGTTTGTAGGAGGGTACATGTCTTGTTTGTAGGAGGGTACATGTCATGTTTGTAGAAGAGTAGATATCTTGTTTGTAGGAGGGTACATGTCTTGTTTGTAGAAGGGTACCTGTCTTGTTTGTAGGAGGGTACATGTCTTGTTTGTAGGAGGGTACATGTCTTGTTTGTAGAAGGGTAAATGTCATGTTTGTAGGGGGTACATGTCTTGTTTGTAGGATGGTACATGTCTTGTTTGTAGGAGGGTACATGTCTTGTTTGTAGGAGAGTGCATGTCTTGTTTGTAGGAGAGTACATGTCTTGTTTGTAGGAGAGTGCATGTCTTGTTTGTAGGAGAGCACATGTCGTGTTTGTAGGAGGGTACATGTCTTGTTTGTAGGAGGGTACATGTCTTGTTTGTAGGAGGGTACATGTCTTGTTTGTAGGAGGGTACATGTCTTGTATGTAGGAGGGTACATGTCTTGTTTGTAGGAGGGTACATGTCTTGTTGGTAGGAGGATACATGTTGTGTTTGTTGGAGGGTACATGTCTTGTTTGTATGAGGGTACATGTCGTATTTGTAGGAGGGTACATGTGTTGTTTGTGATTGTTTGCGTATATTTATGTCCAACGCATATTGTGTTTTTCGTGTTGTTTTTCGTCGTTTTGTGTGCCCTATGTTGCCAGTTTCTCTGGATTGTCTTTCAATTAGCCGTTCGATATTCTATAACGTTTATTTGAGACATTTGGTAGATGCATACAGTGTACAGTCTAACATAATGCAATAAATACTTTTTTTTTTCCATTGCTGCCAAAATGCCAACCAGGTTTCGTGTTTATTGTGAGTGAAAATAACACTAAGAATGATAGTGCAAAGAAATATAATTTTAGTGATATCCAAGCTTATGGTGGTGCCACCTTTGGACAAGGAAATAATGGGCCAATAATGTTGGGCGATTTGAATTGCAATGGAAACGAGACTAATATATCTGAATGCTCTTCTCACGGCTGGTTAATACGCAGCTGTAATCACCAACGAGATGCGGGTGTTTCTTGTTGTGAGTATACTTTTTCAGATAATGTTGACCTAACTTAATAAGTATATATTTTATATATCTTAATTTATCTGATAATGTTGGACATATTTAATAAGTATATCGTTTATGTAACATAATTTATCTGATAATGTTGGCTATATTTAATAAAATATATTGTTTATATATAGCTTAATTTGTCTGATAATATTGGCCATATTTAATAAGAATATCGAGTATATTACTTAATTTGTCTGATAATGTTGGCCATATTTAATAAGTATTATATCTTTTATATATCTTAATTTGTCTTATTATGTTGGCCATACTTAAATGTCAAATATTATTATGCAATAATTTCACGAATTAATTATATTAACAATGTATTGATACAATTTAACATCAGCATTTCGAATTTCTCTTTTCCTTAGTAAAGTCAGAAGGGACCCACTCGTTATAAAAGAAAATATTTAATAAGATTAAACAACAAATTCGTGAGAAAAGAAAAAAAAATACACCTACATAACATAATTGAAGAAAGGAAATAAATAAAGAGCAACATGAACCCAAACTAAAAGTCTGTGGTGAATACCATGTTCTCCGGAACCTACATATCTTATATTGTGTCGTCTCGTTGTTGATTGGTCGATTTAATTCATTTAAAAAAAAAATGTCAAGGTTTAAAACCCTATAATATAATACCACAATAGAACAATGGTTCATAGACTGATTGTTGTTTAATGATCAGTGAGTAGTATTTAAGGTATCAAATAGCAATTCAGAGACCAAAATTCGAAGAAGGAGAGACAATGCAAAAGGACGAGAACAAAAAGACAAAAAATACTAGACAGACAATTTAACTGCACAGACGATTGAAAAAATTAGTTTTCAACTCGGAGGGGGGGTGGGGGATATCTGAAGAAATATTTATTGACGAACTAATACTACAAGGGAGTTGATGTAAGAATGCAATCAGTCAATAGGACAGATCAACGTTGATGGTAGTAAGGGTGAACGCTGATTTTACCATCTACGATCATACCGACAACAAGAAAGCCATAATTGCATTGCTGATTGCTAAGAAGTGTTTGAATATACCACTTGATACTCTTGCTAAAAACTCTGTAGTAATTCATGAATAAGGAGAGGAACGGATTGTGATATTAAAAAAAACGGAACTGATCCGTAGTAAATTGTGACACAGATAGTCCGTGGCGATTAAGTCATGGCGGTCTTGTAAAACTTTCGAAGTGATAACAAACGATTTAAGAAAATAATATCCAATAACATTGTATTTTCATTTCAGATCCTACAGAACTAAACACTACAGGTAATGCTTATCTTATTTTTATTATTTTTGGATAATTCAGAATTAAGATCAACACTTGTTGATGGTCATATGAACCGTTGCTTGCCATCAGTTTCTTAAATATTACCGCAGAAACTGCTCTGCAAAATTAACTCAAACTGGATTTTAATATTCCTTGAGAGGTTTCTTCTCACATTATGCATGATACTCCCGATATTAATTCAAAATGTCCACCGTCACCGGAAATTTAATTTTCTGCAATTGACAATTGCGGCTTTATCTTACGTCAGAATTGAGCTGACATTTAAACTGCAGCTCATTGACAGTGAGTAGTTCAAGGGTACATAAATGGAATTTAGGTTTTGACTTTCGAAGTTTAACGCCACATTCTACAATATTTCAGCAATGTCATGGCGTTGAGTTTTATTGGTGGAGGACATCGGAGTATTTGGAGAAAACCACCGACCTGCCGCAAGTTACTGAAAATCTTTGTAGCACAATGTTATTTCGAGTACACCTCGCCATGAGCGGGATTCAATCTCACAACTTTAGTAATGGTAGACGCTGATCGCATGAGTAGTTGTAAAACCAACTATATGTACCATATTATTATGTCCATGACAGCTACCATACTATTACGACCACGATGGCCCCCAATAAAACTGTCAACCGTTATGTATCTAACATTAGTGGCTCTTAATACTAGTAACTCATTCCCAACAAATTAATTAATTTGATGTTTTACTTAATATTTTAGATATACGATTGGTTAACGGACAATACCCATGGGAAGGTCGTGTAGAAGTATTATATAATAATTCGTGGGGTACAATTTGTGACCGCGGTTTTGACAGAAAGGAGGCACAAGTAATATGTTCTATGCTCGGATACGACAGAAATGGGTATTCTTTTTATTAGCGCTTGAAAAGGACTATTACAGAAATATTACAAGAAAAGTTCTAGAAATTATTACGTTTAACTATTATAAAAATCACAAATTGTTGTTGAATTAACATTAGAGAAGACTGAAAGGACAAGAATGAAAAATGAAAAAAAATATGAATAAGACACAGAACAAAGGTAAACAAAAACAAAAGCAAAACACAGGAAAAACAAAACAAAAGCGAAAACAAAGTATAATTGGTCTCTACCTAATAAAGTTTGATGTTACCAAAAGGATAACCAGAAGCCATAGCTTGAAGACAGACAATACAATGGGCAAAGAAAAAGGATAAAATGAGAAACAACAATTTACAAAACATTAAACAGAAAACTAAAGATCGTGAAACGCGAACCCTACGACAAATCGAGGGTGAGCTCAGGTACTCGGAAATGAATAACAGTTCCTGCTCCACATCTGACACCCATTGTGTTACTGTTTAATGACACGAACCTCATCTGCTATGAAAATGGTGATAGTCGCCAGTATATGTGACAACAATTCAAATAACGTTAAAAAACCATAAATCCAAACTGAGGTCAAGACAAATCGAAAATCGTTTTATGAGGAAATCATGGAACTAAACACGTAAGGACGTGAGTTCCCCCCGGTTTGTAGTGGGGTTCGTGTTACTCGATCGTTAGTTTTATATATATGTTTTGTAGATCGTTGTTTGTCCGTTTGTGTTTTTTTCTTTTAGCCATTGTGATGTCTGTTCTTCTTCGATATATGGATTCTCATTACCCCTTTGGTATCTTGAAGCTCTTCTTTGGACTTGCCAAACTTTTTAGAAAAAGCTAAAGTTCACTGTTTTACAATATATCATTTACCCAAAGTTATTAAGAGATTAATAAAAGTCCACATGTTTAATACCAACATTCAATCTATAAGGCATTTTATGATCGCTTAAACAGGTCTCATTAACATACATGCATTTGTACTCATATATTATAACTATTTACTAATCAAGGATAGAATAGTCAATATTTGGGTTTTATCTTTCATCAGAATGCAACTTCGAATATATTTAGCAAGTGATAAGCGAAGCCTAGTTCTGGAACACCTGAGTGTACTCCGAGGTTTTTAGTGGGGTTCGTGTTGCTCGATCTTTAGTTTGATGTGTATGTTTTGTAGATCGTTGTTTGCCCGTTTTTCCTTTTTCTTTTGCCCATTGTTTTGTTTGTTCGTCTTTGATTAATGGATTACGAGTCCACTTTGGTATCTTTAAGCGCTTCTCACAGTCTTAAAATATCCGACGACACTTTTACTCCTTATCTAAGAAAATTATCCAATGCGAAAGTGAGACGTAGGAAAACTAGCTTCGAAGTTGCGCATCAGTAATGTTGTCCTGATAGCATTTTTTTTTCAAACATTGAATTCTGCTGACAAAACCGGAATGTAAAAAATTATTAATTCATCGTACTTAAAATTGCAGTCATCACGTCGGACATTTGATGGTCGACATCATGACTTGGTTAAACGTTGCGAAATATCTGTGTCACATTAGAATACGACGGATATGTTCCGTTGGTTGTATTACCAATATAGTTTTTCAATTAGTTCCAATGATGAATTACAGAATTTTTAGCAATAGTTAACAAAAACAGTAATTGTCTTTAGTGGAGTTTACCATTCCGGAGCAGCAATGTGCATCCCCGGTGATTGTGTGGGTCGTCTCTCAAACTATAGCTTTCTGTATATTGCTATGTAGAAAACATGTGTCTTTACGTTCTAAGTTCCGTGTTGTGATGTTCCTTGCGATTGCCGAATAAAAACGATGTTCGGTTCGTATTTGCCGTCAGTGGTTTGTAGGAGGGAGCATGTCTTGTTTGTGTTGTTTATGCTTGCTTGTGTATAATGTTGTCCAACACATATTGTGTTTCTGGTTTTGTTTTTCTTCCTCTTGTGTTGCCAGTTTCTCTGGATTGTCTTTTTTTAAATTAGCCGTTCGGTATTCTCTAACGCTTATATTAATCATTCGGTGTTAATGCACACATTGTACAGTCTAAAATAATGCGACAAATACTGTTTTTGTCATTGCTATCAACCAATCAACCAGGTTTCGTATTTAGTAGTACACACTACGAAATACAATGCAAATAAATATCATTTTAGGAATATCCAAGCTTATAGGGCGGCCACCTTAGGACAAGGTAATGGGCCAATAATGTTGGAATATTTGAAATGTAATGGACACGAAACTGATATATCTGAATGTCCTTCTAATGGATGGCTTACAAATAAGTGTGGTCACAACGAAGATGCTAGTGTTTCTTGTAGTGAGTATATCTTTAATATTGCTTAATTTGTCTGGTGATGTTGGCCATATTTAATAAGAAGGGCCCAGGTGGCTCAATGAGTTAGTTTGTTGGATTACCTAACAACTCGTACAAGCCTGTCGGCAATACGGCGTGGGTTTGGGCCCGGCTTTGTAAATTACAAAAAGGTTGCACTCGACTCGCGGCTGCAAGTGATACAATTTACCAGTTGCTTGCCCATGGTCGGTGGTTCTCTCTGCCTTCTTCCACCACTAAAACTGATGGCCATGATATAGCTGAAATATTGTTGAAAGTGGCGCAATAAATCAAATCAAATCTGAAGAAAGACAAGTACTTAAGAGCAACATGTATCAAACTAAACCCCCGCGGTGAACACCATGTTCTTCGGCACTTATATATATATTCATATTGTGTCGGCTCGTCATTGATTGAGCGATTCAATTCAATTTTGTTAAGAATAAAATGAAAAATATTAAGGTTTAAAACCCTATAATATAATACCACAATAGAACAATGATTGACTGACTGGTTGTTGTTTAACGTCAAGTGAGTAGTAGTTAAGCTATACTACTGACGAGAATCCCAAATGTTTGAATAGCAAGTCAGAGGCCATCATTCGAAGGACAGACAATGTAGCGGGGGCCAAAAGGACGAGAACAAAAAGACAAAAATACTAGACAGACAATTAATGATTGATTTACTATTGTTAGAAACACTGTATTCATATAACGTTAACATAACAAAACAAAACGGAGGTCAAGACGAATCGAAAATCAATTGATGAGGAAATCATAGCGGACATCACAACCCGCAACTAACCACGGAAGGACAACAAAAATTACACGAACCCCACTAAGACAAATACAAAAAAACCTGAGTGAACTCAGGTGCTACACAGGTGCCACCCTTCGTGTTACTCTTGTTACAAACACTTTATTCATATAACGTTAACAAAACATAAAACAAAACGGAGGTCAAGACGAATCGAAAATCACTTGATGAGGAAATCATAGCGGACGTCACAACACGGAACTAAATACGGAACAACAACACCAACCCCACTAAGACAAATACAAAAATCCTGGGGCGAACTCAGGTGCTACACAGGTGCCACCCTTTGTGTTTCTCTTGTAACAAACACTGTAATAAGTCATGAATGAGAAAGGACCGAATTGTCATTACGACATATGGAACATATCCGTAGTCAGTTGTGACACAGCTATTCCGTAGCAGTTAAATCATGGTGGTGGTGTAAAACTTTCGAAGTGATAACAAATGATTGACGAAAATAATATCCAATAATATGTTATTTTCATTTCAGATGTAAGCACTACAGGTAATGGTTATCTTATTTTATTACTTTTGAATAATTCATAATTAAGATCAACACTTGTTGATGGTCATGTAAACCGTTGCTTGCCATCAGTTTGTTAAATATCTCCGCAGAAACTGCTCTGGAAAAAAAATCCCAATTTTGATTGTAATATTCCTTGAGAGGTTTCCTCTCACATTATGCACGACATTCCCAATATTGATTCAAAATGTCCACTGTCACCGAAAATTTAAGTTTCTGCAATTGACAATTGACAAATGTCAGAATGAGCTGACATTTAAGCTGCAGCTCATTGTCAATGAGTAGTCTAAGGGTATATAAATATAATTTAGGTTTTCACTTTTGAAGTTTTAATGCCATATTCAACAATATTTCAGCAATATCGTGGAGTTCAGTTTTATTGGTGGAGGACACCGGAGTATTTGGAGAAAACCATCGAGCTGGCGCAAGTTACTGATAAACTTTGTAGCATAATGTTATATCGAGTACACCTCGCCATGAGTGGGATTCGATCTCACAACTTTAGTAATGATAGACTAATGTTTGTGGATCGCCACGGAAATCAGGTGCTCCAGAAGGATAAGATGTTCCTGTCACGATGTTGTTAGATGTAAGTGGATTGCTATGAAACTCTGGTGCTCCGGAAGAATAAGAAATTCCTGTCATGATGTTAGATGAAAGTGGATCGCCACGGAACTCGGGTGCTCTGGAGGATAAGAAGTTCCAGTCACGATGTTGTTAGATGTAAGTGGATCGCCACGAAACTTGGGTGCTTCGGAAGGGTAATAAGTTCCTGTCACGATGTAATGTTAGATGTTAATGGATCGCCACGGAACTCGGGGAAAGTTAAACTATCTACTGACGAGAATATCAAAAGTTTGAATTGCAAGTCAGAGGCCATAATTTGAAGACGGGCAGACAATGTAATGGTGACCAAAAGGAAGAGAAGAAAAAGGCAAAAAATACTAGACAGAAATTAAAGATTGATCAACCGGAAGCGCAGAAAAAAATAGTTTTCAACTCTTGGGATGTGGGGGAAATATCTGAGAAAATATTTAATGGTGAACCAATTATACAAGGAAGTGGATGTAAACACGCCATCAATCAATAGGACAGATCAACGTTGGTGATAGTAACGGTGAATGCTGATTTTGCAATCTACGATTTGCCAATGTTTCTAACATATCGACAACAAAAAAGCCATAATTGCTATTCTGGAAAACTGTCTTAAAATTTGATAATTTGTTCATTGGACACCCACAGTGATAATCTTGTTAAAAACTCTGGTAAGTCATGAATAAGTACCGGACCCAATTGTGATTAAGAAAAACGGAACATATCCGTGGTCATTTGTGACAAATAGTCCGTACCTGTTAAGTCATGGTGGTCGTCTAAAACTTTCGAAGTGATAACAAACGATTTAAGAAAATAATATCCAATAACATCGTATTTTCATTTCAGAGGTGACAGAACTAAACACTACAGGTAATGTTTATCTTATTTTGTTTTGAATAATTCATAATTAAGATCAACATTTGTTGATGGTCATGTGAACCGTTGCTTTCCATCAGTTTGTTAAATATCACAGCAGAAACTGCTCTGCAAAATTAACCCAAACTGGATTGTAATATTCCTTGAGAGCTTTCATCTCACATTATGCACGACAGTCGCGATATTAATTCAACATGTCCACCGTCACCGGAAATTTAGGTTTCTGCAATTAACAAATGTGGCTTTATCTTATGTCAGAATTGAGCTGATGTTTAAGATGCAGCTCATTGGCAGTGAGTAGTTCAAGGGTGCATAAATATAATTTAGGTTCTGACTTTTGAAGGTTAATGCCACATTCAACAATATTTCAGCAATATCGTGGCGTTGAGTTTTATTGGTGGAGGACACTGGAGTAATCGGAGAAAACCACCGACCTGCCGCAAGTTACTGATAAACTTTGTCACATAATGCTATATCAAGTACACCTCGCCATGAGCGGGATTCGGACTCGCAACTATGGTAATTATAGACACTGATCGTATAGGTAGCTGTAAATCCAACTACCATACTATTACGACCATGACGGCCCCCAATAAAACTCAACCGTTATGTATTTGAAATTAGTGGCACTAAATGCCAGTAACTCATTCCGAACATATTACTAAATTTGATGTTTTCCTTAATATTTTAGATATACGATTGGTTAACGGACAATTTCCATGGCAAGGTCGTGTAGAAGTTTTCTATAATAATCGGTGGAGTACAATTTGTGACCGCTTATTTGACAGAAATGAGGCACAAGTAATATGTTCTATGCTCGGATACGACAGAAATGGGTATTCTTTTTATTAGCGCTTGTAAAGGACTATTCCACAAATATTACAAGAAAAGTTCTGGAAATTATTATGTTTAACTATTATAAAAATCACATATTGTTGTTGAATTAACATTAGAGAAGACTGAAAGGACAAGCAGAACAACGACAGCCAAAAAACTGAAAAAACGAAGCAAAAAAAAAGAAAGAAAAAGCAGAAAATAAAAAGAAACAAACAAAAAACAAAAACAAAGTAACAATTGTCTTTACGTATAAAGTTTGAGGATACCAAAAGGATAATCAGAAGCCATAACTCGAAGGACAGACAATACAATGGCCAAAGAAAAAGGACAAAATGATAATCAACGGTCTGCAAAACATACAGAAAACTAAAGATCAAGAAGTGAGGGTCAACTCAGGTACCGAACAAATAAGGGTAATAACAAAATTACCGAACTCCGAACAATCTTACAAAGGGAAAGTCAAAACTCATAATTATATAAACAGACAAAATCAGTCAACATACTAAGACAAATAAGAAAAAACGGGAACAAACTCAGATGCTTCACATGTGCCACCTTTCGTGTTACTCTTGTTTCAAACCCTGTAAAAGTCATGAATGACCGGATTGTGATTGCGACAAACGGAACATATTCGTGATCATTTGTGACACAGATAGTCCACAGCCGTTAACCAACTCATGTTGGCGACATTATTTTTTTCGAAGTGATGATTTCAACTTAACCACTAGTAACCCTTGTCTGAGTAGCTTCCTTCTCAGCAGCAACCCTTTATGAAGGAAATCATGGTAGTAACCACAATTTATGACGTATCGGAACAAGGAATTGCATCCCTTATCCTTGGTTCCTGCCCATTCTAGCAATATATCAGTCTTTTCATCGAGGTGAGATTCGGCGATGGAGTATATCAAAATATGCAAAGAAAGTATACGACCTATTGCTTAATCACTGACAAATTGCATTCACATATAGCCGTATCGAGTACACTTTCCATTCCCGGGAAGGAAACTCAATATTCCAGCAGTGATAGGCACTGATTGCATCGATGAATATAAATCATCTACTCTCCTGGTTTTAAAAGACATATACAGAATGCTATTTTTTGAATAACATAGTAGTATATTTTCACTAAATAATGCTAGGTGTGGGGATTTCATTGATCGCATCTATCTCATTGAGCTTGAAATAAAGGATACCACAGATACAGATAAGTCTGCTTCATACCTTGACCTACACCTCAAAATTGACAGTGAGGGGTTGTTAAGAACGAATCTTTACGAGATGATTTCAATTTGCCCATCGTGAAATATCCATTCATATGTAGCAACATTTCAGCAGCACTGGCATATGGAGTATATATCTCTCAGTTGATACGATATTCTAGAACTTGTGGTTCCTATCAGGATTTCCTTGATATAGGGTTGCTGGTAGCAAGGAAGCTACTGAATAAAGGGTTCCTTTTGGTTAAATTGAAGTTATTAATTCGAAAGTTTTATGGTCGCAACCATGACTTGGTTGATCGTTATGGAATATCTGTGTCACAAATGACCACGGATATGTTCCACTTGTCGCAAGCACTTCCCGGTCCTTTCCTCGTTCATAACTTATCACCAGGTCTGTTACTAGATTAACATGATGGGTTGTCACTAGTGGAGCAGGAACTGCTTACACTTCCGGAGCACATGAGATCATTCCCGGTTTTTAGTTGGGTTCGTGTTACTCGATCGTATGTTTTCTATGTATGTTTTGTAGATCGTTGTTTGTCCTTTTGTATTTTTTTTCTTTTGGCCATTGTGATGTCTGTTTTTCGATATGCGGATCCTGATTACCTCTTTGGTATCTTCAAACTCTTCTTTGTACTTGCCAAATTTTTCTTAGAAAAAATCTTAAGGTTCCCTGTTTTACAATATATCATTTCCCCAAGGTTATTAAGAGACTACACATGTTCCCATTTGAAACATACCACTAAATTTATCAATTTTTAAAATGTAAGTCAATCTATAAGACATTTTATAATAGCTTAAACAGGTAGCATTAACATACATGTATTTGTACTCATATATTATACCTATTTACTAATTAAGGATAGAATAGTCAAGATCTATTATCCAGAATGCAACTTTGAATATATTTAACAAGTGTCTAGTTTCGGAGCACTCCAGGTTTTTAATGGGGTTCATGTTACTCGATCTTTAGTTTTATGTGTATGTTTTGTAGATTGTTGATTGTCCTTTTGTAATTTTTCTTTTGGCCATTGTTTTATCTGTTCTTCTCCGATTTATGGATTCGTATCACCCCTTTGGTGTCTTTAAGCTCTTCTCACAGTCTTATGATATTCGACGACACTTTTCCTTCTTAGTCAAAAATATCATCCAATGGGACAGCAAAACTTAGGGAAAATAGCTTCAAAGATGCGATTCAGTAATTTTGTCCAGAGAGCATGTTTTTTCAAATATTGTATTCTGCTGACAAGACCTGAATGTAGACAAATATTATATCATCGTACATAAAGTTGCAGTCATCACTACCAATATAATTCTTACCTTTCTCTTCAATGATAAATTACATATGTTTTAACGATATTAAACGGTGATTGTCTTTAGTGGAACAGTTATTGCTTACCCTTCCAGAGCTCAATCTATTGCTGTCTGTTTATTGATTAGTAGACAATATTTGTCTTTACGTTCTTAGTTCCGAGTTGTGATGTCTGTTACGATATCCCCATACAAACGATGTGCAGTTCATATTTGCCCTTAGTGGTTTGTAGGAGGGAGCATGTCTTGTTTGTAGGAGGGTACATGTCTTGTTTGTAGGAGGGTACATGCCTTGTTTGTAGGAGGGTACATGTCGTGTTTGTAGGAGGGTACATGTCTTGTTTGTAGGAAGGTACATGTCATGTTTGTAGGAGAGTACATGTCATGTTTGTAGGAGGGTACATGTCATGTTTGTAGGAGGGTACATGTCGTTTTTTGTAGGAGGGTACATGTCTTGTTTGTAGGTGGGTACATGTTATGTTTGTAGAACGGTACATGTCTTGTTTGTAGTAGGGTGCATGTCTTGTTTGTAGGAGGGTACATGTCTTGTGTGTAGTAGGGTGCATGTCTTGTTTGTTGGAGGATACATGTCTTGTTTGTAGTAGAGTGCATGTCCTGTTTGTTGGAGGGTACATGTCTTGTTTGTAGGAAGGTAAATGTCTTGTTTGTAGGGGTGATACATGTCGTGTTTGCGTTGTTTGTGATTGTTTGCGTATATTGATGTCCAACACATATTGTGTTTTTCGTGTTGTTTTTTGTTGTCTTGTGTGCCCTATGTCGTCAGTTTCTCTGGATTTTCTTTTAATTAGCCGTTTGGTATTCTATAACGTTTATTTGAGACATTTGGTAGATGCATATATTGTAAAGTCTAACATAATGCGATAAATTCTGTTTTTGTCATTGCTGCTAAAATATCTTCCAGGTTTAGTGTTTATTACGATACATTGTGAGTGAAAATAAAAGCCGACTTAGAATCATAGTGCAAATAAATATAATTTTAGGAATTTCCAAGCTTATGGTGGTGCCGCCTTTGGACAAGGTAATGGGCCAATAATGTTGGACGGTTTGAATTGTAATGGAAACGAGACTGATATATCTGAATGCCCTTATCACGGCTGGTTAATAAGCAGCTGTCATCACCAACAAGATGCGGGTGTTTCTTGTAGTGAGTATACCTTTAATAGATCTTACCTTTTCAGATAATGTTGACATAACTTAATAAGTATATATTTTATATAACTTAATTTGTCTAATAATGTTGGCCATATTTAATAAGTATATTGTTAAAATATAGCTTAATTTGTCTGATATGTTGGCCATATTTAATAAGTATATCTTTTATATAACTTAATTTGTCTGATAATGTTGGCTATATTTAATAAGTATATCGTTTATATAAGTTAATTTGTCTGATACTGTTGGCCATATTTAATAAGTATATATTTTATATAGCTTAAATTGTCTGATAATGTTGGCTATATTTAATAAGTATATCTTTTATATAACTTCATTTGTCTGATAATATTGGCTATATTTAATAAGTATATCTTTTATATAACTTCATTTGTCTGATAATATTGGCTATATTTAATAGGTATATCTTTTATATAACTTAATTTGTCTGATAATGTTGGCCATATTTAATAAGTATATCTTTTATATAGCTTAATTTGTCTGATTATGTTGGCCATACTTAAATGTCAAAAATGTCAAAAATCAGAGACCATAATTCGAAGAGGTAGAGACAGCGCAATGCAGAACAAAAAGACAAAAAAATACTAGACAGACAATTTAACTGCAGACGACAGTTTTCAACTCAGGGTGGGGGATATCTGAAGAAATATTTAATGACAAAGTAATTCTAAAAGGGAGTTGATGTAAGCACGCAATCGGTTAATAGGACAGATCACCGTTGATGATAGTAAGGGTGAACTCTGATTTTACAATCTATGATTTGCTAATGTTTCCAACATACCGACAACAAGAAAGCCATAATTGCATTGCTGATTGTTAAGAAGAGTTTGAATATACCACTTGATACTCTTGTTAAAAACTCTGTGGTAATTCATGAATAAGGAGAGAAACGGATTGTGATTTAAAAAAAAAAACGGAACTGATCCGTAGTAAATTGTGACACAGATAGTCCGTGGCGATTAAGTCATGGCGGTCATGTAAAACTTTCGAAGTGATAACAAACGATTTAAGAAAATAATATCCAATTACATTGTATTTTCATTTCAGATCCTACAGAACTAAACACTACAGGTAATGTTTATCTTATTTTTATTATTTTTGAATAATTCATAATTAAGATCAACACTTGTTGATGGTCATGTGAACCGTTGCTTGCCATCAGTTTGTTAAATATCACCGCAGAAACTGCTCTGCAAAATTAACCCAAACTGGATTGTAATATTCCTTGACAGGTTTCTTCTCACATTATGCATGACACTCCCGATATTAATTCAAAATGTCCACCGTCACCGGAAATTTAAGTTTCTTCAATTGACAATTGCGGCTTTATCTTATGTCAGAATTGAGCTGACATTTAAACTGCAGCTCATTGACAGTGAGTAGTTCACGGGTACATAAATATAATTTAGGTTTTGACTTTCGTAGTTTAATGCCACATTCTATAATATTTCAGCAATATCGTGGCGTTGAGTTTTATTGGTGGAGGACACCGGAGTATTTGGAAAAAACCACCGACGTGCCGCAAGTTACTGAAAAACTTTGTAGCACAATGTTATATCGAGTACACCTCGCCATGAGCGGGATTCAATCTCGCAACTTTAGTAATGATAGACGCTGATCGCATGAGTAGTTGCAAAACCAACTACCGTATTATTGAGACCACGACGGCCCCCAATAAAACTGTCCACCATTGTGTATCTAACATTAGTGGCTCTTAATACTAGTAACTCATTCCCAACATATTAATTAATTTGATGTTTTACTTCATATTTTAGATATACGATTGGTTAATGGACAATACCGATGGGAAGGTCGTGTAGAAGTATTATATAATAATTCGTGGGGTACAATTTGTGACGACAGTTTTGGCAGAAAGGAGGCACAAGTAATATGTTCTATGCTCGGATACGACAGAAACGGGTATTCTTTTTATTAGCGCTCGTAAAGGACTATTCCACAAATATTACAAGAACAGTTCTAGTAATTATTACGTTTAACTATTATAAAAATCACAAATTGTTGTTGAATTAACATTAGAGAAGACTGAAAGGACAAGCAATTAATAATGGTACAAGACACAGAACAAAGGCAAGCAAATACAAAACAAAACAAAGCAAAAACAAAACAAAACAAAACAAAGCAAAAACAAAACAAAAACAAAAACAAAACCAAAAACGAAAACAAAGTATAATTGGTCTCTACCTAATGAAGTTTGATGATACCAAAGGGATAACCAGAAGCCATAGCTTGAAAGACAGACAATACAATGGCCAAAGAAAAAGGTCAATATGATGATCAACGATCTGCAAAACATTATTCAGAAAACTAAAGATCAAGAAACGCGAACCCTATGATAAATCTAGGTTGAACTCTGGTACCCAGAGAGGCATATTTGTTCCTGCTCTACATGAGATACCCGTCGTATTACATCTTAACGACACGAACCACATCTGATATGAAAATCTTGCTTGATGCCAGTACATGTGAAGACATTCATATAACGTTAAAAAAAGATAACCCAAACTGAGGTCAAGACAAATCGAAAATTGATTTATGAGGAAATCATAGCGGACATCACAACATGGAACTAAACACGCAAGGACATGAGTTCTCCCCGGTTTGTAGTGGGGTTCGTGTTACTCGATCGTTAGTTTTATATATATGTTTTATAGATCGTTGTTTGTCCGTTTGTGTTTGTTTCTTTTAGCCATTGTGATGTCTGTTCTTCTTCGATATATGGATTCTCATTACCCCTTTGGTATCTTGAAGCTCTTCTTTGGACTTGCCAAACTTTTTAGAAAAAGCTAAAGTTCACTGTTTTACAATATATCATTTACCCAAGGTTATTAGGGGATTAATTAAAGTCCACATGTTCTCATTTGAAAAATACAACTAAATGTATTGATTTTTAAAACCAACATTCAATCTATAAGGCATTTTATTATCGCTTAAACAGGTAGCATTAACATACCATGCATTTGTTCTCGTATATTATACCTATTTACTAATCAAGGATAGAATAGTCAATATTTCGGTTTTTATCATTTATCAGAATGCAACTTAGAATATATTTAACAAGTGATAAGCGAAGCCTAGTTCCGGGGCACCTGAGTTTACCCCCAGGATTTTAGTGAGTTTCGTGTTACTCGATCTTTAGTTTGATGTGCATGTTTTGTAGATCGTTGTTTGCCTGTTTTTCCTTTTTGTTTTGCCCATTATTTTGTCTGTTCGTCTTCGATTAATGGATTATGAGTCTCCTTTGGTATCTTTAAATGTATCTCACAGTCTTAAAATATTTCACGACACTTTTACTCCTTATCAAAGCAAATTATCCAATGCGAAAGCGAGACGTAGGAAAACTACCTTCGAAGTTGCGCATCAGTAATGTTGTCCTGATAGCATGTTTTTTTTCAAGCATTGTATTCTGCTGACAAATCCGGAATGTAAAAAAATCATGACTTGGTTAAGGGTTGCGAAATATTCTGTGTCACATTAGAATACGACGGATATGTTACGTTTGTTGTATTACCAATATAGTTTTTCATTTTTTCTCCAAAGATTGATTACAGAATTGTTAGTGATAGTTAACAAAAACAGTAATTGTTTTTAGTGGAGCTAATGTGCATCCCCGGTTAACTATAATTTTGTGTATATTGCTTAGTAGAAAACGTGTGTCTTTATGTTCTAAGTTCCGTGTTGTAATGTCCCTTGCGATTGTCGAATAAAAACGATGTTCGGTTCGTATTTGCCGTCAGTGGTTTGTAGGAGGGAGCATGTCCTCTTTGTAGCAGGGAGCATGTCGTGTTTGTGGTTTTTATGCTTGCTTGTGTATAATGTTGTCCAACACATATTGTGTTTTTGGTTTTGTTTTTCTTCGTCTTGTGTTGCCAGTTTCTCTGGATTGTCTTTTTTATATTAGCCGTTTGGTATTCTCTAACGTTTATATTAATCATTTGGTGTATGCACACATTGTACAGTCTAAAATAATGCGACAAGTACTGTTTTTGTCATTGATATCAAAAGGTCAACAAGGTTTCGTGTTTAGTACTACACACTACGAAAGAGTACACATAAATATCATTTTAGGAATATCCAAGCTTATAGTGTGGCCACCTTTGGACAAGGTAAAGGGCCAATAATGTTGGACGATTTAAATTGTAATGGACACGAAACTGATATATCTGAATGTCCTTCTAATGGCTGGTTTACAAACAACTGTGGTCACAACGAAGATGCTAGTGTTTCTTGTAGTGAGTATATCTTTAATATTGCTTAATTTGTCTGATAATGTTGGCCATATTTAATAAGTATATCTTTTATATAGCTTATTTTGTCTGATAATGTTGGCCATATTTAATAAGCATGTCTTTTATAAAGCTTTATTTATCTCATTATGTTGGCCATACTTAAATGTCAAATATTATTATGTAATCATTTGACGAATTAAGGATATTGACAATGCATTGACAACTTAACATCAGCATTTGTAATATCTCTGTTCCTTTGTAAAGTCAGAAGGTGCCTCGACCTCATTAAAGGAAATAATTAACAAAAGAAAACGACAAATTCGAGAAAAAAAGAAACAAATTACACCGACAAAAGAATATTCATCAATACAGACGAAAGAAGGACCCGGGTGGCTCAGTGAGTTAGGTAGTTGGATTACCTAACAACTCGTACAGGCATATCACCAATACGGCGTGGGTTCGGGCCCGGCTTTGTAAATTACAAAAAGGTTGCACTCGACTCGTGGCAGCAAGTGATAAAGCTTACCAGTTTCGGTGGTTCTCTCCGGGTATTCTGCCTTCTTCCACCACTAAAGCTGGTGGCCATGATATAGCTGAAATATTGTTGAAAGTGGCACAATAAATCAAATCAAATCTGAATAAAGATAAGTACTCAAGAGAAACATTTATCAAACTAAACTATGAACGCCATGTTCTTCGTCACTTATATATATTCACATTGTGTCGGCTCGTCATTGATTGATCGATTCAATTCAATTTTCTTAAAAATAAAACGAAAAATGTTAAGGTTTAAAACCCTATAATATAATACCACAATAGAACAATGATTGATTGACTGGTTGTTGCTTAAGTCAAGTGAGTAGTAGTTAAGCTATGCTACTGACGAGAATCCCAAATGTTTGAATAGCAAGTCAGAGGCCACAATTCGAAGGATAGACAATGTAATGGGGGCCAAAAGGACGAGAACAAAAAGACAAAAAATACTAGACAGACAATTAAAGATTGATCTACCTGAACTGCACAGACCACAGAAAAAATTAGCTTTCAACTCGGGGGAGGGGGGGGGAAGGGAATCTCTGGGGAAATATTTAATGATGAATAAGGGTAATAACAAAATTACCGAACTCCGAACAATCTTACAAAGGGAAAGTCAAAACGCATAATTATATAAACAGACAAATTCAGTCAACAACCGGAAAACTGTGAAAACCGTAATGACCCTGAATTGGTACAGGCATTTCTAAAGAAATGGTGGTTGAATAAGATTTTAAAGTGCCAAAGCTCCCGCTCTCATTACGGTTCAAAGGTTCCGGCTGTCACTATAACAGTAATTAAATACAGGAACAAAATAGGTAAAATAGTTGTCAAAGCAGTACCATATTGGGTGACGTAAATGTAAAAAATATTTTTACGTAGCACATTGATAAAAAAAACATCTTTGACATTTTTCTTGACTTCTTTACCTTTATACATTTTCACTCTATAAAAACGGATCGCTTATAATCGTTTCTGCAGAGACGTAATATAGTTCGACAAGATCTTGGTATCGGAATATAAACTTTTAAGAGATTGAATAAGGCGAATCTTTCTATAGCCCTTTTATACAAGGGAGTTATAAAAGGAAATAATTAAGAAAATAAAGTGACAAATTCGTGAAAAAAAGAAGAAATACACCGATAAATAATAATAAAGTCGATGGTGAACACCATGTTCTCGGGGACCTACATATCTTATATTGTGTCGTCTCGTCGTTGATTGGTCGATTCAATTAAATTTTGTTAAAAATAAAACGAAACATTTTAAAGTTTAAAACCCTATAATATAACACCACAATAGAACAATGATTGATTGACTGGTTGTTGTCTAACGTCAATGAGCTTAGCTATACCAATGACGAGAAAACCAAAAGTTTGAACGTACTAAATAGCAAGTTAGAGACAATGCAATGGTGGCCAAATTGACAAGAACAGAAAGACAGACTAGACAGAAAATTAAAGATTGATCAACCGAAACTGCACGGACCATAACTCAGGTGAGAAATCTCTGAGAAAATAATTAATGATGAACCAATTCTACAAGGGAGTGGATGTAAGTACGCAATCAATCAATAGGACAGATCAACGTTGATGATAGTAACGGTGAATGATGATTTTACAATCTATGATTTGCCAATTTTTCTAACATATCGACAACAAAAAACCTGTAATTGCTATTCTGAAAAACTGTCTTAAAACTTTGATAATTTTCCATCGCTGATTGTTAAGAAGGGTTGGAATATAGCACTTGGGACACCTATAGTGACTCTCTTGTTAAAAACTATGGGGTAAAATAACTCGGATGCTCCACATGGGTCACCCTTCGTGTTACTATTGTTACAAACACTGTATTCATATAACGTTAACAAAACATAAAGCAAAACGGAGGTCAATGCGAATCGAAAACCAATTGATGAGGAAATCATAGCGGACATCACAACACGGAACTAAACACTAACCCCACTCGGACAAATACAAAAAAACCCTGAGTGAACTCAGGTGCTACACCCGTGGCACCCTTCGTGTTACTCTTGCAACAAACACTGTAATAAGTCATGAATTAGAAAGGACCGAATTGTCATTACAACAAACGGAACATATTCGTAGTCAGTTGTGACACAGATATTATGTTGCAGTTAACTCATGGTGGTGGTGTAAACCTTTCGAAGTGATAACAAATGATTGACGAAAATAATATCCAATAATATTGTATTTTCATTTCAGATGTAAGCACTACAGGTAATGTTTATATTATTTTATTACTTTTGAATAATTCATAATAAAGATCAATTCTTGTTGATGGTCATGTGAACTGTTGCTTGCCATCAGTTTGTTAAATATCTCCGCAGAAACTGCTCTGGAAAAAAATCCCAATTTTGATTGTAATATTCCTTGAGGGGTTTCCTCTCACATTATGCACGATATTCCAGATATTAATTCAAAATGTTCACCGTCACCAGAAATTTAAGTTTCTGCAATTGACAATTGCGGCTTTATTTTGTGTCAGAATGAGTTGACATTTAAACTGCAGCTCATTGACAGTGAGTAGTCTTAAGGGTATATAAATATAATTTAGGTTTTCACTTTTCAAGTTTAGCGCCACATGCAGCAATATTTCAGCAATATCGTGGAGCACAGTTTTATAGGTGGACACGGGAGTATTTGGAGAAAACCACCGACCTGGCGCAAGTTACTGATAAACTTTGTAGTATAATTTTATATCGAGTACACCTTGCCATGAATGGGATTCGATCTCACAACTGTAGTAATGATTGACTAATGTTAGTGGATCGCCACGGAACTCAGGAAAGTTAAGCTATCTACTGATGAGAATATCAAAAGTTTGAATAACAAGTCAGAGGCCATAATTTGAAGATGGACAGACAATGCAATGGTGACCAAAAGGAAGAGAACAACAAGACAAAAAATACTAGACAGAAAATTAAAGATTGATCAACCGGAACCGCCCCGACCACAGAAAAAAAATGAGTATTCAACTCGTGGGAGGAATCTCTGAGAAAATATTTAATGATGAACCAATTATACAAGGGAGTGGATGTAAACACGCAATCAATCAATAGGACAGATCAACGTTGGAGATAGTCATGGTGAATGTTGATTTTGCAATCTACGATTTGCCAATGTTTCTACCATATCGACAACAAAAAAGCCATAATTGCTATTCTGAGAAACTGTCTTAAAACTTTGATAATTTGTTCATTGTTGATTGTTTAGAATGGTATGAACATACCACTTGGGACACCTGCAGTGATAATCATGTTAAAAATATGTGGTAAGCTATGAATAGGTACCGGACCGAATTGTGATTAAGAAAAACGGAACATATCCGTGGTCATTTGTGACACAGATAGTCCGTGGCGGTTAAGTCATGGTGGTTGTGTACAATTTTCGAAGTGATAACAAACGATTTAAGAAAATAATATCCAATAACATCGTATTTTCATTTCAGACGAGACAGAACTAAACACTACAGGTAATGTTTATATTATTTTTATTATTTTTAAATAATTCATAATTAAGATCAACCCTTGTTCATGGTCATGTGAACCGTTGCTTTCCATCAGTTTTTTAAATATCACTGCAGAAACTGCTCTGCAAAATTAACCCAAGCTGGATTGTAATATTCTCTGAGAGCTTACTTCTCACATTATGCACAGCAGTCCCGATATTAATTCAAAATGTCCACCGTCACTGGAAATTTGAGTTTTTCCAATTGACAATTGCGGCTTTATATTCTGTCAGAATTGAGCTGAAGTTTAAACTGCAGCTCATTGGCAGTGAGTAGTTCAAGGGTGCATACATATAAGTTAGGTTCTGACTTTTGAAGTTTAACGCCACATTCAACAATATTTCAGCGATATCGTGGCGTTGAGTTTTATTGGTGGAGGACATCGGAGTAATCGGAGAAAACCACCGACCTGCCACAAGTAACTGATCAACTTTGTCACATAATGCTATATCAGGTATATCTTGCCATGAGCGGGATTCGGACTCACAACTATGGTAATGATAGACACTGATCGCATAGGTAGCTGTAAATCCAGCTACCATACTATTACGACCACGACGGCCCCCAATAACATATTACAACATTTGATGTTTTCCTGAATATTTTAGATATACGATTGGTTAACGGACAATACCCATGGCAAGGTCGTGTAGAAGTATTCTATAATTATCGATGGAGTACAATTTGTGACGACAGATTTGACAGAAAGGAGGCACAAGTAATATGTTCTATGCTCGGATACGACGGAAATGGGTATTCTTTTTATTAGCGCTTGTAAAGGACTATTCCACAAATATTACAAGAAAAGTTGTAGAAATTATTACGTTTTAAATATTATAAAAATAATATATTGTTGTTGAATTAACATTACAGAAGACTAAAAGGACAAGCAGAACAACGGCAACCAAAAAACTGAAAAAACAAAGCAAAAAAAAAAAAGAAACAAACAAAAAACAAAGTAATAATTGTCTTTGTGTAAAAAGTTTGATGATACCAAAGGGATAATCGGAAGCCATAACTCGAAGGACAGACGATACAATGGCAAAAAAAAAGGACAAAATGATAATCAACGATCTGCAAAACATTATACAGAAAACTAAAGGTCAAGAAACGCGAACCCTACGACAAATCGAGGGTGAACTCGGGTACCTAGAGAGGGATAACTGTGTTCCTGCTCCACATGATATCCTGTCGTGTTTCTTTTTAGCGACTCGAACATCATCTGATAGGAATATCGTGCTGGACGCCAGTATATGTGAAGACAATCGTATTTCATTAACAACACATAAAACCACACGCAGGTCAAAACGAATCGAACATCGTTTTATGGGGAAATTGTAGCAGAGATCACAGCACAGAATAAAACACGCAATTTGACAACAGCAACAACACAAATCCACTAAGACAAATAAGAAAAAACGAGAGCGAAACTTTACGAGATGATTTCAATTTGCCCATCGTGAACTTTCCATTCATACGTAGCAACATTTCAGCAGCACTTGCATATGGAGTATATATCTCAGTTGATACGATATTCTAGAGCTTGTGGTTCCTATTAGGATATCCTTGATATAGGGTTGCTGCTAACAAGGAAGCTACTAAGCAAAGGGTTCCTCTTAGTTAAATTGAAGTCATCAATTCGAAAGTTTTATGGTTGCAACCCTGACTTGGTTGACCGTTATGGAATATCTGTGTCACAAATGACCACAGGTATGTTCCACCTGTCGCAAGCACTTCCCGATCCTTTCCTCGTTCATGACTTATCACCAGGTTTGTAACTAGATTAACATGACGGGTGTCACTAATGGAGCAGGAACTACTAACCCTTCCGGAGCACATGAATTCACTCCCGGTTTTTAGTTGGGTTCGTGTTATTCGATCGTTAGTTTTCAATGTATGTTTTGTAGACCGTTGTTTGTCCTTTTGTATTTTTTTCTTTTGGCCATTGTGATGTCTGTTTTTCGATATGCGGATTTTGATTACCTCTTTGGTATCTTCAAACTCTTCTTTGGACTCGCAAATTTTTTTTAAGAAAAAATCTAAGGTTCCCTGTTTTACAATATATCATTTACCCAAGGTTATTAAGAGATTACACATGTTCCCATTTGAAACATACCACTACATTTATCAATTTTTAAAAGCAACATGTAAGTCAATCTATAAGGCATTTTATAATAGCTTAAACAGGTAACATTATCATACATGTATTTGTACCCATATATTATACCTATTTACTAATTAAGGATAGAATAGTAGAAATTTATTATCAGAAAGCAGCTTTGAATATATTTAACAAGTGATAAGCGATGTCTAGTTTCGGAGCACTCCAGGTTTTTAATGGGGTTCATGTTACTCGATCTTTAGTTTTATGTGTATGTTTTGTAGATTGTTGTTTTTCCTTTTGTAATTTTTCTTTTGGCCATTGTTTTATCTGTTCTTCTCCGATTGATGGATTCTTATTACCCCTTTGGTATCTTTAAGCTCTTCTCACAGTCTTATGATATTCGACGACACTTTTCCTTCTTAGTTAAAAATATCATCCAATACGACAGCAAAACTTAGGGAAAATAGCTTCGAAGTTGCGCTTCAGTAATTTTGTCCCGAGAGCATGTTTTTTCAAACATTGTATTCTGCTGACAAGACCTGAATGTAGACAAATATTAATTCATCGTACATAAAGTTGCAGTCATCACTTCAAACATTTGACGGTCACCATCATGACTTGTTTAAGCGTTACGAAATATCTGTGTCACATTAGAAGACGACGGATATGTTCCGTTTGTTGCACTACCTATATAGTTATTGCCTTTCTCTTCAATGATAAATTACATAAGTTTTAACGATATTAAACGGTGATTGTCTTTATTGGAGCAGGTATTGCTTACCCTTCCAGAGCTCAATCTATAGCTGTCTGTTTATTGATTAGTAGACAATATGTGTCTTTACGTTCTTAGTACCGTGCTGTGATGTCTGTTACGATATCCGCATACAAACGATGTTCGGTTCGTATTTGCCCTCAATGGTTGTTTGAAGGGGGGAGCATGTGTTGTTTTTAGGAGGGTACATGTCTTGTTTGTAGGAGGGTACAAGTGTTGTTTGTAGGAGGGTACATGTCATGTTTATAGGAGGGTACATGTAGTGTTTGTAGAAGGGTACATGTCTTGTTTGTAGGAGAGTACATGTAGTGTTTGTAGGAGGGTACATGTCGTGTTTGTAGGAGGGTACATGTTGTGTTTGTAGGAGTGTACATGTCGTGTTTGTAGTAGGGTACATGTTGTGTTTGTAGGAGGGTACATGATGTGTTTGTAGGAGGGTACATGTTGTGTTTGTAGGAGGGTACATATCTTTTTTGTAGGAGGGTACATATCTTGTTTGTAGGAGGGTACATGTCGTGTTTGTAGGAGGGTACATGTCGTGTTTGTAGGAGGGTACATGTCTTGTTTGTAGGAGAGTACATTTCGTGTTTGTAGTAGGGTACATGTCATGTTTGTAGTAGGGTACATCTCTTGTTTGTAGGAGGGTACATGTTGTGTTTGTAGGAGGGTACATGTCATGTTTGTATGACGGTACATGTCTTATTTGTAGGAAGGTACATGTATTGTTTGTAGGAGGGTACATGTCATGTTTGTAGGAGGGTACATGTCGTGTTTGTAGGAGAGTACATGTCGTGTTTGTAGGAGAGTACATGTCTTGTTTGTAGGAGAGTACATGTCGTGTTTGTAGGAGGGTACATGTCTTGTTTGTAGGAGAGTACATGTCGTGTTTGTAGGACGGTACATATCTTGTTTGTAGGAGGGTACACGTCTTGTTTGTAAGAGGGTACATGCCGTGTTTGTAGGAGAGTACATGTCTTGTTTGTAGGAGAGTACATGTCGTGTTTGTTGGAGGGTACATGTTTTGTTTGTAGGAGTGTACATGTCTTGTTTGTAGGAGGGTACATGTCTTGTTTGTAGGAGGGTACATGTCATGTTTGTAGGAGGGTACATGTTTTGTTTGTAGGAGTGTATATGTCTTGTTTGTAGGAGGGTACATGTCTTGTTTGTAGGAGTGTACATGTCTTGTTTGTAGGAGAGTACATTTTGTGTTTGTAGGAGGGTACATGTCTTGTTTGTAGGAGGGTACATGTCATGTTTGTAGGAAGGTACATGTTGTGTTTGTAGGAGGGTACATGTCATGTTTGTAGGAGGGTACATGTCATGGTTGTAGGAGAGTACATGTCGTGTTTGTAGGAGTGTACATGTCTTGTTTATAGGAGGGTACATGTCATGTTTGTAGGAGTGTACATGTCTTGTTTGTAGGAGTGTACATGTCATGTTTGTAGGAGGGTACATGTCTTGTTTGTAGGAGTGTACATATCTTGTTTGTAGGAGGGTACATGTTGTGTTTGTAGGAAGGTACATGTTGTGTTTGTAGGAGGGTACATATTGTGTTTGTAGGAGGGTACATGTCTTGTTTGTAGGAGAGTACATGTCATGTTTGTAGGAGTGTACATGTCTTGTTTGTAGGAGGGTACATGTTGTGTTTGTAGGAGGGTACATGTCTTGTTTGTAGGAGGGTACATGTCATGTTTGTAGGAGTGTACATATCTTGTTTGTAGGAGGGTACATGTCTTGTTTGTAGGAGAGTACATGTCGTGTTTGTAGGAGGGTACATGTCATGTTTGTAGGAGTGTACATATCTTGTCTGTAGGAGGGTACATGTCTTGTTTGTAGGAGAGTACATGTCGTGTTTGTAGTAGGGTACATGTCTTGTTTGTAGGAGGGTACATGTCTTGTTTTTAGGAGGGTACATGTTGTGTTTGTAGGAGTGTACATGTTGTGTTTCTAGGAGTGTACATGTCATGTTTGTAGGAGGGTACATGTTGTGTTTGTAGGAGTGTACATGTCATGTTTGTAGGAGGGTACATGTTGTGTTTGTAGGAGGGTACAAGTTGTGTTTGTAAGAGGGTACATGTCATGTTTGTAGGAGTGTACATGTCTTGTTTGTAGGAGGGTACATGTTGTGTTTGTAGGAGGGTAAATGTCTTGTTTGTAGGAGAGTACATGTAGTGTTTGTAGGAGTGTACATGTCATGTTTGTAGGAGGGTACATGTCTTGTTTGTAGGAGGGTACATGTTTTGTTTGTAGGAGGGTACATATCTTGTTTGTAGGAGGGTACATGTTGTGTTTGTAGGAGGGTACATGTCATGTTTGTAGGAGTGTACATATCTTGTTTGTAGGAGAGTACATGTCATGTTTGTAGTAGGGTACATGTTGTGTTTGTAGGAGTGTACATGTCTTGTTTGTAGGAGGGTACATGTCTTGTTTGTAGCAGAGTACATGTGGTGTTTGTAGGAGGGTACATGTCATGTTTGTAGGAGTGTACATGTCTTGTTTGTAGGAGGGTAGATGTTGTGTTTGTAGGAGGGTACATGTTGTGTTTGTAGGAGGGTACATGTTGTGTTTGTAGGAGGGTACATGTCTTGTTTGTAGGAGTGTACATGTCTTGTTTGTAGGAGGGTACATGTTGTGTTTGTAGTAGGGTACATGTCTTGTTTGTAGGAGTGTACATGTCTTGTTTGTAGGAGGGTACATGTTGTGTTTGTAGGAGGGTACATGTTGTGTTTGTAGGAGAGTACATGTGGTGTTTGTAGGAGGGTACATGTCTTGTTTGTAGGAGTCTACATATCTTGTTTGTAGGAGGGTACATGTCATGTTTGTAGGAGTGTACATGTCTTGCTTGTAGGAGGGTACATGTTTTGTTTGTAGGAGAGTACATGTGGTGTTTGTAGGAGTGTACATGTCTTATTTGTAGGAGGGTACATGTCTTGTTTGTAGGAGAGTACATGTGGTGTTTGTAGTAGGGTACATGTCTTGTTTGTAGGAGGGTACATGTTGTGTTTGCAGGAGGGTACATGTTGTGTTTTTAGTAGGGTACATGTCTTGTTTGTAGGAGGGTACATGTTGTGTTTGTAGGAGGGTACATGTTGTGTTTGTAGGAGGGTACATGTCTTGTTTGTAGGAGAGTACATGTCATGTTTGTAGGAGGGTACATGTCTTGTTTGTAGGAGAGTACATGTCGTGTTTGTAGGAGGGTACATGTTGTGTTTGTAGGAGGGTACATGTCATGTTTGTAGGAGGGTACATGTCTTGTTTGTAGGAGTGTACATATCTTGTTTGTAGGAGGGTACATGTTGTGTTTGTAGGAGGGTACATGTCTTGCTGGTAGGAGGGTACATGTTGTGTTTGTAGGAGGGTACATGTCATGTTTTTAGGAGGGTACATGTCTTGTTTGTAGGAGGGTACATGTCTTGTTTGTAGGAGGGTACATGTCTTGTTTGTAGTAGGGTACATGTTGTGTTTGTAGGAGGGTACATGTCTTTTTTGTAGGAGGGTACATGTTTTGTTTGTAGGAGGGTACATATCTTGTTTGTAGGAGTGTACATATCTTGTTTGTAGGAGGGTACATGTTGTGTTTGTAGGAGGGTACATATCATGTTTGTAGGAAGGTACATGTCTTGTTTGTAGGAGGGTACACGTCTTGTTTGTAAGAGGGTACATGTCATGTTTGTAGGAGAGTACATGTCATGTTTGTAGGAGTGTACATGTCTTGTTTGTAGGAGAGTACATGTCTTCTTTGTAGGAGGGTACATGTCGTGTTTGTAGAAGGGTACATGTCTTGTTTGTAGGAGGGTACATGTCGTGTTTGTAGAAGGGTACATGTCTTGTTTGTAGGAGAGTACATATCTTGTTTGTAGGAGGGTACATGTCTTGTTTGTAGGAGTGTACATATCTTGTTTGTAGGAGAGTACATATCTTGTTTGTAGGAGGGTACATGTCTTGTTTGTAGGAGGGTACAAGTCTTGTTTGTAGGAGGGTACATGTTGTGTTTGTAGGAGGGTACATGTTGTGTTTGTAGGAGGGTACATGTCGTGTTTGTAGGAGTGTACATATCTTGTTTGTAGGAGGGTACATGTCTTGTTTGTAGGAGAGTACATATCTTGTTTGTAGGAGGGTACATGTCTTGTTTGTAGGAGGGTACAAGTCTTGTTTGTAGGAGGGTACATGTTGTGTTTGTAGGAGGGTACATGTTGTGTTTGTAGGAGGGTACATGTCTTGTTTGTAGGAGTGTACATGTCTTGTTTGTAGGAGGGTACATGTCTTGTTTGTAGGAGGGTACATGTCTTGTTTGTAGGAGGGTACATGTCTTGTTTGTAGGAGGGTACATATCTTGTTTGTAGGAGTGTACATATCTTGTTTGTAGGAGGGTACATGTCTTGTTTGTAGGAGGGTACATGTCTTGTTTGTAGGAGTGTACATATCTTGTTTGTAGGAGGGTACATGTTTTGTTTGTAGGAGGGTACATGTCATGTTTGTAGGAGGGTACATGTCTTGTTTGTAGGAGGGTACATGTCTTGTTTGTAGGAGGGTACATATCTTGTTTGTAGGAGGGTACATGTTGTGTTTGTAGGAGGGTACATGTCTTGTTTGTAGGAGTGTACATATCTTGTTTGTAGGAGGGTACATGTCATGTTTGTAGGAGGGTACATGTCTTGTTTGTAGGAGGGTACATATCTTGTTTGTAGGAGGGTACATGTTGTGTTTGTAGGAGGGTACATGTCTTGCTGGTAGGAGGGTACATGTCGTGTTTGTAGGAGGGTACATGTCTTGTTTTTAGGAGGGTACATGTCTTGTTTGTAGGAGGGTACATGTTTTGTTTGTAGGAGGGTACATGTGTTGTTTGTAGTAGGGTACATGTTGTGTTTGTAGGAGGGTACATGTCATGTTTGTAGAATGGTACATGTTTTGTTTGTAGGAGTGTACATGTCTTGTTTGTAGGAGGGTACAAGTTGTGTTTGTAGGAGGGTACATGTCTTGTTTGTAGGAGAGTACATGTCATGTTTGTAGGAGGGTACATGTCTTGTTTGTAGGAGAGTACATGTCGTGTTTGTAGGAGGGTACACGTCTTGTTTGTAAGAGGGTACATGTCATGTTTGTATGATGGTACATGTCTTATTTGTAGGAGGGTACGTGATGTGTTTGTAGGAGGGTACATGTCTTGTTTGTAGGAGAGTACATGTTATGTTTGTAGGAGGGTACATGTCTTGTTTGTAGGAGAGTACATGTCGTGTTTGTTGGAGGGTACATGTCTTGTTTGTAGGAGGGTACATACCGTGTTTGTATGACGGTACATGTCTTATTTGTAGGAAGGTACATGTATTGTTTGTAGAAGGGTACATGTCTTGTTTGTAGAAGAGTACATGTCGTGTTTTTAGTAGGGCACATGTCTTGTTTGTAGGAGTGTACATGTCTTGTTTGTAGGAGGGTACATGTTGTGTTTGTAGGAGGGTACATGTCATGTTTGTAGGAGGGTACATGTTTTGTTTGTAGGAGTGTACATGTCTTGTTTTTAGGAGGGTACATGTTGTGATTGTAGGAGGGTACATGTCGTGTTTGTAGGAGAGTACATGTCATGTTTGTAGGAGGGTACATGTCTTGTTTGTAGGAGTGTACATGTCTTATTTGTAGGAGGGTACATGTTGTGTTTGTAGGAGGGTACATGTCTTGTTTGTAGGAGAGTACATGTCGTGTTTGTTGGAGGGTACATGTCTTGTTTGTAGGAGGGTACATAACGTGTTTGTATGACGGTACATGTCTTATTTGTAGGAAGGTACATGTATTGTTTGTAGAAGGGTACATATCTTGTTTGTAGGAGGGTACATGTCTTGTTTTTAGGAGGGTACATGTCGTGTTTGTATGAGGGTACATGTCTTGTTTGTAGGAGGGTACATGTCTTGTATGTAGGAGAGTACATTTCGTGTTTGTAGTAGGGTACATGTCTTGTTTGTAAGAGGGTACATGTCATGTTTGTTGGAGGGTACATGTCTTGTTTGTAGGAGTGTACATGACTTGTTTGTAGGAGGGTACATGTTGTGTTTGTAGGAGGGTACATGTCATGTTTGTAGGAGGATACATATTTTGTTTGTAGGAGGGTACATGTCTTGTTTGTAGGAGAGTACATGTCGTGTTTGTAGGAGGGAACATGTCTTGTTTGTAGGAGTGTACATGTCTTGTTTATAGGAGGGTACATGTTATGTTTGTAGGAGTGTACATGTCTTGTTTGTAGGAGGGTACAAGTTGTGTTTGTAGGAGGGTACATGTCTTGTTTGTAGGAGAGTACATGTTATGTTTGTAGGAGGGTACACGTCTTGTTTGTAGGAGAGTACATGTCGTGTTTGTAGGAGGGTACATGTCTTGTTTGTAGGAGGGTACATGTCTTGTTTGTAGGAGAGTACATGTCGTGTTTGTAGGAGGGTACACGTCTTGTTTGTAAGAGGGTACATGTCATGTTTGTTGGAGGGTACATGTCTTGTTTGTAGGAGGGTACATGTTGTGTTTGTAGGAGGGTACATGTCTTGTTTGTAGGAGTGTACATGTCTTGTTTGTAGGAGAGTACATGTCGTGTTTGTTGGAGGGTACATACCGTGTTTGTATGATGGTACATGTCTTATTTGTAGGAAGGTACATGTATTGTTTGTAGAAGGGTACATATCTTTTTTGTAGGAGGGTACATATCTTGTTTGTAGGAGGGTACATGTCGTGTTTGTAGGAGGGTACATGTCGTGTGTGTAGGAGGGTACATGTCTTGTTTGTAGGAGAGTACATTTTTTGTTTGTAGGAGAGTACATGTCGTGTTTGTAGTAGGGTACATGTGATGTTTGTAGGAGGGTACATTTTTTGTTTGTAGGAGAGTACATGTCATGTTTGTAGGAGGGTACATGTCTTGTTTGTAGGAGGGTACATGTCGTGTTTGTAGGAGGGTACATGTCTTGCTTGTAGGAGAGTACATGTCTTGTTTGTAGGAGTGTACATGTCTTGTTTGTAGGAGGATACATGTTGTGTTTGTAGGAGGGTACGTGTCATGTTTGTAGGAGGATACATGTCTTGTTTGTAGGAGGGTACATGTCTTGTTTGTAGGAGAGTACATGTCGTGTTTGTAGGAAGGTACATGTCTTGTTTGTAGGAGTGTACATATCTTGTTTGTAGGAGGGTACGTGTTGTGTTTGTAGGAGGGTACATGTCATGGTTGTAGGAGGGTACATGTCTTGTTTGTAGGAGAGTACATGTCGTGTTTGTAGGAGGGTACATGTCATGTTTGTAGGAGAGTACATGTCGTGTTTGTAGGAGGGTACATGTCGTGTTTGTAGGAGGGTACATGTCTTGTTTGTAGGAGAGTACATGTCGTGTTTGTAGGAGGGTACATGTCATGTTTGTAGGAGAGTACATGTCTTGTTTGTAGGAGGGTACATGTCTTGTTTGTAGGAGAGTACATGTCGTGTTTGTAGGAGTGTACATGTCGTGTTTGTAGTAGGGTACATGTTGTGTTTGTAGGTGGGTACATGTCATGTTTGTAGAATGGTACATGATGTGTTTGTAGGAGGGTACATGTTGTGTTTGTAGGAGGGTGCATATCTTTTTTGTAGGAGGGTACATATCTTGTTTGTAGGAGGGTACATGTCGTGTTTGTAGGAGGGTACATGTCGTGTTTGTAGGAGGGTACATGTCTTGTTTGTAGGAGAGTACATTTCGTGTTTGTAGTAGGGTACATGTCATGTTTGTAGTAGGGTACATCTCTTGTTTGTAGGAGGGTACATGTTGTGTTTGTAGGAGGGTACATGTCATGTTTGTATGACGGTACATGTCTTATTTGTAGGAAGGTACATGTATTGTTTGTAGGAGGGTACATGTCATGTTTGTAGGAGGGTACATGTCGTGTTTGTAGGAGAGTACATGTCGTGTTTGTAGGAGAGTACATGTCTTGTTTGTAGGAGAGTACATGTCGTGTTTGTAGGAGGGTACATGTCTTGTTTGTAGGAGAGTACATGTCGTGTTTGTAGGACGGTACATGTCGTGTTTGTAGGAGGGTACACGTCTTGTTTGTAAGAGGGTACATGCCGTGTTTGTAGGAGAGTACATGTCTTGTTTGTAGGAGAGTACATGTCGTGTTTGTTGGAGGGTGCATGTTTTGTTTGTAGGAGTGTACATGTCTTGTTTGTAGGAGGGTACATGTCTTGTTTGTAGGAGGGTACATGTCATGTTTGTAGGAGGGTACATGTTTTGTTTGTAGGAGTGTACATGTCTTGTTTGTAGGAGGGTACATGTCTTGTTTGTAGGAGTGTACATGTCTTGTTTGTAGGAGAGTACATGTTGTGTTTGTAGGAGGGTACATGTCTTGTTTGTAGGAGGGTACATGTCATGTTTGTAGGAAGGTACATGTTGTGTTTGTAGGAGGGTACATGTCATGTTTGTAGGAGGGTACATGTCATGTTTGTAGGAGAGTACATGTCGTGTTTGTAGGAGTGTACATGTCTTGTTTATAGGAGGGTACATGTCATGTTTTTAGGAGTGTACATGTCTTGTTTGTAGGAGTGTACATGTCATGTTTGTAGGAGGGTACATGTCTTGTTTGTAGGAGTGTACATATCTTGTTTGTAGGAGGGTACATGTTGTGTTTGTAGGAAGGTACATGTTGTGTTTGTAGGAGGGTACATATTGTGTTTGTAGGAGGGTACATGTCTTGTTTGTAGGAGAGTACATGTCATGTTTGTAGGAGTGTACATGTCTTGTTTGTAGGAGGGTACATGTTGTGTTTGTAGGAGGGTACATGTCTTGTTTGTAGGAGGGTACATGTTGTGTTTGTAGGAGGGTACATGTTGTGTTTGTAGGAGAGTACATGTGGTGTTTGTAGGAGGGTACATGTCTTGTTTGTAGGAGTCTACATATCTTGTTTGTAGGAGGGTACATGTCATGTTTGTAGGAGTGTACATGTCTTGCTTGTAGGAGGGTACATGTCTTGTTTGTAGGAGATTACATGTGGTGTTTGTAGGAGTGTACATGTCTTGTTTGTAGGAGGGTACATGTCTTGTTTGTAGGAGAGTACATGTGGTGTTTGTAGTAGGGTACATGTCTTGTTTGTAGGAGGGTACATGTTGTGTTTGTAGGAGGGTACATGTTGTGTTTGTAGTAGGGTACATGTCTTGTTTGTAGGAGGGTACATGTTGTGTTTGTAGGAGGGTACATGTTGTGTTTGTAGGAGGGTACATGTCTTGTTTGTAGGAGAGTACATGTCGTGTTTGTAGGAGGGTACATGTTGTGTTTGTAGGAGGGTACATGTCATGTTTGTAGGAGGGTACATGTCTTGTTTGTAGGAGTGTACATATCTTGTTTGTAGGAGGGTACATGTTGTGTTTGTAGGGGGGTACATGTCTTGCTGGTAGGAGGGTACATGTTGTGTTTGTAGGAGGGTACATGTCATGTTTTTAGGAGGGTACATGTCTTGTTTGTAGGAGGGTACATGTCTTGTTTGTAGGAGGGTACATGTCTTGTTTGTAGTAGGGTACATGTTGTGTTTGTAGGAGGGTACATGTCTTTTTTGTAGGAGGGTACATGTTTTGTTTGCAGGAGGGTACATATCTTGTTTGTAGGAGGGTACATATCTTGTTTGTAGGAGGGTACATGTTGTGTTTGTAGGAGGGTACATATCATGTTTGTAGGAAGGTACATGTCTTGTTTGTAGGAGGGTACACGTCTTGTTTTTAAGAGGGTACATGTCATGTTTGTAGGAGAGTACATGTCATGTTTGTAGGAGTGTACATGTCTTGTTTGTAGGAGAGTACATGTCTTGTTTGTAGGAGGGTACATGTCGTGTTTGTAGAAGGGTACATGTCTTGTTTGTAGGAGTGTACATGTCTTGTTTGTAGGAGGGTACATGTCTTGTTTGTAGGAGAGTACCTGTCGTGTTTGTAGAAGGGTACATGTCTTGTTTGTAGGAGAGTACATATCTTGTTTGTAGGAGGGTACATGTCTTGTTTGTAGGAGTGTACATATCTTGTTTGTAGGAGAGTACATATCTTGTTTGTAGGAGGGTACATGTCTTGTTTGTAGGAGGGTACATGTCTTGTTTGTAGGAGGGTACATGTTGTGTTTGTAGGAGGGTACATGTTGTGTTTGTAGGAGGGTACATGTCGTGTTTGTAGGAGTGTACATATCTTGTTTGTAGGAGGGTACATGTCTTGTTTGTAGGAGGGTACATGATTTGTTTGTAGGAGGGTACATGTCTTGTTTGTAGGAGGGTACATGTCATGTTTGTAGGAGGGTACATGTCATGTTTGTAGGAAGGTACATGTCTTGTTTGTAGGAGGGTACATATCTTGTTTGTAGGAGGGTACATGTTGTGTTTGTAGGAGGGTACATGTCTTGTTTGTAGGAGTGTACATATCTTGTTTGTAGGAGAGTACATGTCATGTTTGTAGGAGGGTACATGTCTTGTTTGTAGCAGGGTACATATCTTGTTTGTAGGAGGGTACATGTTGTGTTTGTAGGAGGGTACATGTCTTGCTGGTAGGAGGGTACATGTCGTGTTTGTAGGAGGGTACATGTCTTGTTTTTAGGAGGGTACATGTCTTGTTTGTAGGAGGGTACATGTTTTGTTTGTAGGAGGGTACATGTGTTGTTTGTAGTAGGGTACATGTTGTGTTTGTAGGAGGGTACATGTCATGTTTGTAGAATGGTACATGTTTTGTTTGTAGGAGTGTACATGTCTTGTTTGTAGGAGGGTACAAGTTGTGTTTGTAGGAGAGTACATGTCGTGTTTGTAGGAGGGTACACGTCTTGTGTGTAAGAGGGTACATGTCATGTCTGTTGGAGGGTACATGTCTTGTTTGTAGGAGTGTACATGTCTTGTTTGTAGGAGGGTACATGTTGTGTTTGTAGGAGGGTACATACCGTGTTTGTATGATGGTACATGTCTTATTTGTAGGAGGGTACGTGATGTGTTTGTAGGAGGGTACATGTCTTGTTTGTAGGAGAGTGCATGTCGTGTTTGTTGGAGGGTACATGTCTTGTTTGTAGGAGGGTACATACCGTGTTTGTATGACGGTACATGTCTTATTTGTAGGAAGGTACATGTATTGTTTGTAGAAGGGTACATGTCTTGTTTGTAGAAGAGTACATGTCGTGTTTGTAGTAGGTACATGTCTTGTTTGTAGGAGTGTACATGTCTTGTTTGTAGGAGGGTACATGTTGTGTTTGTAGGAGGGTACATGTCATGTTTTTAGGAGGGTACATGTTTTGTTTGTAGGAGTGTACATGTCTTGTTTGTAGGAGGGTACATGTTGTGTTTGTAGGAGGGTACATGTCGTGTTTGTAGGAGAGTACATGTCGTGTTTGTAGGAGGGTACATCTCTTGTTTGTAGGAGTGTACATGTCTTATTTGTAGGAAGGTACATGTTGTGTTTGTAGGAGGGTATATGTCTTGTTTGTAGGAGAGTACATGTTATGTTTATAGGAGGGTACATGTCGTGTTTGTTGGAGGGTACATGTCTTGTTTGTAGGAGGGTACATAACGTGTTTGTAAGAGGGTACATGTCATGTTTGTTGGAGGGTACATGTCTTGTTTGTAGGAGTGTACATGTCTTGTTTGTAGGAGGGTACATGTTGTGTTTGTAGGAGGGTACATACCGTGTTTGTATGATGGTACATGTCTTATTTGTAGGAAGGTACATGTATTGTTTGTAGAAGGGTACATATCTTTTTTGTAGGAGGGTACATATCTTGTTTGTAGGAGGGTACATGTCGTGTTTGTAGGAGGGTACATGTCGTGTTTGTAGGAGGGTACATGTCGTGTTTGTAGGAGGGTACATTGTTTTGTTTGTAGGAGAGTACATGTCATGTTTGTAGGAGGGTACATGTCTTGTTTGTAGGAGGGTACATGTCGTGTTTGTAGGAGGGTACATGTCTTGTTTGTAAGAGGGTACATGTCGTGTTTGTTGGAGGGTACATGTCTTGTTTGTAGGAGGGTACATGTCATGTTTGTAGGAGAGTACATGTCGTGTTTGTAGGAGGGTACATGTCGTGTTTGTAGGAGGGTACATGTCATGTTTGTAGGAGAGTACATGTCGTGTTTGTAGGAGGGTACATGTCGTGTTTGTAGGAGGGTACATGTCTTGTTTGTAGGAGAGTACATGTCGTGTTTGTAGGAGGGTACATGTCATGTTTGTAGGAGAGTACATGTCTTGTTTGTAGGAGGGTACATGTCTTGTTTGTAGGAGAGTACATGTCGTGTTTGTACGAGTGTACATGTCGTGTTTGTAGTAGGGTACATGTTGTGTTTGTAGGTGGGTACATGTCATGTTTGTAGAATGGTACATGTTTTGTTTGTAGGAGTGTACATGTCTTGTTTGTAGGAGGGTACAAGTTGTGTTTGTAGGAGGGTACATGTCTTGTTTGTAGGAGAGTACATGTCATGTTTGTAGGAGGGTACATGTCTTGTTTGTAGGAGTGTACATGTCGTGTTTGTAGTAGGGTACATGTTGTGTTTGTAGGTGGGTACATGTCATGTTTGTAGAATGGTACATGTTTTGTTTGTAGGAGTCTACATGTCTTGTTTGTAGGAGGGTACAAGTTGTGTTTGTAGGAGGGTACATGTCTTGTTTGTAGGAGAGTACATGTCATGTTTGTAGGAGGGTACATGTCTTGTTTGTAGGAGAGTACATGTCGTGTTTGTAGGAGGGTACACGTCTTGTTTGTAAGAGGGTACATGTCATGTTTGTTGGAGGGTACATGTCTTGTTTGTAGGAGTGTACATGTCTTGTTTGTAGGAGGGTACATGTTGTGTTTGTAGGAGGGTACATACCGTGTTTGTATGATGGTACATGTCTTATTTGTAGGAAGGTACATGTATTGTTTGTAGAAGGGTACATATCTTTTTTGTAGGAGGGTACATATCTTGTTTGTAGGAGGGTACATGTCGTGTTTGTAGGAGGGTACATGTCGTGTTTGTAGGAGGGTACATGTCGTGTTTGTAGGAGGGTACATTGTTTTGTTTGTAGGAGAGTACATGTCATGTTTGTAGGAGGGTACATGTCGTGTTTGTAGGAGTGTACATGTCTTGTTTGTAGGAGGATACATGTTGTGTTTGTAGGAGGGTACATGTCATGTTTGTAGGAGGATACATGTCTTGTTTGTAGGAGGGTACATGTCTTGTTTGTAGGAGAGTACATGTCGTGTTTGTAGGAAGGTACATGTCTTGTTTGTAGGAGTGTACATATCTTGTTTGTAGGAGGGTACGTGTTGTGTTTGTAGGAGGGTACATGTCATGGTTGTAGGAGGGTACATGTCTTGTTTGTAGGAGAGTACATGTCGTGTTTGTAGGAGGGTACATGTCTTGTTTGTAAGAGGGTACATGTCATGTTTGTTGGAGGGTACATGTCTTGTTTGTAGGAGTGTACATGTCTTGTTTTTAGGAGGGTACATGTTGTGTTTGTAGGAGGGTACATGTCATGTTTGTAGGAGGATACATGTCTTGTTTGTAGGAGGGTACATGTCTTGTTTGTAGGAGAGTACATGTCGTGTTTGTAGGAGGGTACATGTTTTGTTTGTAGGAGTGTACATGTCTTGTTTGTAGGAGGGTACATGTCATGTTTGTAGGAGGATACATGTCTTGTTTGTAGGAGTGTACATGTCTTGTTTGTAGGAGTGTACATGTCATGTTTGTAGGAGGATACATGTCTTGTTTGTAGGAGGGTATATGTCTTGTTTGTAGGAGTGTACATGTCTTGTTTGTAGGAGGGTACATGTCTTGTTTGTAGGGGTATACATATCATGTTTGTAGGAGGGTAGATGTCTTGTTTGTAGGAAGGTACACGTCTTGTTTGTAGGAGGGTACATGTTATGTTTGTAGGAGGGTACATGTCTTGTTTCTAGGAGGGTACATGTCTTGTTTGTAGGAGGGTACATGTCTTGTTTGTAGCAGGGTACATGTCGTGTTTGTAGGAGGGTACATGTTGTGTTTGTAGGAGAGTGCATGTCATGTTTGTAGGAGGATACATATCTTGTTTGTAGGAGGGTACATGTCGTGTGTGTAGGAGGGTAAATGTCGTGTTTGTAGGAGGGTACATGTGGTGTTTGTAGGAGGGTACATGTCATGTTTGTAGGAGGGTACATGTTTTTTTTGTAGGAGTGTACATGTCTTGTTTGTAGGAGGGTACATGTTGTGTTTGTAGGAGTGTACATGTCTTGTTTGTAGGAGAGTACATGTCGTGTTTGTAGGAGGGTACATGTCTTGTTTGTAGGAGGGTACATGTCTTGTTTGTAGGAGGGTACATGTCTTGTTTGTAGGAGAGTACATGTTATGTTTGTAGGGGGGTACGTGTCTTGTTTGTAGGAGAGTACATGTCGTGTTTGTTGGAGGGTACATGTCTTGTTTGTAGGAGGGTACATACGTGTTTGTATGACGGTACATGTCTTATTTGTAGGAAGGTACATGTATTGTTTGTAGAAGGGTACATGTCTTGTTTGCAGAAGAGTACATGTCGTGTTTGTAGGAGGGTGCATGTCTTGTTTGTAGGAGGGTACATGACTTGTATGTAGGAGAGTACATTTCGTGTTTGTAGTAGTGTACATGTCTTGTTTGTAGGAGAGTACATGTCGTGCTTGTAGGAGGGTTCATGTCATGTTTGTTGGAGGGTACATGTCTTGTTTGTAGGAGTGTACATGTCTTGTTTGTAGGAGGGTACACGTTGTGTTTGTAGGAGGGTACATGCCATGTTTGTAGGAGGATACATATTTTGTTTGTAGGAGGGTACATGTCTTGTTTGTAGGAGGGTACATGTCGTGTTTGTAGGAGGGTACATGTCTTGTTTGTAGGAGTGTACATGTCTTGTTTGTAGGAGGGTACATGTTGTGTTTGTAGGAGGGTACATGACATGTTTGTAAGAGTGTACATGTCTTGTTTGTAGGAGGGTACATGTCATGTTTGTAGGAGAGTACATGTCTTGTTTGTAGGAGGGTACATGTTGTGTTTGTAGGAGGGTACATGTCATGTTTGTAGGAGGGTACATGTTGTGTTTGTAGGAGGGTACATGTCTTGTTTGTAGGAGGGTACATGTCATGTTTGTAAGAGGGTACATTTCTTGTGTGTAGGAGGATACATATTTTGTTTGTAGGAGGGTACATGTCGTGTTTGTAGGAGTGTACATGTCTTGTTTGTAGGAGAGTACATGTCGTGTTTGTTGGAGGGTACATGTCTTGTTTGTAGGAGGGTACATACCGTGTTTCTATGATGGTACATGTCTTATTTGTAGGAAGGTACATGTGTTGTTTGTAGAAGGGTACATGTCTTGTTTGTAGGAGGGTACATGTCTTGTTTGTAGGAGGGTACATGCCGTGTTTGTTGGAGGGTACATGTTGTGTTTGTAGGAGGGTGCATATCTTGTTTGTAGGAGGGTACATGTCGTGTGTGTAGGAAGGTACATGTCTTGTTTGTAGGAGGGTACATTTTTTGTTTGTAGGAGAGTACATGTCGTGTTTGTAGTAGGGTACATGTCATGTTTGTAGTAGGGTACATGTCATGTTTGTAGGAGGGTACATTTTTTGTTTGTAGGAGAGTACATGTCGTGTTTGTAGGAGAGTACATGTCGTGTTTGTAGGATGGTACATGTTGTGTTTGTAGGAGGGTACATGTCGTGTTTGTAGGAGGGTACATGTCTTGTTTGTAGGAGGGTACATTTTTTGTTTGTAGGAGAGTACATGTCGTGTTTGTAGGAGGGTACATGTCTTGTTTGTAGGAGGGTACATGTCTTGTTTGTAGGAGGGTACATGCCGTGTTTGTTGGAGGGTACATGTTGTGTTTGTAGGAGGGTGCATATCTTGTTTGTAGTAGGGTACATGTCATGTTTGTAGGAGAGTACATGTTGTGTTTGTAGGAGGGTACATGTTGTGTTTGTAGGAGGGTACATGTCGTGTTTGTAGGAGGGTACATGTCTTGTTTGTAGGAAGGTACATTTTTTGTTTGTAGGAGAGTACATGTCGTGTTTGTAGTAGGGTACATGTCATGTTTGTAGTAGGGTACATGTCGTGTGTGTAGGAGGGTACATTTTTTGTTTGTAGGAGAGTACATGTCGTGTTTGTAGTAGGGTACATGTCATGTTTGTAGTAGGGTACATGTCATGTTTGTAGGAGGGTACATTTTTTGTTTGTAGGAGAGTACATGTCGTGTTTGTAGGAGGGTACATTTTTTGTTTGTAGGAGAGTACATGTCTTGTTTGTAGGAGGGTACATTTTTTGTTTGTAGGAGAGTACATGTCTTGTTTGTAGGAGGGTACATGTATTGTTTGTAGGAGGGTACATGTCGTGTTTGTAGGAGGGAACATGTCATGTTTGTAGGAGGATATATGTCTTGTTTGTAGGAGGGTACATGTCTTGTTTGTAGGAGAGTACATGTTATGTTTGTAGGAGGGTACGTGTCTTGTTTGTAGGAGAGTACATGTCGTGTTTGTTGGAGGGTACATGTCTTGTTTGTAGGAGGGTACATACGTGTTTGTATGACGGTACATGTCTTATTTGTAGGAAGGTACATGTATTGTTTGTAGAAGGGTACATGTCTTGTTTGCAGAAGAGTACATGTCGTGTTTGTAGGAGGGTACATGTCTTGTTTGTAGGAGGGTGCATATCTTGTTTGTAGTAGGGTACATGTCATGTTTGTAGGAGAGTACATGTCGTGTTTGTAGGAGGGTACATGTTGTGTTTGTAGGAGGGTACATGTCATGTTTGTAGTAGGGTACATGTCATGTTTGTAGGAGGGTACATTTTTTGTTTGTAGGAGAGTACATGTCGTGTTTGTAGGAGGGTACATTTTTTGTTTGTAGGAGAGTACATGTCTTGTTTGTAGGAGGGTACATTTTTTGTTTGTAGGAGAGTACATGTATTGTTTGTAGGAGGGTACATGTATTGTTTGTAGGAGGGTACATGTCGTGTTTGTAGGAGGGAACATGTCATGTTTGTAGGAGGATATATGTCTTGTTTGTAGGAGGGTACATGTCTTGTTTGTAGGAGAGTACATGTTATGTTTGTAGGAGGGTACGTGTCTTGTTTGTAGGAGAGTACATGTCGTGTTTGTTGGAGGGTACATGTCTTGTTTGTAGGAGGGTACATACGTGTTTGTATGACGGTACATGTCTTATTTGTAGGAAGGTACATGTATTGTTTGTAGAAGGGTACATGTCTTGTTTGCAGAAGAGTACATGTCGTGTTTGTAGGAGGGTACATGTCTTGTTTGTAGGAGGGTGCATATCTTGTTTGTAGTAGGGTACATGTCATGTTTGTAGGAGAGTACATGTCGTGTTTGTAGGAGGGTACATGTTGTGTTTGTAGGAGGGTACATGTCATGTTTGTAGTAGGGTACATGTCATGTTTGTAGGAGGGTACATTTTTTGTTTGTAGGAGAGTACATGTCGTGTTTGTAGGAGGGTACATTTTTTGTTTGTAGGAGAGTACATGTCTTGTTTGTAGGAGGGTACATTTTTTGTTTGTAGGAGAGTACATGTCTTGTTTGTAGGAGGGTACATGTATTGTTTGTAGGAGGGTACATGTCGTGTTTGTAGGAGGGAACATGTCATGTTTGTAGGAGGATACATGTCTTGTTTGTAGGAGGGTATATGTCTTGTTTGTAGGAGAGTACATGTTATGTTTGTAGGAGGGTACGTGTCTTGTTTGTAGGAGAGTACATGTCGTGTTTGTTGGAGGGTACATGTCTTGTTTGTAGGAGGGTACATACGTGTTTGAATGACGGTACATGTCTTATTTGTAGGAAGGTACATGTATTGTTTGTAGAAGGGTACATGTCTTGTTTGCAGAAGAGTACATGTCGTGCTTGTAGGAGGGTTCATGTCATGTTTGTTGGAGGGTACATGTCTTGATTGTAGGAGTGTACATGCCATGTTTGTAGGAGGATACATATTTTGTTTGTAGGAGGGTACATGTCTTGTTTGTAGGAGAGTACATGTCGTGTTTGTCGGAGGGTACATGTCTTGTTTTTAGGAGTGTACATGTCTTGTTTGTAGGAGGGTACATGTTGTGTTTGTAGGAGGGTACATGACATGTTTGTAAGATTGTACATGTCTTGTTTGTAGGAGGGTACATGTCATGTTTGTAGGAGAGTACATGTCTTGTTTGTAGGAGGGTACATGTTGTGTTTGTAGGAGGGTACATGTCATGTTTGTAGGAGGGTACATGTTGTGTTTGTAGGAGGGTACATGTCTTGTTTGTAGGAGGGTACATGTCATGTTTGTAAGAGGGTACATTTCTTGTGTGTAGGAGGATACATATTTTGTTTGTAGGAGGGTACATGTCGTGTTTTAAGGAGTGTACATGTCTTGTTTGTAGGAGAGTACATGTCGTGTTTGTTGGAGGGTACATGTCTTGTTTGTAGGAGGGTACATACCGTGTTTCTATGATGGTACATATCTTATTTGTAGGAAGGTACATGTGTTGTTTGTAGAAGGGTACATGTCTTGTTTGTAGGAGGGTACATGTCTTGTTTGTAGGAGGGTACATGCCGTGTTTGTTGGAGGGTACATGTTGTGTTTGTAGGAGGGTGCATATCTTTTTTGTAGGAGGGTACATGTCGTGTGTGTAGGAAGGTACATGTCTTGTTTGTAGGAGGGTACATTTTTTGTTTGTAGGAGAGTACATGTCGTGTTTGTAGGAGGGTACATGTCTTGTTTGTAGAAGGGTACATGTCTTGTTTGTAGGAGGGTACATGTCTTGTTTGTAGGAGGGTACATGCCGTGTTTGTTGGAGGGTACATGTTGTGTTTGTAGGAGGGTGCATATCTTGTTTGTAGTAGGGTACATGTCATGTTTGTAGGAGAGTACATGTCGTGTTTGTAGGAGGGTACATGTTGTGTTTGTAGGAGGGTACATGTCGTGTTAGTAGGAGGGTACATGTCTTGTTTGTAGGAAGGTACATTTTTTGTTTGTAGGAGAGTACATGTCGTGTTTGTAGTAGGGTACATGTCATGTTTGTATTAGGGTACATGTCATGTTTGTAGGAGGGTACATTTTTTGTTTGTAGGAGAGTACATGTCTTGTTTGTAGGAGGGTACATTTTTTGTTTGTAGGAGAGTACATGTCTTGTTTGTAGAAGGGTACATTTTTTGTTTGTAGGAGAGTACATGTCTTGTTTGTAGGAGGGTACATTTTTTGTTTGTAGGAGAGTACATGTCTTGTTTGTAGGAGGGTACATTTTTTGTTTGTAGGAGAGTACATGTCTTGTTTGTAGGAGGGTACATGTATTGTTTGTAGGAGGGTACATGTCGTGTTTGTAGGAGGGAACATGTCATGTTTGTAGGAGGATACATGTCTTGTTTGTAGGGGGGTACATGTCTTGTTTGTAGGAGAGTACATGTCGTGTTTGTAGTAGAGTACATGTCATGTTTGTAGGAGGATACATGTCTTGTTTGTAGGAGGGAACATGTCATGTTTGTAGGAGGATACATGTCTTGTTTGTCGGAGGGTACATGTCTTGTTTGTAGGAGTGTACATGTCTTGTTTTTAGGAGTGTACATGTCTTGTTTGTAGGAGGGTACATGTTGTGTTTGTAGGAGGGTACATGACATGTTTGTAAGATTGTACATGTCTTGTTTGTAGGAGGGTACATGTCATGTTTGTAGGAGAGTACATGTCTTGTTTGTAGGAGGGTACATGTTGTGTTTGTAGGAGGGTACATGTCATGTTTGTAGGAGGGTACATGTTGTGTTTGTAGGAGGGTACATGTCTTGTTTGTAGGAGGGTACATGTCATGTTTGTAAGAGGGTACATTTCTTGTGTGTAGGAGGATACATATTTTGTTTGTAGGAGGGTACATGTCGTGTTTGTAGGAGTGTACATGTCTTGTTTGTAGGAGAGTACATGTCGTGTTTGTTGGAGGGTACATGTCTTGTTTGTAGGAGGGTACATACCGTGTTTCTATGATGGTACATGTCTTATTTGTAGAAAGGTACATGTGTTGTTTGTAGAAGGGTACATGTCTTGTTTGTAGGAGGGTACATGTCTTGTTTGTAGGAGGGTACATGCCGTGTTTGTTGGAGGGTACATGTTGTGTTTGTAGGAGGGTGCATATCTTGTTTGTAGGAGGGTACATGTCGTGTGTGTAGGAAGGTACATGTCTTGTTTGTAGGAGGGTACATTTTTTGTTTGTAGGAGAGTACATGTCGTGTTTGTAGGAGGGTACATGTCTTGTTTGTAGAAGGGTACATGTCTTGTTTGTAGGAGGGTACATGTCTTGTTTGTAGGAGGGTACATGCCGTGTTTGTTGGAGGGTACATGTTGTGTTTGTAGGAGGGTGCATATCTTGTTTGTAGTAGGGTACATGTCATGTTTGTAGGAGAGTACATGTCGTGTTTGTAGGAGGGTACATGTTGTGTTTGTAGGAGGGTACATGTCGTGTTAGTAGGAGGGTACATGTCTTGTTTGTAGGAAGGTACATTTTTTGTTTGTAGGAGAGTACATGTCGTGTTTGTAGTAGGGTACATGTCATGTTTGTAGTAGGGTACATGTCATGTTTGTAGGAGGGTACATTTTTTGTTTGTAGGAGAGTACATGTCTTGTTTGTAGGAGGGTACATTTTTTGTTTGTAGGAGAGTACATGTCTTGTTTGTAGGAGGGTACATTTTTTGTTTGTAGGAGAGTACATGTCTTGTTTGTAGGAGGGTACATTTTTTGTTTGTAGGAGAGTACATGTCTTGTTTGTAGGAGGGTACATTTTTTGTTTGTAGGAGAGTACATGTCTTGTTTGTAGGAGGGTACATGTATTGTTTGTAGGAGGGTACATGTCGTGTTTGTAGGAGGGAACATGTCATGTTTGTAGGAGGATACATGTCTTGTTTGTAGGGGGGTACATGTCTTGTTTGTAGGAGAGTACATGTCGTGTTTGTAGTAGAGTACATGTCATGTTTGTAGGAGGATACATGTCTTGTTTGTAGGAGGGAACATGTCATGTTTGTAGGAGGATACATGTCTTGTTTGTAGGAGGGTACATGTCTTGTTTGTAGGAGTGTACATGTCTTGTTTGTTGGAGGGTACATGTCTTGTTTGTAGGAGGGTAGATGTCTTGTTTGTAGGAGGGTACATATCATGTTTGTAGGAGGGTAGATGTCTTGTTTGTAGGAGGGTACACGTCTTGTTTGTAGGAGGGTACATGTCTTGTTTGTAGGAGGGTACATGTCTTGTTTGTAGGAGGGTACATGTCTTGTTTGTAGGAGGGTACATGTCTTGTTTGTAGGAGGGTACATGTCTTGTTTGTAGGAGGGTACATGTCTTGTTTGTAGCAGGGTACATGTCGTGTTTGTAGGAGGGTACATGTTGTGTTTGTAGGAGGGTACATGTTGTGTTTGTAGGAGAGTGCATTTCATGTTTGTAGGAGGATACATATCTTGTTTGTAGGAGGGTACATGTCGTGTTTGTATGAGGGTACATGTCTTGTTTGTAGAAGGGTACATGTCGTGTTTGTAGGAGGGTACATGTCGTGTTTGTATGAGGGTACATGTCGTGTTTGTAGGAGGGTACATGTCGTGTTTGCGTTGTTTGTTGTCGTTTGGGTATATTGATGTTTTTCGTGTTGTTTTTCGTCGTCTTGTGTTTGTAGGAGGATACATATATTGTTTGTAGGAGGGTACATGTCTTGTTTGTAGCAGGGTACATGTCGTGTTTGTAGGAGGGTACCTGTCATGTTTGTAGGAGGGTAAATGTTGTGTTTGTAGGAGAGTGCATGTCATCTTTGTAAGAATCATAATGCAAATAAATATAATTTTAGGTTTATCCAAGCTTATCGTGGTGCCACCTTTGGACAAGGTAATGGGCCAATAATGTTGGACGGTTTGAATTGTAATGGAAACGAGACTGATATATCTGAATGCCCTTATCACGGCTGGTTAATAAGCAGCTGTCATCACCAACAAGATGCGGGTGTTTCTTGTAGTGAGTATACCTTTAATAGATCTTACCTTTTCAGATAATGTTGACATAACTTAATAAGTATATATTTTATATAACTTAATTTGTCTAATAATGTTGGCCATATTTAATAAGTATATTGTTAAAATATAGCTTAATTTGTCTGATATGTTGGCCATATTTAATAAGTATATCTTTTATATAACTTAATTTGTCTGATAATGTTGGCTATATTTAATAAGTATATCGTTTATATAAGTTAATTTGTCTGATACTGTTGGCCATATTTAATAAGTATATCGTGTATATAGCTTAATTTGTCTGATAATGTTGGCCATGTTTAATAAGTATATCTTTTATAAAGCTTAATTTGTCTGATAATGTTGACCATATTTAATAAGTATATCTTTTATAAAGCTTAATTTGTCTGATAATGTTGACCATATTTAATAAGTATATCGTTTATATATAGCTTAATTTGTCTGATGATGTTGGTCATATTTAATAAGTATATTGTTTATATATAGCTTAATTTGTCTGATGATGTTGGCCATATTTAATAAGTATATCTTTTATAAAGCTTAATTTGTCTTATTATGTTGGCCATACTTAAATGTCAATTATTATTATGCAATAATTTCACGAATTAATTATATTAACAATGTATTGATAAAATTTAACATCAGCATTTCGAATGTCTCTTTTCCTTAGTAAAATCAGAAGAGACCCAGACGTTATAAAAGGAAATATTTAATAAGATTAAACGACAAATTCGTGAGAAAAGAAAAAAAAATACACCTGCAGAACATAATTGTAGAAAGGAAATAAATAAAGAGCAACATGAACCCAAACTAAAAGTCTGTGGTGAACACCATGTTCTCCGGGACCTACATATCTTATATTGTGTTGTCTCATTGTTGATTGGTCGTTTCAATTCATTTTTTTTTAAAATAAAACGAAAAATGTCAAGGTTTAAAACCCTATAATATAATACCACAAAAGAACAATGATTGATTGACTGGTTGTTGTTTAACATCAAGTGAGTAGTAGTTAAGCTATTCTAATGACAATAATACCAAAAGTTTAAATAGCAAGTCAGAGGCCATAATTCAAAGAAGGAGAGACAATGCAATGAAGGCCAAAAGGACAAGAACAAAAAGACAAAAAAATACAATCTACGATTTGCGAATGTTTCCAACATACCGACAACAAGAAAGCCATAATTACATTGCTGATTGTTAAGAAGGGTTTGAATATACCACTTGATACTCTTGTTAAAAACTCTGTGGTAATTCATGAATAAGGAGAGGAACGGATTGTGATTTAAAAAAAAAAGAATTTATCCGTAGTAAATTGTGACACAGATAGTCTGTGGGGTTTAAGTCACGGCGGTCGTCTAAAACTTTCGAAGTGTTAACAAACGATTTAAGAAAATAATATCCAATAACATCGTATTTTCATTTCAGAACATACAGAACTAAACACTACAGGTAATGTTTATCTTATTTTTTATTTTTGAATAATTCATAATTATGATCAACACTTGTTGATGGTCATGTGAACCGTTGTTTCCCATCAGTTTCTTAAATATCTCCGCAGAAACTGCTTTGCAAAATTAACCCAAACTGGATTGTAATATTCCTTGCGAGGTTTCTTGTCACATTGTGCATGACAGTCCCGATATTAATTCAAAATGTCCACTGTCACGGAAATTTAAGTTTCTGCAATTGACAATTTTGGCTTTATCTCATGTCAGAATTGAGTTGACATTTAAACTGCAGCTCATTGACAGTGAGTAGTTCAAGAGTACATAAATGGAATTTAGGTTTTGACATTTGAAGTTTGATGCCACATTCAACAATATTTCAGCAATATCGTGGCATTCAGTTTTATTGGTGGAGGACATCGGAGTATTTAGAGAAAACCACTGACCTGGCGCAAGTTACTGATAAACTTTGTAGCACAATGTTATATCGAGTACACCTCGCCATGTGCGGGATTCGATCTCACAACTATTGTTATGGTAGACGCTGATCGCATGAGTAGTTGTAAAACCAACTATATGTACCATATTATTACGTCATGACAGCTACCATACTATTACGACCACGATGGCCCCCAATAAAACTCAACCGTTATGTATCTAACATTAGTGGCTCTTAATACTAGTAACTCATTCCCAACAAATTAATTAATTTGATGTTTTACTTTATATTTTAGATATACGATTGGTTAACGGACAATACCCATGGGAAGGTCGTGTAGAAGTATTATATAATAATTCGTGGGGTACAATTTGTGACCACGATTTTGACAGAAAGGAGGCACAAGTAATATGTTCTATGCTCGGATACGACAGAAACGGGTATTCTTTTTATTAGCACTTGTAAAGCACTATTCCACAAATATTACAAGAAAAGTTCTAGAAATTATTACGTTTAGCTATTATAAAATTCACAAATTGTTGTGAATTAACATTAGAGAAGACTGAAAGAACAAGCAATGAAAAATGAAACAAAATTGGTACAAGACACAGAACAAAGGCAAGCAAATACAAAACAAAACAAAGCAAAAACAAAACAAAACAAAACAAAAACAAAAAGAAACCAAAAAAGAAAGCAAAAACGAAAACAAAGTATAATTGGTCTCTACCTAATAAAGTTTGATGATACCAAAGGGATAATCATAAGCCATAGCTTGAAACAGACAATACAATGGCCAAAGAAAAAGAACGAAATGAGAAACAACGGTTTACAAAACATTAAGCAGAAAACTAAAGATCGTGAAATGCGAACCCTACGACATATCGAGGATGAGCTCAGGTACTCAGAAATGGATAACAGTTCCTGCTCCACATGTGACACCCGTTGTGTTACTGTTTAATGACACGAACCTCATCCGATATGAAAATTGTGATAGTCGCCAGTATATGTGACAACAATTCAAATAACGTTAAAAAAAAACATAAAGCCAAACAGGTCAAGACAAATCGAAATTTTTTTTATGAGGAAATCATACCGGACATCAGAACATGGAAATAAACACGTAATGACGTGAGTTCTCCTCGGTTTGTAGTGAGGTTCGTGTTACTCGATCGTTAGTTTTATATATATGTTTTGTAGATCGTTGTTTGTCCGTTTGTGTTTTTTTCTTTTAGCCATTGTGATGTCTGTTCTTCTTCGATATACGGATTCTCATTACCCCTTTGGTATCTTGAAGCTCTTCTTTGGACTTGCCAAACTTTTTAAAAAAAGCTAAAGTTCACTGTTTTACAATATATCATTTACCCAAGGTTATTAAGAGATTAATTAAAGTCCACATGTTCTCATTTGAAAAATACAACTAAATGTATTGATTTTTAAAACCAACATTCAATCTATAAGGCATTTTATGATCGCTTAAACAGATAGCATTAACATACATGGATTTGTACTCATATATTATACCTATTTACTAATCAAGGATAGAATAGTCAATATTTTGTTTTTTAACAAGTGATAAGTGAAGCCTAGTTCCGGAGCACCCGAGTTTACCCCCAGGTTTTTAGTGGGGTTCGTGTTACTTGATCTTTAGTTTGATGTGCATGTTTTGTAGATCGTTGTTTGCCCATTTTTCCTTTTTGTTTTGCCCATTGTTTTGTCTGTTCATCTTCGATTAATGGATTATGAGTCCCCTTTGGTATCTTTAAATGCTTCTCACAGTCTTAAAATATTTGACGACACTTTTACTCCTTGTCTAAGAAAATTATCCAATGCGAAAGCGAAACGTAGGAAAAATGGCTTCGAAGTTGTGCATCAGTAATGTTGTCCTGATAGCATGTTTTTTTTTCAAACATTTTATTCTGCTGACAAAACCGGAATGTAAAAAAATATTAATTCATCATACTTAAAATTGCAGTCATCACGTCGGACATTTGACGGTCGACATCATGACTTGGTTAAACGTTGCGAAATATCTGTGTCACATCAGAATACAACGGATATGTTCCGTTAGTTGTACTACCAATATAGTTTTTCATTTTGGCTCCAATGATCAATTACAGAATTTTTGACGATAGTTAACAAAAACAGTATTGTCTTTAGTGGAGCTTACCATTCCGGAGGAGCAATGTGCATCCCCGGTTATTGTGCGGGTCGTCACTCAAACTATCATTTTCTGTATATTGCTTTGTAGAAAACATATGTGTCTTTATGTTCTAAGTTCCGTGTTGTGATGTCCCTTGTGATTGCCGAATAAAAACGATGTTCGGTTCATATTTCCTGTCAGTGGTTTGTAGAAGGGAGCATATCTTCTTTGTAGGAGGGAGCATGTCGCGTTTGTGTTGTTTATGCTTGCTTGTGTATAATGTTGTCCAACACATATTGTGTTTTTGGTTTTGTTTTTCTTCCTCTGGATTGTCTTTTTTAAATTAGCCGTTCGGTATTCTCTAACGTTTATATTAATCATTCGGTGTTAATGCACACATTGTACAGTCTAAAGTAATGCGACAAATACTGTTTTTGTCATTGCTATCAAAAGATCAACCAGGTGTCGTGCTTAGTACTACACACTACGAGATACAGTGCAAATAAATATCATTTTAGGAATATCCAAGCTTATAGTGCGGCCACCTTAGGACAAGGTAATGGGCCAATAATGTTGGACTATTTGAAATGTAATGGACACGAAACTGATATATCTGAATGTCCTTCTAACGGATGGCTTACAAATAAGTGTGGTCATAACGAAGATGCTAGTGTTTCTTGTAGTGAGTATATCTTTTATATTGCTTTATTTGTTTGATAATGTTGGCCATATTTAATAAGAATATCTTTTATATAGCTTATTTTGTCTGATAATATTGGCCATATTTAATAAGCATGTCTTTTATAAAGCTTTATTTATCTCATTATGTTGGCCATATTTAAATGTCAAATATTATTATGGAATCATTTGACGAATTAAGGATATTGACAATGTATTGACATAACTTAACATCAGCATTTGGAATGTCTCTGTTCCTTTGTAAAGTCAGAAGGTGCCTAGAACTCATTAAAGGAAATAATTAACAAAATAAAACGACAAATTCGGGAAAAAAAGAAACAAATTACGTCGACATAAAAATATTCATCAATACTGACGAAAGAAGGACCCGGGTGGCTGAATGAGTTAGGTAGTTGGATTACATAACAACACATACAAGCCTATCACCAATACTGCGTGGGTTCGGGCCCGGCTTTGTAAATTACAAAAAGGTTGCACTCGACTCGCGGCTGCAAGTGATAAAGTTTACCAGTTGCTTGCCCATGGTCGGTGATTTCCTTCCGGGTACTCCGGTTTCTTCCACCACTAAAACTAATGGCCATGATATAGCTGAAATATTGTTGAAAGTGGCGCAATAAATCAAATCAAATCTGAAGAAAGACAAGTACTCAAGAGCAACATGTATCAATCTAAACCGCCTGGGTGAGTGCCATGTTCTTCGACACTTATGTATATTCATATTGTGTCGGCTCGTCATTGATTGATCGATTCAATTCAATTCAAAACCCTATAATATAACAGCACAATAGAACAATGATTGATTGACTGGTTGTTGCTTAATGTCAAGTGAGTAGTAGTTAAGCTATACTACTGACGAGAATCCCAAATGTTTGAATAGCAAGTCAGAGGCCATAATTCGAAGAAGGACAGACAATGTAATGGGAGCCTTACAGACGAGAACAAAAAGACAAAAAATACTAGACAGACAATTAATGATTGATCTACCGGAACTGCAGACCACAGAAAAAATTAGTTTTCAACTCGGGGGGAGGGAATCTCTGAGGAATATTTAATAATGAACCAATTATACAAGGGAGTTATAAAAGGAAATCATTAAGAAAATAAAACTACAAATCCGATAAAAAATAATTGAAGAAAGCAAATTAATAAAGAGCAAAATGAACCCAAGCTGAAAGTCAAAGGTTCCGGCTGTCACTATAACAGTAATTAAATACAGGAACAAAATAGGTAAAATAGTTGTCAAAGCAGTACCATATTGGGTGACGTAAATGTCAAAAATATTTTTACGTAGCACATTGTTAAAATAAACATCTTTGACATTTTTCTTGACTTCTTTACCTTTATACATTTTCACTCTATAAAAATGGATCGCTTATAATCGTTTCTGCAGAGACGGAATATAGTTCGACAAGATCTTGGTATCGGAATATAAACTTTTAAGAGATTGAATAAGGCGAATCTTTCTATAGCCCTTTTATACAAGGGAGTTATAAAAGGAAATAATTAAGAAAATAAAGTGACAAATTCGTGAAAAAAAGAAGAAATACACCGATAAATAATAATAAAGTCGATGGTGAACACCATGTTCTCGGGGACCTACATATCTTATATTGTGTCGTCTCGTCGTTGATTGGTCGATTCAATTAAATTTAGTTAAAAATAAAACGAAACATGTTAAGGTTTAAAACCCTATAATATAACACCACAATAGAACAATGATTGATTGACTGATTATTTTCTAACGTCAATGAGCTTAGCTATACTAATGACGAGAAAACCAAAAGTTTGAAAGTACTAAATAGCAAGTTAGAGACAAGGCAATGGTGGCCAAATTGACGAGAACAGAAAGACAAACTAGACAGAAAATTAGAGATTGATCAACCGAAACTGCACAGACCATAACTCTGGTGAGAAATCTCTGAGAAAATATTTAATGATGAACCAATTCTACAAGGGAGTGGATGTAAACACGCCATCAATCAATAGGACAGATCAACGTTGATGATAGTAACGGTGAATGATGATTTTACAATCTACGATTTCCCAATTTTTTTAACATATCAACAACAAAAAAGCCATAATTGCTATTCTGAAAAACTGCCTTAAAACTTTGATAAGTTTGCATTGCTGATTGTTAAGAAGGGTTTGAATATAGCACTTGGAACACCTGTAGTGACACTCTTGTTAAAAACTATGTGATAAAGAACTCAGATGCTCCACATGTGTCACCCTTCGAGTTACTATTGTTGCATAACGTTAACAAAACATAAAACAAAACAGAGGTCAAGACGAATCGAAAATCAATCACAACACGGAACTAAACACGGAAGGACAGCAACAACAACACGAACCCCACTAAGAAAATACAAATAACCCGAAGCGAACTCAGGTGCTAAACAGATGCCACCTTTCGTGTTACTCTTGATACAAACACTGTAATAAGTCATGAATGAGAAAGGACCGAATTGTCATTACGACAAACGGAACATATCCGTAGTCAGTTGTGACACAGATTAAGTTAAGTCATGGTGGTGGTGTAAAACTTTCGAAGTGATAACAAATGATTGACGAAAATAATATCCAATAATATGTTATTTTCATTTCAGATGTAAGCACTACAGGTAATGTTTATCTTATTTTACTACTTTTGAATAATTCATAATTAAGATCAACACTTGTTCATGGTCATGTGAACCGTTGTTTGCCATCAGTTTGTTAAATATCTCCGCAGAAACTGCTCTGGAAAAAGTCCCAATTTTGATTTTAATATTCTTTGAGAGGTTTCCTCTCACATTATGCACGACATTCCCGATATTAATTCAAAATGGGTGCTCCAGAAGGAAAAGAAGTTCCAGTCATGATGTTGTTAGATGTAAGTGGATCGCCACGAAACTTGGGTGCTCCGGAAGGGTAATAAGTTCCTGTCACGATGTTGTTAGACGTTATTGAACCGCCACAGAACTCGGGGAAAGTTAAGCTATCTACTGACAAGAATATCAAAAGTTTGAATAGCAAGTCAGAAGCCATAATTTGAAGACGGACAGACAATGTAATGGTGGCCAAAAGGAAGAGAAGAAAAAGACAAAAAATACTAGACAGAAAATTAAAGATTGATCAACCGAAACCGCACAAACCACACAAAAAATGAGTTTTGTCAATGTTTCTAACATATCGACAACAAAAAGGCATAATTGCTATTCTGGAAAACCGTCTTAAAACTTTGATAATTTGTTCATTGCTGATTGTTAAGAAGGGTTTGAATATACCACTTTGGACACCCACAGTGATAATCTTGTTAAAAATTCTGGGGTAAGTCATGAATAAGTACCGGACCGAATTGTGATTAAGAAAAACCGAACATATCCGTGGTCATTTGTGACACAGATAGTTCATACCGGTTAAGTCATGGCGGTCGTCTAAAACTTTCGAAGTGATAACTAACGATTTAAGAAAATAATATCCAATAACATCAGATTTTCATTTCAGACAAGACAGAACTAAACACTACAGGTAATGTTTATCTTATTTTATTATTTTTGAATAATTCATAATTAAGATCAACCCTTGTTCATGGTCATGTGAACCTTTGCTTTCCATCAGTTTTTTAAATATCACCGCAGAAACTGCTCTGCAAAATTAACCCAAGCTGGATTGTAATATTCCTTAAGAGCTTTCTTCTCACATTATGCACGACAATCCCGATATTAATTAAAAATGTCCACCGTCACTGGAAATTTATGTTTCTGCAATTGACAATTGCGGCTTTATCTTATGTCAGAATTGAGCTGATATTTAAACTGCAGCTCATTGGCAGTGAGTAGTTCAAGGGTGCATAAATATAATTTTGGTTCTGACTTTTGAAGTTTAACGCCACATTCAACAATATTTCAGCAATATCGTGGCGTTGAGTTTTATTGGTGGAGGACACCAGAGTAATCGGAGAAAACCACCGACCTGCCGCAAGTAACTGAGAAACTTTGTCACATAATGCTATATCAAGTACACCTTGCCATGAGCAGGATTCAGACTCACAACTATGGTAATGATAGACACTGATAGCTTAGGTATCTGTAAATCCAACTACCATACTATTACGACCACGACAGCCCCCAATAAAACTCAACCGTTATGTATCTAAAATTAGTGGCGCTAGATACCAGTAACTCATTCCGAACATATTACTAAATTTGATGTTTTCCTGAATATTTTAGATATACGATTGGTTAACGGACAATACCCATGGCAAGGTCGTGTAGAAGTATTCTATAATAATCGGTGGAGTACAATTTGTGACCACTCATTTGACAGAAATGAGGCACAAGTAATATGTTCTATGCTCGGATACGACAGAAACAGGTATTCTTTTTAATAGAGCTTGTAAAGGACTATTCCACCAATATTACAAGAAAAGTTTTAGAAATTATTACGTTTAACTATTATAAAAATCACATATTGTTGTTGAATTAACATTAGAGAAGACTGAAAGGACAAGCAGAACAACGGCAACCAAAAAACTGGCAAAAAGAAAATAAAAAGAAACAAACATAAAACAAAAACAAAGTAAGAATTGTCTTTATGTAAAGAGTTTGAGGATACCAAAGGGATAATCGGAAGCCATAACTCGAAGGACAGACAATACAATGGCAAAAAAAGGACAAAATGATAATCAACGATCTGCAAAACATTATACAGAAAACTAAAGGTCAAGAAACGCGAACCCTACGACAAATCGAGGGTGAACTCAGGTACCTAGAGAGGGATAACTGTGGTACCTGAGTTCACCCTCGATTTGTCGTAGGGTTCGCGTTTCTTGCTCCACATAATATCCTGTCGTGTTTCTTTTTAGCGACTCGAACATCATCTGATAGGAATATCGTGCTGGACGCCAGTATATGTGAAGACAATCGTATTTCATTAACAACACATAAAACCACACGCAGGTCAAAACGAATCGAACATCGTTTTATGGGGAAATCGTAGCAGAGATCACAGCAGAGAATAAAATACGCAATTTGACAACAGCAACAACACGAATCCACTAAGACAAATAAGAAAAAAACGAGAGCGAAACTTTACGAGATGATTTCAATTTGCCCATCGTGAACTTTCCATTCATATCTAGCAACATTTCAGCAGCACTTGCATATGGAGTATATATCTCAGTTGATGCGATATTCTAGAGCTTGTGGTTCCTATCAGGATTTCCTTGATATAGGGTTGCTGCTAACACGGAAGCTACTAAGCAAAGGGTTCCTCTTAGTTAAATTGAAGTCATCAATTCGAAAGTTTTATGGTCGCAACCCTGACTTGGTTGAGCGTTATGGAATATCTGTGTCACAAATGACCACGGGTATGTTCCACCTGTCGCAAGCACTTCCCGATCCTTTCCTCATTCATGACTTATCACCAGGTTTGTAACTAGATTAACATGACGGGTGTCACTAATGGAGAAGGAACTACTAACCCTTCCGGAGCACATGAGTTCACTCCCGGTTTTTAGTTGGGTTCGTGTTATTCGATCGCTAGTTTTCAATGTATGTTTTGTAGATCGTTGTTTGTCCTTTTGTATTTTTTTCTTTTGGCCATTGTGATGTCTGTTTTGATTACCTCTTTGGTATCTTCAAATTCTTCTTTGGACTCGCAAATTGTTTTTAAGAAAAAATCAAAGGTTCCCTGTTTTACAATATATCATTTACCCAAAGTTATTAAGAGATTACACATGTTCCCATACGACAGCAAAACTTAGGGAAAATAGCTTCGAAGTTGCGCTTCAGTAATTTTGTCCCGAGAGCATGTTTTTTCAAACATTGTATTCTGCTGACAAGACCTGAATGTAGACAAATATTAATTCATCGCACATAAAGTTGCAGTCATCACTTCAAACATTTGACAGTCACCATCATGACTTGTTTAAGCGTTACGAACTATCTGTGTCACATAAGAAGACGACGGATATGTTCCGTTTGTTGCACTACCTATATAGTTCTTACCTTTCTCTTTAATGATAAATTACATTTGTCTTAACGATATTAAACGGTGATTGTCTTTAGTGGAGCAGGTATTGCCTACCCTTTTAGAGCTCAATATATAGCTGTCTGTTTATTGATTAGTAGACAATATGTGTCTTTACCTTCTTAGTTACGTGTTGTGATGTCTGTTACGATATCCGCATACAAACGATGTTCGGTTCGTATTTGCCCTCAATGGTTGTTTGTAGGAGGGAGCATGTGTTGTTTATAGGAGGGTACATTTCTTGTTTGTAGGAGAGTACATTTCTTGTTTGTAGGAGAGTACATGTCTTGTTTGTAGGAGAGTACATTTCTTGTTTGTAGGAGAGTACATGTCATGTTTGTAGGAGAGTACATGTCTTGTTTGTAGGAGAGTACATGTCTTGTTTGTAGGAGAGTACATGTTGTGTTTGTAGGAGAGTACATGTCTTGTTTGCAGGAGGGTGCATCTCTTGTTTGTAGGAGAGTATATGTCGTGTTTGTAGGAGAGTACATGTCTTGTTTGTAGGAGAGTACATGTCTTGTTTGTAGGAGAGTACATGTTGTGTTTGTAGGAGAATACATGTCTTGTTTGCAGGAGGGTGCATCTCTTGTTTGTAGGAGAGTACATGTCGTGTTTGTAGGAGGGTACATGTCTTGTTTGTAGGAGGGTACATGTCGTGTTTGTAGGAGGGTACATGTCTTATTTGTAGGAGGGTACATGTCATGTTTGTAGGAGGGTACATGTCTTGTTTGTAGGAGAGTACATGTCTTGTTTGTAGGAGGGTACATGTCTTTTTTGTAGGAGGGTAAATGTCATGTTCGTAGGAGGGTACATGTCTTCTTTGTAGGAGGGTACATGTCTTGTCTATAGGAAGGTACATGTCTTGTTTGTAGGAGAGTACATATCTTGTTTGTAGGAGGATAAATGTCATGTTTGTAGGAGGGTACATGTCATGATTGTAGGAGGGTACATGTCATGTTTGTAGGAGAGTACATTTTTTGTTTGTAGGAGAGTACATGTCTTGTTTGTAGGAGAGTACATGTTGTGTTTGTAGGAGATTACATGTCATGTTTGTAGGAGGGTACATGTCATGTTTGTAGGAGGATACCTGTCATGTTTGTAGGAGGGTACATTTCTTGTTTGTAGGAGAGTACATGTCATGTTTGTAGGAGGGTACATGTCTTGTTTGTAGGAGAGTACATGTCATGTTTGTAGGAGGGTACATGTCTTGTTTGTAGGAGAGTACATGTCTTGTTTGTAGGAGGGTACATGTCTTGTTTGTAGGAGAGTACATTTCTTGTTTGTAGGAGAGTACATGTCATGTTTGTAGGAGGGTACATGTCATGTTAGTAGCAGGGTACATGTCTTGTTTGTAGGAGGGTACATGTTGTGTTTATAGGAGGGTACATGTCATGTTTGTAGGAGGGTACATGTCTTGTTTGTAGGAGGGTACATGTCATGTTTGTAGGAGGGTACATGTCTTGTTTGTAGCAGGGTACATGTCATGTTTGTAGGAGGGTACATGTCTTGTTTGCAGGAGGGTGCATCTCTTGTTTGTAGGAGAGTACATGTCGTGTTTGTAGGAGGGTACATGTTTTGTTTGTAGGAGGGTACATGTCTGCTTTGTGGGAGAGTACATGTCTTATTTGTAGGAGGGTACATGTCATGTTTGTAGGAGGGTACATGTCTTGTTTGTAGGAGAGTACATGTCTTGTTTGTAGGAGGGTACATGTCTTGTTTGTAGGAGGGTAAATGTCATGTTCGTAGGAGGGTACATGTCTTCTTTGTAGGAGGGTATATGTCTTGTCTATAGGAAGGTACATGTCTTGTTTGTAGGAGAGTACATGTCTTGTTTGTAGGTGGGTAAATGTCATGTGTGTAGGAGGATGCATATCTTCTTTGTAGGAGGGTACGTGTCTTGTTTGTAGGAGAGTACATGTCATGTTTGTAGGAGGGTACATTTCTTGTTTGTAGGAGGGTACATTTCTTGTTTGTAGGAGAGTACATGTCTTGTTTGTAGGAGAATACATGTCTTGTTTGTAGGAGGGTAAATGTCATGTTTGTAGGAGGGTACATGTCATGTTTGTAGGAGGGTACATGTCATGTTTGCAGGAGAGTACATTTCTTGTTTGTAGGAGAGTACATGTTGTGTTTGTAGGAGAGTACATGTCATGTTTGTAGGAGGGTACATGTCATGTTTGTAGGAGGATACATGTCATGTTTGTAGGAGGGTACATTTCTTGTTTGTAGGAGAGTACATGTCTTGTTTGTAAGAGAGTACATTTCTTGTTTGTAGGAGAGTACATGTCTTGTTTGTAGGAGAGTACATGTTTTGTTTGTAGGAGAGTACATGTCATGTTTGTAGGAGGATACATGTCTTGTTTGTAGGAGAGTACATGTCTTGTTTGTAGGAAGGTACATGTCTTGTTTGTAGGAGAGTACATTTCTTGTTTGTAGGAGAGTACATGTCATGTTTGTAGGATGGTACATGTCTTGTTTGTAGGAGAGTACATTTCTTGTTTGTAGGAGAGTACATGTCATGTTTGTAGGAGAGTACATGTCTTGTTTGTAGGAGGATAAATGTCATGTTTGTAGGAGGGTACATGTCATGATTGTAGGAGGGTACATGTCATGTTTGTAGGAGAGTACATTTTTTGTTTGTAGGAGAGTACATGTCTTGTTTGTAGGAGAGTACATGTTGTGTTTGTAGGAGATTACATGTCATGTTTGTAGGAGGGTACATGTCATGTTTGTAGGAGGATACATGTCATGTTTGTAGGAGGGTACATGTCATGTTTGTAGGAGGGTACATTTCTTGTTTGTAGGAGAGTACATGTCATGTTTGTAGGAGGGTACATGTCTTGTTTGTAGGAGAGTACATGTCATGTTTGTAGGAGGTTACATGTCTTGTTTGTAGGAGAGTACATGTCTTGTTTGTAGGAGGGTACATGTCTTGTTTGTAGGAGAGTACATTTCTTGTTTGTAGGAGAGTACATGTCATGTTTGTAGGAGGGTACATGTCATGTTAGTAGGAGGGTACATGTCTTGTTTGTAAGAGTGTACATGTCTTGTTTGTAGGAGGGTACATATTGTGTTTATAGGAGGGTACATGTCATGTTTGTAGGAGGGTACATGTCTTGTTTGCAGGAGGGTACATGTCTAGTTTGTAGCAGGGTACATGTAATGTTTGTAGGAGGGTACATGTCTTGTTTGCAGGAGGGTGCATCTCTTGTTTGTAGGAGAGTACATGTCGTGTTTGTAGGAGGGTACATGTCTGCTTTGTGGGAGAGTACATGTCTTATTTGTAGGAGGGTACATGTCATGTTTGTAGGAGGGTACATGTCTTGTTTGTAGGAGAGTACATGTCTTGTTTGTAGGAGGGTAAATGTCATGTTCGTAGGAGGGTACATGTCTTCTTTGTAGGAGGGTACATGTCTTGTCTATAGGAAGGTACATGTCTTGTTTGTAGGAGAGTACATGTCTTGTTTGTAGGAGGGTAAATGTCATGTGTGTAGGAGGATACATGTCATGTTTGTAGGAGGGTACATGTCTTGTTTGTAGGAGAGTACATGTCATGTTTGTAGGAGGGTACATTTCTTGTTTGTAGGAGGGTAAATGTCATGTTCGTAGGAGGGTACATGTCTTTTTTATAGGAGGGTACATGTCTTGTCTATAGGAAGGTACATGTCTTGTTTGTAGGAGAGTACATGTCTTGTTTGTAGGAGGGTAAATGTCATGTGTGTAGGAGGATACATGTCTTCTTTGTAGGAGGGTACATGTCTTGTTTGTAGGAGAGTACATGTCATGTTTGTAGGAGGGTACATTTCTTGTTTGTAGGAGGGTACATGTCTTGTTTGTAGGAGAGTACATGTCATGTTTGTAGGAGAATACATGTCTTGTTTGTAGGAGGGTAAATGTCATGTTTGTAGGAGGGTACATGTCATGTTTGTAGGAGGGTACATGTCATGTTTGCAGGAGAGTACATTTCTTGTTTGTAGGAGAGTACATGTTGTGTTTGTAGGAGAGTACATGTCATGTTTGTAGGAGGGTACATGTCATGTTTGTAGGAGGATACATGTCATGTTTGTAGGAGGGTACATGTCATGTTTGTAGGAGGGTACATTTCTTGTTTGTAGGAGAGTACATGTCTTGTTTGTAGGAGAGTACATTTCTTGTTTGTAGGAGAGTACATGTCTTGTTTGTAGGAGAGTACATGTTGTGTTTGTAGGAGAGTACATGTCATGTTTGTAGGAGGATACATGTCTTGTTTGTAGGAGAGTACATGTCATGTTTGTAGGAAGGTACATGTCATGTTTGTAGGATGGTACATGTCTTGCTTGTAGGAGAGTACATGTCTTGTTTGTAGGAGAGTACATTTCTTGTTTGTAGGAGAGTACATGTTGTGTTTGTAGGAGAGTACATGTCATGTTTGTAGGAGGGTACATGTCATGTTTGTAGGAGGATACATGTCATGTTTGTAGGAGGGTACATGTCATGTTTGTAGGAGGGTACATTTCTTGTTTGTAGGAGAGTACATGTCTTGTTTGTAGGAGAGTACATTTCTTGTTTGTAGGAGAGTACATGTCTTGTTTGTAGGAGAGTACATGTTGTGTTTGTAGGAGAGTACATGTCATGTTTGTAGGAGGATACATGTCTTGTTTGTAGGAGAGTACATGTCTTGTTTGTAGGAAGGTACATGTCATGTTTGTAGGAGGATACATGTCTTGTTTGTAGGAGAGTACATGTCTTGTTTGTAGGATGGTACATGTCGTGTTTGTAGGAGGGTACATGTCTTGTTTGTTGGAGGGTACATGTCGTGTTTGTAGGAGGGTACATGTCGTGTTAGTAGGGTGGTACATGTCGTGTTTGCGTTGTTTGTGGTTGTTTGGGTATATTGATGTCCAACACCTATTATGTTTTTCGTCGTCTTGTGTGCCCTATGTTGCATTTCGTGTTGTTTTTCGTCGTCTTGTGTTGCCAGTTTCTCTGTAGTGTCTTTTAATTAGACGGTCGGTATTCTATGACGTTTATTTGAGACATTTTTTAGATGCATACATTGTACAGTCTAACATAATGTGATAAATACTGTTTTTGTCATTACTGCAAAAATGTCAACCAGGTTTCATGTTTATTACGATATATTGTGAGTCAAAATAAAAACACGAAGAATCAATGTGCAAATAAATATAATTTTAGGTATATCCATGCTTATGGTGGTGCCACCTTTGGACAAGGTAAAGGGCCAATAATGTTGGACGGTTTGAATTGTAATGGAAACGAGACTGATATATCTGAATGCCCTTATCATGGCTGGTTAATAAGCAGCTGTCGTCACTACCAAGATGTGGGTGTTTCTTGTAGTGAGTATACCTTTAATATAGCTTACCTTTTCAGATAATGTTGACATAACTTAATAGGTATATATTGTATATAACATAATTTATCTTATGATGTTGGCTATATTTAATAACTATATCGTTTATATATAGCTTAATTTGTCTGATAATATTGGCCATATTTAATAACTATATTATTTATATATAGCTTAATTTGTCTGATACTGTTGGCCATATTTGATAAGTATATTATTTATAGTGAGCACAGAGAGCTCTACAGCAACATGGGCATGCGCATGCAACACACAATCTTCCTTATGATGAGATTGAAATCCTTTCGTTCGGAAGTTGATAAAAGTTGGCAGTCTCGGAGAGAATGCCAAAAATAAAAAAAAAAGTCTCCAATAAATGATTTTAAAACTAAAATGATATCATGAACTTCTAAAAATCGTATTTAAGTAACAAAAGACAATAAAAGATGCTTACATTGTTAAATTAATCAGAATGACATCTCGCTATCAAAGTCATGACGTCATGTTATTGATAGACATAGGCCAAAGTCGTCAACAACATTTCGCGGAATTTTAATTAAAATATTGTATTTTCATTCCCGAGTCAAAACATTTCAAAACGACATCTATTTCATTTGCAACTGCGTCAATTCCGTAAATCGTGACGACATGTAAACAAACACAGCACTTTTTTCAAGCGTGTCCAGATTATTAGATACAAACCCTTCTAGTTGCGGATTAGTAAAAGATGATTATAGAATAAATTTGACTTAATTTTGAACTACAATATTTTCAGAAAATATCAAATTTATTTTTTGGACCATTTGCAGCCGATGTAGAAAAATTCGCCTTGGTGTGTTTTAGTTTTGTTTTATTTTTTGCAGAATCTACGCGGGTGGTCTAAATATTTACTCGAATCGATCAAAACTTTGATTAATACAACACTGGAGTACTGAAAGGACTTTATGTTAACATGGACTATCAGGTTAAGGACAACAACTGTTCATTTTTTTATCACTGTGAATGACTCTTAAGACAACACGAATCTGGTCATTTTTTGACGTATGGACATTTTATGTCACGCCCAACTGCATTTCACTATCGAACTCCAGATTTATATTGACATTTCGTTGCTGTATATATGACTTACCAGTTTAAAGGAAATCCAAACACAATTCCTGTCTCCAAGATTATTTGTACATGAACCACAATATTCCTAAAGTTCTACAATAAATGCGTAAATAAAAACGAAGAAGGCCACCATTCATCGTCATGTTAATATTTTTGTTATCACGTCATATTTTACGTTGCAACAAGTAAAGGTCAGCATTGAAATCGTATTTGGGTCACAACTGACACGCAAAGATGACAATGTCATCAATATTTTTTAATACGCATATATATAGTACACGTACAATAACTAGGAGGAGATCACAGGGACCTGCTGCCGGCCTTTCGTTATCAATAATTTTAACCCTACTATCAATGTGCGGTACTAAAATATCACAAGGGATGGCACCCGTTCATATTTATACTTAATTCCTACCTTTCGCACGGTTTAGTTGTGTTGAATAATGGTAATTCCAAATAAATATCACAAAAATCCTAAGGTATACTAAAAATCCAGTTTTTTAATATTTTGCCAAAAGGGGGGAGGGGGGGGGGGGGGAGGGGCATGTGTCCCTTGCCACCGGCTCACATGTCTCTGATAAGAAAAGATAGTGGTGAACATTAACATTTTTCATTTTTATACAATGTTTGCATTTATTATTTCTTTGGCTAAGTAACAAACATTTTCTAACCATGATGTGCTTGCAAGGAACAAGGAACGCATTAGTTTTTCCTTATTTCTGTTAGTGTTAATTATTTCTATCAGTACCCATTTGTTTATTCATCTTACATTTTCCGTCAGTCTGATCCTACAAAATATTTGAATATTACCAACATCTGCCGACAATGGTTTAGAATAGTAAGACACAATGAATTTTATTTATTTAACTATTAATTATGCAGTTCATACTATATGTATATCTGTTATTATTTATTAAACTCAGTCTTTCTGAAATAAATGCTATCAAATTATTAACCAGCTTGTTGTTGAAACTTTAAAAGGTAATAACATTACACAAGAAGGAATATATGTCTCTGTATAATCTTGTCACAGATAATTTTAAAGAGTATGATTTCGATACTGAATATTGCCTTAATATATATATCACGCCTCTACTGTGCTTTTTTTAATAAAAAAAAATATTGAATATTGATAAATATTTTGTATGTGAAAGCAGAGACATGTCTGATGAAAGCGGTACCTATATAATTCTTTTAAAATTAAAAACTGTTTTGTTCACTTGGAGATAACATAATATTGGCCCAAATACACATACTTTGAAATGTCGAAATGAAGAGTATCAGTATTACAGTAACCATACGCCGTGTGGTCTTATGTATGGGCACAATGGACAGTTGCCCGGTGGTCACACAAGCAAATGAACCCCATGCTAATCTATGTATATACGGCATAATTTTTTATTTTTAAACACTGATTTTGTTGGAAGTATCAATACAAGAAATATATGTTTAATTTTATCGACCATTTATAATTTTATTTCTGTGAGTGTTTGTATAGATATGGGCCTCAGTGCACTGCTTTGACTGGGGCCTATATTGCTGACAAGACGGCTCTGACCGTACGTCATTCATCATTTACACTTCATGAATATATATCGGCTGTACATAGCATGGTATAGGCCAATATTGCTTATGTATGTTGGTTGCATTAATTGATATTTTCGTATTAAAACTCTTTTCTTATGACTTAAAAGACCATACTTTCATTTTACAGACATCAGCGTCTACTACCCCCTTTAGGCTTTATAATGGTTGATACCACCCGCGTACTAGTACTAGTTAGTCTTCAATGTTTCCACTGTCCCTATTCCAACAATAAAAGATTCTATACTTCAAAGTTTCTCATACTTTTCTATTCTACTTCATTTAACTTTCCAATGGATGTCATAGGGGATATCATTTAATTTCAAATACTAATGTCCTCTCTATAGGCCATGCCTACTTATATTATTTTGTGATATTCAACTTTCACTCAAATATATACACACTGGCCAGACAGAAATGCTGTGCTCGCATCTAGGCAATGCCTACTGCATATTATATAGCTTAATTTGTCTGATAATGTTAGCCATATTTAATAAGTATATCTTTTATATAATTTAATTTGTCTTATTATGTTGGCCATACTTAAATGTCAAATATTATTATGCAATAATTTCACGAATTAATTCTATTAACAATGTATTGATACAATTTAACATCAGCATTTCAAATGTCTCTTTTCCTTAGTTAAGTCAGAAGAGACCCAGACGTTATAAAATGAAATAATTAATAAGATAAAACGACAAATTCGTGAAAAAATATGCCTACAAAACATAATTGAAGAAAGGAAATAAATAAAGAGCAACATGAACCCAAACTAAAAGTTCTCGGGGACCTCCATATCTTATATTGTGTCGTCTCATTGTTGATCGGTCGATTCAATTCAATTTTTTTTTAAATAAAACGAAAAATGTTAAGGTTTAAAACCCTATAATATAACACCACAATAGAACAATGGTTCATTGACTGGTTGTTGCTTAACGTCCAGTGAGTAGTATTTAAGCTATACTGATGACGATAATACCAAAAGTTTGAAGGTACTAAATAGCAAATCAGAGACCATAATTCGAAGAAGGAGAGACAATGCAATGAAGGCCAAAAGGACGAGAACAAAAAGACAAAAAAATACTAGACAGACAATTTAACCGCGCAGATGACAGAAAATATGACTTTTCAATTCGGGGGGGGGGGGGGGGGGGGGAGGGGGGGTTGAAGAAATATTTAATGATGAACTAATTCTACAAGGGAGTTGATGTAAGCACGCAATCAGTCAATAGGACAGATCACCGTTGATGGTAGTAAGGGTGAAAGCTGATTATGCAATCTACGTTTTGCTAATGTTTCCAACATACCGACAACAAGAAATAAAGGTAATAACAAAATTACCGAACTCCGAACAATCTTATAAAGGGAAAGTCAAAACTCATAATTATATAAACAGACAAAATCAGTCAACAACCGGAAAACTGTGAAAACCGTAATGACCCTGACTTGGTACAGGCATTTCTAAAGAAATGGTGGGTTGAATCAGATTTTAAGGCGCCAAACCTCCCGCTCTCATTACGGTTCAAAGGTTCCGGCTGTCACTGTAACAGTATTTAAATACAGGAACAAAATAGGTAAAATAGTAGTCAAAGCAGTACCATATTCGGTGACGTAAATGTCAAAAATATTTTTACGTCACACATTGACAAAAAAAATTCTTGACATTTTTGACTTCTTTATCTTTATACATTTTCACTATATGAAAATACATCGCTTATAATTTTTTCTGCAGAGACGGAATATATTTCGACAAGATATTGGTATCGGAATATAAACTTTTTAAGAGATCGAATAAGGCGAATCTTTTAATAGCCCTGGTCCAGTAGCCTGTTTCTCAGATGAAGATGACGTTTCAGGAAATCAGAATAATTGCTACTGGCCCTTGCATAGCGAATCAATTGCGAGATGTAAACACCATATGCAGGAGAAGCTGGTATATTGCTGCACATGTTTGGAAAATTTATGATTTTAAAATTGAAGTCGTCCCGCTTATCATAAATTTTAGTACTGAGTTGACCACTGTCGTCAAATTCGAGGTATAAGTCCAAAAATGATGCGGACGAAGCTGTATCGGTGGTCTCTTTAACTTCCAGCTCTGGAGGGTATATCAATGGAAGAAATTCTGCAAATCTAGAATTATTGATAGATAAAACGTCATCAATATACCTGTATGTGAAATTAAAGGCTCTAGCCTCATGAATCTTCTTATCTTTTACAAGCTTTTGAAGAAACTCCGACTCATATGAGTATAAAAATAAATCGGCTAGAAGAGGGGCACAATTCGTACCCATTGGTATGCCGACGACCTGCTGAAACAGTGTCCCTCCAAAGGAGACAAATATGTTATCGATGAGGAACTCCAGCATACTGATCACTTGTTCCTCGGAGTAGCATGTTTTACCTTTATGAATTTTGTTTGAAAAATATGTGGAATTGTAGCCTAACACAACAAATTTTGAGCCATAGTTTCTATGACTAAAAGCTTTATGAATTGTTTCTTTTAAGCGGGTTTTTAATTTGTCATGCGGTAGGGTGGTATATAGAGTTGAAAAATCAAAAGTTTTGATGGAGGATACCTGAGAGAAAGATCTTGATTTCAGGTTATCCAAAAGATCTTTAGAGTTTTTCAAAATCCACATGTGATTTATGCCACTACGCGAGTAAACAGTTTCACAATATTTCTGTTGTCCCTCTTTTACTGCAGACAGAAAGCCATAATTACATTGCTGATTGTTAAGAAGGGTTTGAATATACCACTTGATAATCTTGCTAAAAACTCTGTGGTAATTCATGAATAAGGAGAGAAACGGATTGTGATTTACAAAAAAAACGGAATTTATCCGTAGTAAATTGTGACACAGAGTCCGTGGCGGTTAAGTCATGGCGGTCGTGTAAATCTTTCGCAATGATAACAAACGATTTAAGAAAATAATATTCAATAACATTGTATTTTCATTTCAGATGTAAGCACTACAGGTAATGTTTATATTATTTTGTTATTTTTGAATAATTCATAATTAAGATCAACCCTTGTTGATGGTCATGTGAACCATCAATGTTTGCTATCAGTTTGTTAAATATCTCCGCAGAAACTGCTCTGCAAAATTAACCCAAACTGGATTGTAATATTCCTTGAGAGGTTTCTTCTCACATTAAGCATATTAATTAAAAATGTCTACCGTCAGTGGAAATTTAAGTTTCTGCAATTGACAATTGCGGCTTTATCTTATGTCAGAATTGAGCTGACGTTTAAACTGCAGCTTATTCACAGTGAGTAGTTCAAGGGTACATAAATGGAATTTAGGTGTTGACTTTTGAAGTTTATCGCCACATTCTACAATATTTCAGCAATACCGTGGAGTTCAGTTTTATTGGTGGAGGACACAGGAGTATTTGGAGAAAACCACCGACCTGCCGCAAGTTACTGAAAAACTGTGTAGCATAATGTTATATCGAGTACACCTTGCCATGAGCGGGATTCGATCTCACAACCTTAGTAATAATAGACGCTGATCGCATTAGTAGTTGTAAAACCAACTACCATATTATTATGACCACGACGGCCCCCAATAAAACTGTCCACCGTTATGTATCTAACATTAGTGGCTCTTAATACTAGTAACTCATTCGCAACATATTAATTAATTTGATGTTTTACTTCATATTTTAGATATACGATTGGTTAACGGACAATACCCATGGGAAGGTCGTGTAGAAGTATTATATAATAATTCGTGGGGTACAATTTGTGATGACAATTTTGACAGAAAGGAGGCACACGTAATATGTTCTATGCTCGGATACGACAGAAACGGGTATTCTTTTTATTAGCGCTTCTAAAGGACTATTCCACAAATATTACAAGAAAAGTTCTAGAAATTATTACGTTTAGCTGTTATAAAAATCACAAATTGTTGTTGAATTAACATTAGAGAAGACTGAAAGGACAAGCAATGAAAAATGGAAAAAAAAAATGGTACAAGACACAGAACAAAGGCAAACAAAAACAAAACAAAACAAAGCAAAAACAAAAACAAGCCAAAAACAAAAACGAAAACAAAGTATAATTGGTCTCTACCTAATAAAGTTTGATGATACCAAAGGGATAATCAGAAGCCATAGCTTGAAGGACAGACGACAATACATTGGGTAAAGGAAAAGGACAAAATGAGAAACAACGGTTTATAAAACATTAAGCAGAAAACTAAAGATCAAGAAACGCGAACCCCACGACAAATCGAGGGTGAACTCGGGTACTCAGAAATGGATAACAGTTCCTGCTCCACATGTGATACCCATTGTGTTACTTTTTAACGACACGAACCACATCTGATATGAAAATCTTGCTGGACGCCAGTATATGTGAAGAAATTCATATAACGTTAACAAAGCATAAAACCAAACGAATCGGAAATCGTTTTATAGGGAAATCATAGTGGACATCACAGCTCGGAACGAAACACGTAAAGACATTTAATTTGACAATAGCAACAACACGAACCGCACTAAGACAAATAAAAAAAAGGTAGCGAACCCAGGTGCTACGGAAGGGTAGGCAGTTCCTGCTCCAAGTGTGCCAACCTTCGTGTTATTCTTGCAACAAACACTGTAAAAGTGATGAATGAGAAAGATCCGGATTATGAAAGGACACACAATTAGAAATGGACAAACCAGAAACGTAGACACATTTTGTGCAAGATGCAGAACAAAGTCAAACAAAAAAAGAGATAACAAAGTTAAAAAAACAAAAACAAAAACAAAGCAAAAAACAAAGCAATAAAAAAAAACAAAAAAAAAACAAAGCACAAAAACAAATGAATACTTGTCTCTATCTAATAAGTTTGAAGATACCTAATGGATAATCAGAAGCCATAACTCGAAGGACAGACAATACAATGGCAAAAGAAGAAGGACAAAATGATAAACAACGGTCTACAATACATTATAGAGAAAACGAAATATCAAGGGACGCGAACTCCACGACAAATCTAGGGTGAACTCAGGTACTCGGGATATACATGTATGTTCCTGCTCCACATGAGACACCCGTCGTGTTGCGTCTTAACGACACGAACATCATCTGATATGAAAATCGTGCTGGAAGCCAGTATATATGACGACATTCATATATCATTAACAAAATATCAAAGCAAACGGAGTTCAAGATGAATCAAACATCGTTTCATGGGACATCAAAACACGTAAGGACATGCAATTTGACAACAGCAGCAACACGAACCCAAGTAAGACAAATAAAAAAATGGGAGCGAACTCAGGTGCTCCACATTGTCATCCTTCGTGTTACTCCTGTAACAAACTCATGGGTGCGACATTACAATTTTCGAAGTGATGATTTTAGCTTAACCACTAGGAAGCCTTGTGTCAGTAGCTTCCATGTCAGCAGCAACCCTTTATGTAGGAAATCATGATGGGAACCACAAGTTCTGACATATCGGGAAAAACGAATTGAATCCCTTATCCTTGATTTGTACCCAGTTCAGCAATATATCAGTTTTTATCATCGAGGTGAGATTCGGCGATGGAAGATATCAAAATATATATGCGTAGATTTCCTTGATAGAGGGTTGCTGCTTACAAGGAAGCTACTGAAACAAGGGTTCCTCTTAGTTAAGTTGAAGTCATCACTTTGAAAGTTTTATGGTCGCCACCATGACTTGGTTTACTGCTATGGAATATCTGTGTCACAAATGACCACGGATATGTTCCACTTGTCATAAGCACTTCTCGGTCCTTTCCTCGTTATCACCGGGTTTGTAACTATATTGACATGACGGGTGTCACTAGTGAAGCAGGATCTGCTTACCCTTCCGGAGCTCATGAGTTTACCCCCGGTTTTTAGTGGGGTTCATTTTACTTGGTCGTTAGTTTTAAAGGTATGTTTTGTAGATCGTTGTTTGTCCTTTTGTATTTTTTTCTTTTGGCTATTGTAATGTCTGTTCTTCTTCGATATGCAGATTCTGATTACCCCTATGGAATCTTGAAAATCTACTTTGGACTGTGTTACAATATATCATTTACCCAAGGTTATTAAGAGATTAGTTAAAGTCTACATGCTGCCATTTTAAAACCAACATAAGGCATTTTATTTTATGATAGCTTAAACAGGTAACGTTTATATAATAATGTGGTCTTGTCCAGGTAATATACCAAAACATTAAACAGGTCTGAGAGACTTATTACCCGACCGAAGGCATATTCTGGGATATTACCTGGACAAGACCACATTAATATCATTATTATACTGAGCGTTTAAATGTCCAGGAAATATGTCAAGATATCACTACAGAAACTTACATGAAGTATAATACACAAATGTAATAACATATATGTATTGTACTCATATATTGTACCTATTTACTAATCAAGGATATAATTGTCAAGATGTTGGGTTTTATCTTTTATCCGAATGCAACTTTGAATATATTAACAAGTGATAAGTGAAGCCTAAATCCGGAGCACCTGACTTCACCCCCGGTTTTTAGTGGGGTTCATGTAACTCGTTCTTTAGTTTTATGTGTATGTTTTGATGATTGTTGTTTGTCTTTTTGTACTTTCTCTTTTGGCCATTCTGTTGTCTGTTCCTCTCCGATCTATGGGTTTAGATTTTCCTCTTTGGTATCTTTAAACGCTTCTCACAGTCTTATGATATTCGACAACACTTTTCCTCGTTAGTTCAACAAATCATCCAATGCGAAAGCGAGACATAGGGAAAATAGCTTCGAAGTTGCGCTTCGGTAATGTATCCCTGATAGCTTGTTTTTTCAAAAGCTTGTATTCAGCTGGCAAAGCCGGAATGTAGAAAATTGTTTATTCATCATACTTAAAAATGCAGTCATCACTTCGAACATTTGACGATCGACATCTTGACTTGTCTAAGCGTTTTGAAGGCGACGGATATGCTATGTTTGTTGTACTACCAATATAATTCTTCTTTTCGCTTCAATGATCAATTACTGAATTGTTGACGATAGTAGAGAAAAAACGCTGTTGTCTTTAGTGGAACAGGTATTGCTTATCCTTCCAGAACATCGATGTGCACTCAAGGTTTTTGTGCAGGTCGTCGCTCAACCTATAGCTTTTTGTGTATTGCTTAGTAGACAATATTTGTCTTTACGTTCTTAGTTCCGTGTTGTGATATCTGTTACGATATCCGCATACAAACGATGTTCGGTTCGTATTTACCGTTAGTGGTTTGTAGGAGGGAGCATGTCTTGTTTGTAGGAGGGTACATGTCGTGTTTGTAAGAGGGTACATGTCGTGTTTGATGGAGGTTACATGTCGTGTGTGTAGGAGGGTACATGTCTTGTATGTAGGAGGGTACATGTCTTGTTTGTAGGAGTGTACATGTCATGTTTGTAGGTGGGTACATGTCTTGTTTGTAGGAGGGTACATGTCGTGTTTGTAGGAGAGTACATTTCATGTTTGTAGGAGGGTACATGTCGTGTTTGTAGGAGGGTACATATCTTGTTTGTAGAAGGGTACATGTCTTGTTTGTAGGAGGGTACATGTCATGCTTGTCGGAGGGTACATGTCGTGTTTGTAGGAGTGTACATGTCGTGTTTGTAGGAGGGTACATGTCTTGTTTGTAGGAGCCTACATGTCGTGTTTGTAGGAGGGTACATGTCATGTTTGTAGGAGGGTACATGTCGTGTTTATAGGAGGGTACATGTCTTGTTTGTAGGAGAGTACATGTCGTGTTTGTTGGAGGGTACATGTCTTGTTTGTAGGAGGGAGCATGTCGTGTTTGTAAGAGGGTATATGTTGTGTTTGCGTTGTTTGTGGTTGCTTGTGTATATTAGTGTCCAACACATATTGCGTTTTGGGCGTTGTTTTCCTTCGTCATGTGTGCCCTATCTTGCCAGTTTCTCTGGATTGTCCTTTTGTACTTTGGTATTCTCTAACGTTTATCTGAAACAGTTGGTACAGTATAAGATAATGAGACAAATGCCGTTTTTGTCAGTGCTATCAGTATTACACACACTACGAAATACAGTTCAAATAACTATCATTTTAGGAATGTCCAAGCTTATAGTGTGGCCGCCTTTGGACAAGGTAATGGGCCAATAATGTTGGACAATTTGAATTGTAATGGATACGAGATTGATATATCTGAATGCCCTTCTGGAGGCTGGCTTACACACAACTGTGGACATGGTGAAGATGCTGGTGTTTCTTGTCGTGAGTATACCTTTCATATTGCTTAATTTGAATTAGAAAAGTTTTAATAGGTAATCAGAAGTGGTAATTTGTAGAAAGACAGACAATACAATGACTAAGATACAAACCTTTGTTGATAGAATATTACGCCAAGAACTAAGATTAAATAACATGAACCCCACAGAAAACCGTGGGTAAACTAAGGTTGTCAGAAGTTCCAGTCACGAAGTTGTAAGATGTAAGTGGATCGCCATGCAGAGGCATCACCATCACATATCTCGTGTATATGCTACGCTACATTGGAGTATATATCTCTAAGTTGATCCGATATTCTCGAGCTGTGGTTCCTATCAGGATTGTCATGATGGAGAGGTTGCTGCTAACAAGGAAGCTACTGAGCCAAAGGTTCCTCATTGGTAAGTTGAAGTAGTCGGATCAAAAGTTTTACGGTCGCCACTATGACTTGGTTGACCGTTATGGAATATCTGTGTCACAAGTGGCCATGGATATGTTCAACTTGTCGTAAACACTTCTCGGTAATTTGCTCATTCATGACTTATCACCGGGTTTGTAACTATAATAACGAAATGGATGCCACTAGTGGAGCAGGACATGTTTATCCCTTCGGAACAAATGAGTTCACCGCCTGTTTTTAGTGGGGTTCGTGTTACTCTATCTTTAGGTTTATGTGCAATGTGTTATAGATCGTTGTTTGTCCTTTTGCCATTATGTTGTCTGTCCTTCTTTGTTTTACGTATTATGATTACACCTTTGATATCTTCAAACTCCTCTTAACAATATTAATCTTAAGCTTTATGTTTCAACTATTAATAATTTTGCTGAAATTGGAAATGATTCAGGTCAAGTTTTAGATTTAGATAATACAACACTGAAAAATTGATCGATTCATCAATTGATTGGTTGATTGCAGTATTCTAGATGTATTTATGACGATAATTTTTTCACAAGCAATAAATCATGTAGGTACAAAGGTTGCCATGAGGTTAATAAGAGTTTGAAGATACCAAAGGGGTAAGTAGAATCCGTATTTCGAAGACGAACAGACAACACAATGGCCAAAAGAAAAAGTACAACAGGACAAACAACGATCTACAAAACATACATATAAAACTAAAGATCGAGTAACCTTTGTGCGAAAAATTTGTCTCCCACAGAATTTATGACAATAACTATCCTCGTATAATCCTTGGGGTAGAATAATGAAAACACTGAACAAGGGAGATAATTGGAAAACTAAATAGAAAACCTAGTAAATGCATTGATATTACATTGATTAGCAGAATACATACCTCTGAGTTCATGTACATGTAAGAGAAGCAGTTGCTTTTTATTGATATTGATGATATTTGCTGTTTGAACTTTCTTTTCATAAGTTTAGCATTATATGTTTATATTTCAGAAGTAGGTGTAACTACAGAAGAAAGTAAGTAATTGCTAGTCATAAATAACCTAGTATCGCAATGAGGCGTGTCTAATGCGCACATATTTGCTTCAATTCAATATCAAACTGACAGACTTGTTTGAGTATTATGCACAAAATAGATACGAACTATATGTAATCTGTTCATAATCGGTTATCATAAGGCCAACTGACTGCATCTATGAAGAGTTTGAGGATACCAAAGGAGCTATCAGAAACAATAAGTCGAAGTATAGACAATACAATGGTCAAAGTAAAAAACAAAACAAAAGGACAGCAAAATATCCAAAAAACACTACACAGCATACTAAGGTTTGAGAAACATGAACCCATTAAAACAGGGGTGAATTCGGGTGCTCCGGAAGGGTGAGCAATATCTGTTTCACTAATGGCTCCGGAATAGTAAGTACTACAACCAACCAATATAGGTAAACTAATATATCGGTTCTGTACCAGCTATTATGGTAAAAAAGTCGAACATTCCTATCAGCCCCCGATAATGGAAACCAAGTTCTTTACAAAGCTTCGTTTTATGAAATTCAATAGCTTAAAACCGCATAAACATAGTTATTTGCATTTGTGCATTATGGAGCACTAGTAAAGTAAATATCAGTAGTATTTAGTTATAGTGCATTTCTGGTACCCGATTCACATAGAGCGACATAAAGAAACGATAACAGAATAAGCACTGACGTCACAAACGACAACATTGCAAACGATTAGAACGACGCTTCTTTCAGTTATTTTCAAACAAATTGGCAGTTGTCTTGGACTTTTTGATGTTGCAGGATAAACACAGTATACGTACATTGTTGTTAAATATCAATATGAATGTGTTTCTAAAGCTCGTACAAATTTTTGAAAATCTATGTATATTGCATATATAGCTAACAACAACTACAAGAGATCACATTTGGGTCAAAGATAAAACAGATTTTGGAACAAGTGACTTCCTAAAAGAAAAACAAGTCATGTGACAGGCAATGAAAAGGGTGACCTTTCATTACAGGTGATTGCTTTTAAGATGTGACCCCAATGGCAGGTTTGACTATATACTGTGATAAAATCTAATATTTAAGTCTATTTTTACACATTTAGCCACCACATATGGGTATGACGAAACAACATCTGTGCTTGGTCACCAAGGTAACGTATGAAGATCATTAGCTTTGGTTAATATAAATATACAAGGATTTGCTATTGGCGTTACAGTGTATCGAAGGCTTGAGTTAGAATCTCGTCGAGAGAGAGCAATATACATGTATATAAATTTGAAATCCGATCTTTATGACGCTCAGAGTTTTGTTGAACATGGTTGACATAAACAGTATTTGAGTCTATAATCGGATATTAGTTGGTTATATCTCTACTTATTGACTCAGTACTTGCCACTATTGATATATGAGTCATCGATTTTCCTTAAGGCCATGGATTTCTTACCACATGTCTAATACAAGAAGAGTTTGAAGATACCAAAAGGGTTATCCGAGTCCGTAAATCGAAGGACAGACGACATAATGGTCAAAAGAAAAACGACAAAAGTACAAGCAAAGATATACAAAACATACACATAAAACTAATGATCGATAAATACGAGCCTCACTAGAAACTGGGAGTGAGTTCATGTGCTCCGGAAGGGAAAGCAGATCCTGCTTCACTAGACATTGGTATCAGCTCCAGTATCTACCTTAGTTGTAAGACGCATAGCCTTGCTTCGTGTGGTGACTCATAGGATTATGCCATAATGCAATTTTCATTTACTGAATAAAATGTTTTAATTTTTTTACATTCTTAGGAAATACAGACGCAAGATTCGTCAGCGTGAATTGTCAGAAAAGTAACTGGTATATAAAAATATCATTACCTCCCTTGAAGAAGAAATATGCTGATTTCAAAGACAGCGATATTTACTTGGGATCCGACAGTTGTACCGGATATCGTTCCGGAGTTTATCTTATCTTCAACCAGGAATACACTACCTGTGAAACAAATAAAACTGTAAGTATGAATTCCATTAAAAGGAATCATGGTCGTTAATCGTCTAAGTGAGCATATATATCATGACGGGAAGTGAGTCTTGCTGAGATGATGATGCTGATATGCTTGATTAGCGGGAAAACATGAAAATACTGATTTAATAGTCTTTACATTGAACCGACAGTCGCTGCAGGCCACGGTATTCGGTATTCGTGACGAGCACACTAATCACTATGAAACCTATGATATACCATATTATGTCTAAAATGAATCAATAAATTGCAAGAAAACATACAAAATAGTAAAATAAACAAATTCGCAGGTCCTGGCAGGGGATAGGCACAACATTATTTTTGATTTAATATATGTTGCAATCATATACCTTATTTTTTTATCGTTAACGTAATAATCGTTAGAGAATACCGAAGGGGAAATAAAAAAAGAAAAGCTGCAGAAACTGGCAAGATTGGGTACATAGGACGAACAAAAGCAAAACAACAACACAACACAATATGTGTTGTGCACCACTATGCTAAAAATAAGTGTAAATAAAGCAAACAACTGGAGGTTAATACAAACCGAACATGGTTTTATGCAGAAATCTTAAAGAGCATCACAACACAGAACTCAGAACGTAAAAAACATATAGTAGGACAACACGGAACAGTAAAAAGGTGAGCAACACGGACCCCTTTTAAAAAAGAACAAAAAACAAGAAAACAAAAAACAGAAAAAAACCCCAACTGGGGATGAACGCAGGTGTTCGTGAAGGGTAAGCAGTTCCTGCTTCTTACATGACACTCGTAGTATTCATCTGACTTTTTAAATAGAAAATGTGCGTACAAAATGGATGGATATAAATAATTGATTTTTGTTTATTCTAGATATCCAGAGATTCTGTTATATATTATAATACCCTTGTGTACTCAGTCCATGATCCAGTACACCATTCCATAATTCGTGAGTACAGGTTCAAGGTTAATGTGGAATGTGATATGTCTATGACCGAAAGCGGACACAACAACATCAACCAAAATCACGTAGTAGGGACGGGACATTTAGCTGTAGAATTAAAGTTTTACAGCGATTCTAAATATCAGCATGCATTCAGTGGCTTTCCACCGTCATATATGATTGGTGATAACGTGTATGTCAAAGTTCAAACTCATATTCACGATTATGACGTCAAGATGCGCTTGTCGGATTGCTACACAAAGCCAACGGAGTCGTCTGGTGACCAATATTTGTACTATCTGATAAAAAATGGGTAAGATTCTAGATATGATATTTCAACTGATTGAAGGGGCTGTAGTGGTTACGATCGTATGGTAGTCGAATTTCAAACTACCTGTGCAATCAATGCTTATCACCACTAAAGTTGTGAGTTTGAATCCCTTCATAGCGAGGTGTACTAGATACAACATTACGTGATAAAGTTTGTCAGTAACTTACAAAGGTTGATGGTTTTCTCCTGTTCCTCCGGTTTCCTCCACCTATCAAACTGACCGCCAGGATATAGCTGAAATATTGTTGAAAGTGACGTTAAACACCACAAACCAACCAACCATCAAGTGATTGCAGACAGTTTTCGACATGTGTCATTCTTAATAGGCTTTAAAAATTATGAGTGAAAGATAAAACGAAAAACGAAAAATACCTAACTGTTTGAATAGTTCCAAGATCCAAGCAATAAATCGCTTTTTTATTTTTTGTTTGGTGGTATTTAGCGCCACCTTCAACCATATTCCAGTTATATCGTGGTGGTCAGTTTTATTGGTGGACACGACGAAAACTACCGACCTGTCGCAAGTCACTGATCAACACCGACATATCTAGCACACATATGCATGACTTCCTTACTTCCCTAGCTTGTCTTAGAAGCCCAAACCTCCAATCTTAATGAAATGAATGGGGTCATGTGTAAGTGTTTTCCACCAGTGGGTAAAATGCCAAGCGTTACAAATAACCGGCCGAAAAATATTGTTTTAAAGAACGTTTTAATCTTGCGTGAGTGATCATAGCGCTAATGACCCAATTTCCAACCATATCATGGCGAGAGCAAGTTGCATTGCACTGATATGACGATAACATCCGCTTTGTACCAGACCAATAAGCATAGTAATATTCCTATGGCTAATGTATTGCACAGGACGCGTTTTCATCAAATGCAATGCGACAACAGTCCACATGTAGACATATGTCTCCACTCGAACACATTATCCTGATTCATGAGTCAAATAGTTTTTGTCGTTAAGTACTTCATAATGTTGCGTGCCTTTGAAAGAAGCAGCAGATGCCATTGTTTCAGTTAGCTAGCACTATACAAATCCAACTAAGCGCTTTGGTCTAGTACAAAGTGAGCCTGTATTTTTTTTATTGGGGGGGGGGGGGGGTTCTTTTGTTGTTGTTTTTATTTATTTTTTATGTGTATTTTGTGTTTGTTTTTTTAAATATTTGTTAATTTTTATTTCAGCTGTTCTGTAGATCCAGACGCAGCTATAACGTCACAGTCAACCAATGAGACAAGATTTTATTTCCAAGATTTTGAATATGCTGACCATCCCGATGCCATGTATGTCCACTGTAATGCTACATTTTGTCACATACACGATTACTCACGTGCCTGTGAACCACAGTGCAGTCATAGAAAACGAAAGGGCAATAGTAACAATATCGGACCAATTGGATACAATAATAGTGGACCTATTGGACACGATAATATCGGACCAATTGGATATGCTGAGGTGGACATAGCAATACATTTTCTACAGGGTAAAATACATATTATTATTGCATAAATACCGAGTGAAATAAAAACAGGTATTTCACCAAGTGAAATAATTATACCATAAATAATTGATAATATCAAAAATATGTCACGAATGACCAAATAATGCAGTAGCTTACGAATGAACATCAGAGAGTTACAACGTTATTTAGTTCTTAATTTTGGGAAAACAAATTCATCAATTAGTAAAAGTATTTATTATATATATATATAGAGTTTCGATTCAATTTTGCTATAAATGAGTTTAATTGCACTATATTACGTGGGGAGCCTAGGGATATCTTATAATTTGTATCGATTAAAAAAAAACTAAAATAGAATTAAAAAAACAAAACAAAAAAAACAATGAAACGGTCAAAGGGACGTAACTGTACAACATACAGAAAAGTAACCTAGACAATGAAGTCGCGCTTATTATAGCGAGAGTTAAACTACAAACGAAAACATTTCACTGTGAAGTGATCGTTATTATCTAAATCGGACATTTCTGTAATTCACAGCTACCTATATAATAACAACACTTATTTAACTGTGTGACATCACAGTACTGTAGCAGCAGTATCTAAGTATACAATACCACTGTACGCCCGACAATGGAAAACGAGTTCTTTGTTGAAGAAGATTATTAGCTCAAGCAAAAGTGTAAACTCTCTATAATACACACTATTGATTAAGATAAAAAAAAAAAAATGGCTCGTAACTGATCAACCGTGAGAATTCACTCATGCAATTGTGAGCGTATCTGATGGTTATTCCAGAAACACGGCGTGCACACAATATGTGATATCTACGTTTTTATTCCAGAAGCGCGGCGTGTGTACTAATTGTGATATCTACGTTTTTATTCCAGAAACGCGGCGTGCGTACTAATTGTGATATCTACGTTTTTATTCCAGAAACGCGGCGTGCGTACTAAATGTGATATCTACGTGTTTATTAGTATAGGGGTTGGTTATCAGCATTTATTTGTAATACTAGTTGTAATGCTAGTTGTAATACTATGAAAACTCATTTGAACCTCGTCGTTTTGAAGTAGAGTTGACCGATGACAAAGGGGTAACCAGAATGAGTAAATCTAACTACAGAAGACAATGCAATGACCAAAAGGAAAACGACAAATGACAAACAATGAATTACAAAACACTACACAAAACAAAAAAGATTGAGAAACACGAATCACATTAAGAGGGGGATAGGGGTGAACAGTAGACAGTTCCTAATCTTCTATTGACACCCGCATGTCATGCATATGTTAGACGGGGTGAACTCGCATCATGACTCAATCATCTATTTCAACCTTACTAAATCGATATATTTTTTGTTATTTTGTTTAGGACCAAAACAGTTGCAGACAGGTAATTCCAAGGAAAACAGTAAACAACATGGACGGCCTGGATACATTATTGGAGCTGTCATTGTTTCTGTTTCTATGGTTACCATCCTAGTTGGTGTTTCTGTCTACTATAAAAGGAAAAGAAAGAATAGCGCACAGAATAAAATTGTTTAATTGTCAGTGAACTTTAAGCACCGTAATCCAAATTCTTATCTTAGGATTTCAGTAAGACATTCTTGATTTCATGAACTGCTTACACGTAAGCATAATTCTATTTGATTCGTAACATTGAATAAATTGTATAATATTATATTATAAATGGAAATGGTTATATTGCCTGTCTTCGATATAATTGATAGTGAATTGACCCCGTTTGAGTAGAAACCAAAAACTATCAAATTGAAATATGCCTACAGACCGACTTCTTTTTGTTCGGTGGTATGTTTTTCCTGCTCATATGAAATAAAAATCAGGCGCGTTTTATTTTTTCAAAGTGTGTCATTTAAAACTACAGTGTCAGTTTATGTATTTATTAATGGCTTCTTTCAGGTCAGATTTAATTCCCCTTTCCAAGTCATCAAATGTGAACGGGTGTGCTCTGCTTGTCATAACGACGGTGGCCACACGTGGAGCAGGAACTGCTTTCCCTTCCGGATTACATGACCTCATCCTGGTTTTTACTGGGGTTCGATCTTTATTCTTCTGTGTAGTTTTTTGTAGATCATTGTTGTTCTTTGTTGTTTTACTTTATTTGTTCTTCTTCGATTTTCGACATTATTTCCAAATTCGACGACAGAATTAAGTTTTTTGATGAAGAGGTAGCCTCCCATCTACCCATACGCACATTCTAACTTAAATGACAGTAGTAAGAGCAAGACAACCTCCTTACTACAAACACACCATGTAAAGGTTAAATGGTAATTATTTCATTGGGAAGATTTTAAAGATACCAACTGTGTAGTCAGAATTCGTTAATTTATGACAACATAATCTTCAACAACATTGTCTTCAGGTAAGACATAAACGGCAGAGACTATTGAAGGGTCTATCAAAGATGACAATACGGAAAAACTGGCAACAGAGACACACAAGACCAAGAAAACAAAACAAAGGCACAACACAATATGCACAATCAAAGACAAACAACGTAAGAAGAGTTTGAAGATACCAAAGGGAGGCAATCAGAATCCGTATATCGAAGAAGAACAAACAACACAAAGGCAAAAAGAAGAGTTTGAAGATACCAAAGGGAGGTAATCAGAATCCGTATATCGAAGAAGAATAAACAGCACAAAGGCCAATAGAAAAAGGAAAGACAAACAACGATCTCCAAAAAATACCCTTAAGACTAAAGATCGAGCAAAACGAACCCCACTAAGAACCGAGGGTGAACGCAGGTGCTCTGGGAGGGTAAATAATTCCTGCTGCACTAGTGGCCTCCGTCGTGTTACTCTAATTACAAACCCGGTAATAAGTCATGAAATAGGATAGAACGGTGAAGTGTTTACGACAAGTGGAACATATCCGTGGTCATTTGTGACACAAGTGTTCCATAGAGACAAACCAAGTCATGGTTGCAACAGTAAGCTTTCGCAGTGATGGCTTGAATTTAACCGAAGAGGAACCATTGGTTCAGTAGCTTCGTTGTTAGCAGCCACCCTCTATCGGGAAAATCCTGATAAGAACCATAAGCTCTGGAATATCGGATCAACTGAAAGACATGCACTTCATACGCAAGTGCTACTGGAATGGTTGCTACATATAAATGGAAAGTTCACAATGAGAAAATTGAAATCATGTCTTTTGTGGTAAGGATTCGTCTTTAACCGTTCCTAAGAGAGATTAGTCAATTACATAAGATGATGTCATACCGGATAAGAGATTTACAATCTTTTTTCGAAAGTAGATGGTTGTCTTGGAAACAAAGTAAGATTTGTACAGTGATTGAGTGAGTGAGTAATTGTTATATAACGCCAACTCAGCAATGCTTCAGCTATGTCATGGCGAGAACATTTTAAATAGTACATTGCACAAGCAATTGGGTCAGACAGATGGAAATGATTGTTAATAAGAAAAAGGGAAAGATAACCTGGTGAATGATACAAAATGTAACAATATTCTGTGACAACAATAAATATAATAAAATTCACCAGAAAATAAAACGTTTTAATTAATACATGACAATTACAATTCGGTAAAATGTGCTAAGCTTATATAATTAAGAAGGTGGAGGTCTTTGGTCGTTTTCCTCCGAGGTACCTTGTTTGCTACTACTATCTCCACCACTACCACCGTTGCCCCCATTACCGCCACCACCGCCATCTCCGCCGTTGCCGGACTCATTTCCATTTCCACCGTTGCCACCCTCTCCACCATCCCCTCCATTTCCGCTGAACCACCAACCACCACCGTCTCCCCCATTTCCTCCACCACCTCCATTCCCACCATTGCCACCACTGCCACCGCCATTTCCGCCGTTTCCGCCATTTCCTCCATTGCCACCGTTTCCACCAATAGGAAATCTGGTTGTGAATCTGCCTGCATTCCCCCCGTCGCCTCCATTGCCACCGGTGCCTCCATCTCCACCATTGCCACCATCTCCCCCACTGCCGCCATTTCCACCGTTGCCACCTAAATGCAGCAAGTAAAATTATTAGATGGGCTCGGGTTGCTCAATGAGTTAAGTAGTTGGATTACCTAAGAACTCGTACAAGCCTAACATCAATACGGTGTGGGTTCGCGCCCGGCGTTGTAAATTACAAAAAGGGTGCACTCGACACGCAGCGGCAAGTAATACAGTTTACCAGTAGCTTGCCCATGGTTGGTGGTCCTCTTCGGGTACTCCGGCTTCCTCCACCACTAAAACTGGTTGCCCTGATATAGCTAAATATGATTAGTACATTGCATGTCAGTATATTGCACATATTGCACTTACATTAGGGGCCGTCGTGATCGTGATCGTATTATAGTTGGATTACTAACTACCTATGTAATCAGTGCATATCACCATTAAAGTTGTGAGCTCGAATCACAGCCATGGCGAGGAGTACTCGATAAAATTGTATGTGATAAAGTTTGTCAGTGATTTGCGGAAGGTCTGTAGTTTTTTTCTCCACCAATAAAACTGACCGCCATGATATCACTGAAATAATATCGTAACTGGCGCTAAACCCCATAACCCTAACCCTAACCATTAATCTGCAATAACTTCGTTAAGATATATCGATGTAGTTTCATCACAGCTGACACCCTACATATTTCATCGTTGAAAAAACGTTAAGACAACGGCTTGACGTTATTTTAACGTTGTTTCAACGAGACCTGGATCTTCAACACAAATTACATCACAAATAAGGCCAAACAAACGAAGGGATTGAAATGCGCGATTGTTGCTGAATGTCAAATGAACAGTGTTCCGCTATATCAAGTGACATTCAGTGCCAAATTGGACCGGTCTCCATTGCTAACACTTCCGGAGCATCTGAGTTCACCCCGGTGATTAGTGGTGTTCGTGTTATTCGATCTTCTGTTTTATGTGTATGTTTTGTAGATCGTTGTTTGTAATTTTTTTCTTTTGGCCATTGGTTTGTCTGTCCTTCTTAGATTTACAGATTCTGATTACACCCTTTTCTTACATTATCACCACTACTTTAACTCTTATATCTAATGCTGATGCCACATTCAATAATTGGTTCATCTCTGCTATTATTCCCTCCCATTGTAAGGCCACCATGCTAATACTAACAGTAATGTGCATAGAACTAAACCTCCAATATATCGCCAACACACTATATACATATAGCATACAGACCACATTCAAAATTTGGACAGCATTCACTTAAACCGCCAATACTAGCTTCCCCATCCGAACTCTAAGAAGAGTTTGAAGATACCAAAGGGGCAATCATAACATCGAAGAAGAACAGACTAAACAATGCCTAAATGACACACGAGCCTCATTAAAAACATGGGGTGAACTCGGGTCCTCCGGAAGGGTAAGCAGTTTCGGTCCCACTAGTAGCACGTCTAACCTTCTCTATAATATACATACCACCTCCAACATTGGGTCTGTCTCCTCCCATAGTATCGCCTTCACCACCACTTCCCATGTTATCGCCATTTCCGCCATCGTCCATGTTATCGCCATCACCTTCACCTCCATTGCTTTCGTCACCACCTGCGTACAATAACACAATTTATATATTGATGAATTCAGCTTATTAGGAATGTAGCTGATTTTCTTGCTATCCTGTTGAGGTCATCTGGTTTTCTTGTTCCCAAAGACTTCTAAATTATTCGGCTTTCAAGTATATTGGCTTTGAGCGTACCGGAAGAAGGTTGTTTTAGAAACGTGCCGTGTGATATCTACATTAGTTTTTATTACTATTATTTGAGGTTTATTATCTAAGTATGTCTTTACACGTGACCAAGTAATTGCATAATTAGGAAAGCAATAATACGTCATACATAGAGGTTCATTATTCAATAGACTAAATGGTTGAATCACTACGTCATACCATCATATCTACCGCTATCGCTACGTCATACATGTAGCTTTACAGTTCGTTAGACAACTGAATCAAATCGTCTCGCAGCCACAAATGTTTAAGCCTACCAGTTGCTTGCCGATGATCGATGGTTCTCTCCGGGTACTCCGGCTTCTTCTAAAACTGGTCGCCATTATATAGCTGAAATATTGCTGAAAGTGGCACAAACACCAACAATCAAATCAAGTCAAATCAAATCATATACAGTCAAACCTGTATTAAGAGGTCACCTTTGTGACAGAGAGAAAGTGGTCTGATAAGACCTTTTTTAAAAGAGGTCCAATTCATATGAAATTTCCTATGACAGGACAAGAAACGGGTGACCTTTCAATACAGGTGACTGCTTAATAGAGGTGACTGCATTGGAAGGTTTGAATGTAGATTGTAACCGACTCGCCGTACATGCAGCTTAACGAGTCAATGCGCAGCGATGCCAACCCCAGATGAGGGTCATCAAATGCGGCCTTCCTATTTGGAGGTGGGGCTGTTACCCTAAACTATATTTTATACACTAAAATCGTCAGGACTTTTCGTAACCACTAACATTTTCTGGTCCTTTCCTCATTCATAGCATACCACCGGGTTTGTAGCTAGATAAAAACTACGAATGCCACTATTGGAGCAGGGTCTTATTATCCTTTCGAAGCACCTTAGTTCACCCCCAGTGTTTAATGGCGTTCGGATTACTCTATCTTTAATTTTATGGGTATGTTTTCTAGATCGTTGTTTGTCCTGTTGTGCTTTTTCTATTGGCCATTTTGTTTTATGGTCTTCTTGAATTGATGGATTTTGACTGCCCCTTTGGTATCTTCAAACTCTTCTTATTGTTTTTTTTTATTTACTCCCCGTCTTTATCTCAGAATCAATTGCTAATGATGTCAAATAATATATACAACACAATGGCCGGACGAAAAACCTCTTCACGTGATTAATTGACTTTAAATATTACCTATTCTAATGCAAGGTAAGCTCAATTTGCGACCTTAAAGCCGACGATTTACGTCCACAACTCCTAAATTCATTTTCCATTGAATAGCCGATTGCAGCTTTTCCGAGTGAATAGCACGTCGAACGGAAATCATGCACAAATGCTAAAAAGACCTACATCATGTGCGTCAACTGGCATGTCAGATGGAACTACCATCTTATATGTCATACATGCAGTGTCATCACTCTATATGACCATTGAGCAGCACTATCAAGTTGTGAGTTCGATTCACGCTCATGGCGATTTGTACTCGATACAACCTTAAGTGATAACATTGATCAGTGGCTTACGGTGATTGATCACTGTTCATGGTATGCCACTTTTCGTGGATTTTATGGATAGTACCAAACCACGAAATCATGAATTCAGCGAATATTTGTCACAAGATATATATGTACTGACAACAGCTGGATATCACGAAATTACATACCCACGAATATACTTTATTTTAACCCAAACCACAAAAATTGTATTATCAGAGCAGTTGTTATATATTATTGAATTTGGTATTGTCCTGGACATAGCTGAAATGTTGCTCGTTGGACTTTAAGCAATAATCAATCGTTCAGTCAATCGTATATGAAAGTGTAAATAGCTTAGTGCATACTATTACACTGAAGAAAATGAATGTAAAACAAGTATCACGGCAAATATGGCCAACATGTGCTGTACAATGCAACAGTCGTTTGTCCGGTAACCTCATCCCTTCAGTCATTTCTATATTGGTTTAATATATTATTAAATTTGTTCCCAATCAATTAACCAATTAACAAATCAATCAATCAATCAATCAATCAATCAATCAATCAATCAATCAATCAATCAATCAATCAATCAATCAATCAATCAATCAATCAATCAATCAATCAATCAATCAATCAATCCCTACTTACATTCATCTTGACAACTCTGGAGGCTTCTGAACCTGTTACTGTTCCCTTTGCATCCTCTATATCTGAATTGTTCACATTGTCCCGTCTCCTCATTGAAGAAATATCTTATAAATATTCTCTTTCTAAACCAACAACGTCCAGGATCGGCAGGTAGTGTACAATCTGGTGTAATGGTAGGTCTGTGTCCTGCAATAGTTTGCTTAGCTTAATCATATTTCATTCGTCAAAAGCTTCAATAGATTGGGTACAAGTAATCATAACTTATGAAGCCCTCTTCTTATACAGTAATTACAATTAGGATATAACTGTGTTGTATTGTAAGCTTTGCGAATATAAAGACGTTTTTTTGATTTCGTGCACCCTTCAATTTTGATAAAATTTAACAAAAATAAGTTTGCAAGGTAGACATTATAAATATTTTTGTGTATTGTTGTAAATATGACATGCAGTATTTCACGTTTTAAAGATGGCGGACCTTCCAGTTGTGCATATTAGTAACGAATTGTAGATTGATAATTTTAAGTAGAATATTAACCAATCAAATCCGACGATACAAGCCAATTTCATTGGAATATAATATATATGACATGAGCAATATACCAATCATCATATTTTGATAATTAGGAAGAAAACAATAAACGTGGAATCAAAGTAATAAGGGAATATATATGGAATTAATGTATGAGTGGCTTTGGTTGTTTTTTTTAACACTCATTCAATCAAGCCTATAGCTAGTGACTTGCGACAGGTCGATGATTTCGTCCGCGTCCTCCGGTTTCCTCCACCAATGAAATTGTCCGCCACTATATAACAGAAATATTGTTGACAGTGGCGTTATATAAACACAATCAAACAAAACAAACAAACAAAGACTATGTGTACCGTATCTGTTATATACTTCGATAAACGTTAGAGAAAACCGAAGGAATAATCTAGAATGGACAATCGAGACAAACTGGAAACATTGGGTACACAATAAGACATACGTCCTCCTACAAACAACTGGATGTAAAGACGGACCGAACATATGTTTTCCATGCGGGCATCTTAGCGGACATCACAACACGGGACTCAGAACGTAGAGACACACTTTTACAAATGTGTACTACACCAACACGCTTACTTGGATGTTTATATAGCGAGCTTACTGAAACCACAGTCCACGGACAAACCCGTTGCCGCACTCGGGCGCATTATTCTGATTCTGAGCCAGACAGTATTTGTTTTTTTCTCAATAATGCTGTGTGCTTAGCAAACACGCAGCAAATATCAATTTTATAGTTTTTGGATTGACCAGATCGAGGCTCGAACCCACGATGCACATTACACCGCCGATGTTGTCTACTCACGTGAAAGTAAAATATGTAATACATATAATAAACCAGTGGTGCTATTGTTATTTTCATTAAGAAATGTTATACATTGAAATGCTGAAATAAAGAGATTACAGTCCGTCAAAAAACAAATTTGCCACTGGTATCGTGGGTATAATTAATTGTTGACCAGCAACCACGACCTAAATTTGAAATTTGCGTTTATCGTTATTATCTACTCACCTCAGGGAGTTGGGAAATTGCAGCAATTACTAGTATTCAGATAAATACAGGCTATATAACATGTGGTTTGCAAATATAATGCATTTGACATTGCAAAAAATTATGCACAACGTATCCGTCAAATAGCCCATGCCTACTGAACAAAATAGAGTATGGATCAAGTACGCCTTCAAATGAACGAGAGTCGAATTCAAAATTGTCTTTTTTTTAACAACAAGAAATAGTTTATTCAAAAATGATTGTTACAGTTTATATTCAAAGTCTAATCTCCTTTGAAGTTACCCTGTGAAACCAACATTGAATATCCAGAGAATAATCAACACATATAAACAATATTTTACAACGCATATATCATATACGATTTCATAATTACTTTTCAAAACATTTTTGTTACTTGTTAAACAACACACTTGAATATGTATTTTTACATACATTGAACCTTGACCGTAATTCTCTTACAAATAACGTAAATACATCTATCGCTGTTGTTTTTGTGTTCCGACACATACTATGATTTGTATATCGAACACTTCAAAACAATCTTAGCTTGACTGATACTGATTGAAAACAAGCAAACAATTACTAATATTAACCCCCCCCCCCCCCCCCCAAAAAAAAACAACAAAAAAAAAACAGAAAAAATTACAGAAACAAAATTAACAATAAAATTGATCATAAAAAAAAAACGACTGACAATATTGTATACATAATACGACCATACAATCAAGGCCACGAACATTCCTCTGCTTTTTAAAATGTATATCTGTTCAAAACTCTACTTACTCCGTTTACCCCATTGCCAATGCCCAGACACTGCTACTACGAACACGGCGAGTATAACTAAACTAACCTTCATCGTGAGTACATCTACCTAGCACAAGATATTAGCGTTGTGTTTTATAATAAACAGAAGCGTGACCGAGGCGTAGGAGACAACGGAAGATGATATATTTAGAGGATGTCTTTCCACTTTATCTTGACGTGTTTAGATCATTCATATGTTTCCTATACTTATAGATTATGAGTTAGTAATTGATTATTAAGTAGTAAAAACAAAGGTCTACATCACCGTTGAATGTCGTCGAACTTTCAAGGCGTATTTCAATCTTTAATTTTATGTGTATGTTTTGTAGATCGTGGTTTGTCCTTCTGTACTTTTTCTATTGGCCATTATGTTGTTGTCTGTCCTTCACCGATATACGGATTCTGATTACCCCTTTTGCATCTTTAAACTCTTCTTAATCAAACGTGGTTGAGTATTCCAGAAAGGAGTCGAGTGCACTAGATTAAATATCGAAGTTTGTATTGCTGTCTATCCTTCTCTGATATACAATATTAAATCACGACTTAGTTCACGGGCGAAGGAATAGACTCAACACGTAAGGTTTATTCTGCAGACGAGTACTCTCAAGACAAATTTCGGGGAATAAGGTGTAGAATCAAGACCTAGTCTGAAAACAAAGGAAAACAAATGTGCAGAATCCAGACTTAGTGTGAACACGAAGGTGCAGAGTCAATTTACAGATTTTGAATTACCCCTTTGATATCTTCAAACTCTTTATATTAATTTTCAGTATGCCTGGTTCTTATTCTTTACCCCATTTCTTATTTTCACACAAGATCAATTTCAAATACAATGTTTGCATTCCATTTTCCATGTTTCCATCTTCGTATCATATATTGTAGGAAGAGGAGCCCGAAGACACCAAAGGGGTAACCAGAATCCGTACAGCGAAGAACAGACAACACAATGGCCAAAAGAAAAAGCACAAAGGGACAAACGACGATATGCAAAACATACACATAAAACTAAAGATCGAGTAAGAAGAAGCGTTATTATAAATAAATCTAAGGTTATCATTCTTTAAGTATAGGTGTCTTTAGCTTATTTTGACCCTCCTGTATAGCTGTATAGATCTCCCTGTGTAGACCCTCCTGCTTAGGCCCTCCTGTTTAGATCCTCCTGTGTAGACCCTCCTGCTTAGACCCTCCTGCTTAGACCCTCCTGTTTAGACCCTCCTGTTTATACCCTCCTGCTTAGACCCTCCTGCTTAGACCCTCCTGTTTAGACCCTCATGTTTATACCCTCCTGCTTAGACCCTCCTGTGTAGACCCTCCTGTTTAGACCCTCCTGTTTAGACCCTCCTGTTTAAACTCTCCTGTGTAGACCCTCATGTTTAGACCCTCCTGTGTAGACCCTCCTGTGTAGACCCTCCTGTGTAGACCCTCCTGTTTAGACCCTCCTGCTTAGACCCTCCTGTGTAGACCCTCCTGTGTAGACCCTCCTGTGTAGACCCTCCTGTTTAGGCCCTTTGGTTTTCTTGCTCCCAAAGACATTTAAGTTATCTATCTTTCCAACCGTTGACCTTTGAGTGCACCTGATGTAGGTTATTACAGAGAAACGCATCGTGCGTACTAAATCTTATATCTACATCTACATCTACCTACTTAAATTGATTGAGCTATATTTAGGCCTATTAACCAACTAATTTTACGTTGATTTGATTTGATCTTTGGTGCTTAACGCCACTTTCAGCAATGTTTCAGCTATATCAATGCCACCAGTTTTAGTGGTGGAAGAAGCCGGGGTACCCGCAGAGGACCATGGGCAAGCAACTGGTAAACATTATCGCTTTCGGCTGCGAGTTGAATGCACCCTTATTTGTAATTTACAAAGCATGACGCTAACCCACGCCGTATTGGTGATAGGCTTGTATGAGTTAGGCAATCCAACAACATATCTCATTGAGCCACCCGAGCCCCCTGACTCATTGAGCCACCCAGGCCCCCTAACTCATTGAGCCACCCGGGCCCTAATTATACGTTGACAATCAAACACCTTAGATATTTAACAATACGTTGATGATGTATCGGTTTGAAGAGGTTTATTTCCTATTCGTGTATATATCATATATATATTATAAAATAACTATAACAAACAAGAGCTCCACGATCAAGTTATAAACTACATACACATCACGCTATACGATAACGCCTGATAACACAGGAAGTTTATACTTATGTCAATGACAAACATATGATCAACATCTCTACAATAATACTATTATTGTCGACACTGATTTATGCGTTCTTGTTTTCTTGTTTTTTTTTTCTTTTTTGAATTATTCATTTTCCTAATATTTAATCATTTTTGCTGTCAAATATTGTATTTCCATTAACGTTAATCTACCCATGAACTAGTTTAACCCAACCACTTCTTTTTAAAATGTATGTACCATTATTGTCACTGATCTAGGCATACCTATAATTGCATGTTTTCATTTGTTTTTTTTTTCTTCTTTTTCCCCGCTCTTCCTAACATTTAATTTGTAGATTATCCATCTTTCAAATATCTCCATCAACGTTAACTTATTTAATCTTGCCACTTTTTATTGAAATTTCTGCACTCAATCAAGGTTGTATTATCCATATATACATGTGTTATTAGGAGCAACGATTATATCTCTGTTTCTGCTATTTTTCTATTATATTTTAGAACTGTTCCTACAGTGAGTGAGTGATTGTTGTTTAACGCCAATTCAGCAATTGTTCATGGCGAGAAAAAGTTAATGTTTAATGAGATGATCATGAGGTCCGCTTTGTACTAGATCAACACGCTGAATTGAATTTGTATAGTGCTAGCTCACGGAAACAACAGTCCGCGGGTGGACATGTCGCTCCACTCGGGCACATTTTTTTGAGTTTTTGCTCTTTCTCCTTAATTCTGCGTGCTTACCAGAGAAGCAGCAAATACCAATTTCATAGTCTTTGGTTTGACACGACCTGGACTCGAACTCACGATATACCGCACTCGAGGCGAGCACGCTAGCCATTACGCCACCGATGTGGTTCAGTTCCTACAGTGTAGCATAGTTATCTCTATTTTGTGTGGAAACTAATAATGACCACATATAACAGAAAGATTGCGTTTCCTTATTTTAATACATGTGCGGTATCGCTATATTAGTATATCAATATGCATCGCTCTATGTAAATTACTTTAACTGAATGGTATATACGATCACTTAATAATACGACCGCATAACGTGGATTGTATGGAAACGTCCTCTAGGGCCCCATAGTATTTGTTTGTACATTGGAGAGCTCCAGTGAAACATGCTACAGGAACATCGAGACCAGATAACATTTATAACGATTTATGCTGATAATAGCAAATAGCGCATGTAATCTATTGTGACGTGACATATATACAATATATTTGATCCCGCTAGTTTGTCTTTCTGTGGAACAATCATGAATTCAAAACTCCAGCAACGAGGATGAATAATAACACCAATATCAGCAAAATCGAACATCCCTCTCTCACTTCAAATCTTTGAACACATAACGGACCAAGACAGTTGCCGATATATATTCAGGCTCTTTATTGGGACAGGAACAAACACGTTTCGGTGTTTAACAGATTCCAAACTTTATTCTTCTTGATGATTTAATCTCCAACGACAATAAACAAACAATTAAAATCCAACGTAAAACAATATTAAATACATGTGAACAAACTCCTTACAAGAGTAACAGGACGGGTCTCCCGTAGTGGAGCAGGAACTCCTTACCCTTCCGGAGCACCCGAGTTCACTCTGTAATGTTTTGTATATCGTTGTATGTCACTTTGTCCTTTTTCTTTGACCAAATATGTTGTCTGTCCTCCGATATAAGGGTACTGATTACTCCTGTGGTATCTTCAAACTCTTCTTACACGTTTTAATATATTGCAGCGTATCGACATACGTATCCTAATTTTACTTTTTCTGAAGATGATTGGGTCAATAAAACTAATTTGACCCCGCCATTTTTTTATTGAAGTGTCTGTATACGTACCAAGCCAGGAAAGTGAGATGTCTTGTATTTCCATATTAGGGGCATCGATTTTGCTTCTGTCAACGAATTTTCTATTGGATTTCGAAATTGTTCCGACAGTGTGGTATGTTTTTTTCATATTCTTTTACTTTTTTTTATTTAAAGAAAATCCAGATATAGAACGTTCCATGTCTGTGACCTTCTCAGTGCGTATGGTATCGTGTTGAAAAATTAATCAGTGTCATAAAGATCGCTGTCCTATATTATATATACACACTCATGCCTATTATGATTATTTTCTTTGTTTTGTGTCAGTTACAAACATTATGTTATTCAATGGAAAATTTAGATATCTCAAACGAATTAAGCGTTTTGACGCACGAATTGCTTAAGCTGTCTGAGGATACGAAATCCATGAGAAAGGAAGTTGTGCCATTACGAGAAGATAACAGAATTTCCCGATCTAAGATTGCCGAGATAGAAAACAGATTAGCCTAATTACCATCGAACGCAAAACGGGAAACAACTCGTGATTTACTACGTACGTACCTAATTGACTTTGATGATAATTGGGAACAGGTATTATTTCATCCGATTGTATGCATACTATTAGATTAGTGGATGATTCCCCCAAAACAGTTTGCAGATAACAAATGGTCACAAGAAAAAGGAGGTAAAAAACAATGATCTATAAGACACTGTATAGATATCAAAAACTCGAGGCATATAGCATTTCATATCAACTTCAAAAATCGTACAAAGGGAAACTCATAACCGCTTCAGTGACCGCCTCTAGTAAGCGATAACTTGTACTATCTGACCTGCATTTAAATTTCCCGTCTCACAAGTGCATACGGAAACTCTCTAAAACGTTGACATATTGTCTAACGGTAAAAAAAAACCAAGGCCCGGATGGCTCAATGAGTTAGGTATTTGGATTATCTACACATTCCTACACGCTTATCACCAATACGGCATGGGTTCGCGCCCAGCTTTGTAAATTACAAAGAAAGGTGCACTCGACTCGCAGCTGCAAGTGATACAGTTTACCAGTTGCTTGCCCATGGTCGGTGGATTTCTCCGGGTACTCCGGCTTCTTCCACCACTAAAACTGGTGGCCATGATATAACTGAAATATTACTGAAAGTGGGGCTAAGCACAATAAATAAATCAATCAATAAATCAATGAGTCATTCAATCAATCAACGATGAGAAATTAAAACTGAAATGTAAAGTAAAACTCCCAATGATGCAATCTATATATATCAGTTGGATGGCAATAGCATTTTACTATGAAGTTAGGTTAGGTTTTTTGGTCCACAGAAGACGCTAAGCCCTCCTCCTTTTATTGAAGAGGTAATGGATATCTGTGTTAGTGTGATTTTTCCTCAAAGTGGATTGGAATGATTTTGGAACTGAATAGCATTTTTTTTTTTATTTTTTATTGATTCTACGTTCTACTTTTCCGACAGTGAGAGTATTTCTTTTTCATTTGCATACAGTTGTTTAGTATTACGTATACACATGTAAACACATGTTAACAATAATTTAAGCTTTTCTTGGTGTAATGATTAGTTCTCGTCACGAGTGCGGTAGAATATGGATTAGTTTAAACATATTTTATTAATTAATTCAACATAACATTACAATATTCAAAGTTATTAAATGGATGGGAAACAAGTTGCAAGAACTTATATTAATCGATATTCATAGGAATAAAGTTCTTTTATAGTATAATGTACATCTATATGGGGAGAAACATTGATAACTAACTAAAACTATTTTGATAGAAATTACAGAAGATGTAAAAATATAAAACAATAAAGTGATTTGGTGTAAAAAAATGTTTGATGCAAAGTAATTAAAAAAAATAAGAAAGAAATAGGTACTGCAGATGTTAGGTGAAACGTTTACTGCTTACTATGAAGTTTTGTACATTTAAGAATAAACTGTTATTTTTATCGTCTCTGGGGTCAGGTGTTCCAAAAAGGAAACGATCAATTGCCTAACCAAAGACTATACAAATGGTATGTGTTGCTTCTCCACTAAGCACGATGAATTAATGAGTAAGGGCAAAGGCTGGTTGGCTCGGAATCAGGATAATGTGTCAAAGTTGGGCGACATGTCTATCCGCGGATTGTTGTGTCAGTTAACTAGCGCTATTAAAATCCAACTAAGCAAGTTGGCTAAGTAGAAAGCGGACCTTAACACCATGTCATTGAAAAATAACTTGTTCTCGTTGTGATATTGCCGAACAATTGCTGAGGTGGCGCTAAACAACAATCACTCACTCTTGTTATTGCAGTGTCATATGTAGCGTTTTATGCTGCAATAAATGGCGGTCATCAAGGAGTTGAAAACGGGAAGACGATAAATTTTGATGACGTTGAAGCAAATCTCGGAAATGAATATGACAGTTCTACGGGAGCATTTATTGCTCCGACTCCAGGAATCTACGCTTTTTTACATATATTTACTGGCACAAAGACAAAATACGATCGAGTCCACCGTATTCAGAAATGGTTTCTCCATTCAGCATGTGTACGCTGGTACCCTAGAAAATGTATATAGATCAGGAGGGAACATGGTGGTCATCATGCTTCATAAAAGGATCACATATACATTAAAATTAACAAAGTCCCCAACAGAAATGTTACAATGATCGATGGACCATGGAGTACTTTTAATAGCTTCCTTCTGTACCCTGCTATATAAGTACAAATCAAGGTCAATAAGTTGAACACGATTATCATTCGACAAATGAGATGCGCTTTAAGATAATGCGGCATTCTTGTGTTGACATAATAAAAAAAGGTACCTATCATTAAAATACATTATTTTCTTTCACGATTATCAATGCAGTTGGTGCATATCACCACTGATGTTCTGGGATCGACTCCTTCTCAGGGCAGGGAGTACAGCATTATGTGATAAAGTTTGTCAGTGACTTGCAACAGGTCGGTGGTTTCTCCGGGTCCTCCGGTTTCCTCCACCAGTAAAGCTGACCGCCACGATATATCTGAAATATTATTGAAAGTGGCGCTAAACACCATAAAACCAAGCCAAATTAATGCAATATTGAGATACAGTTTAACATGTTTAAGATAATGTGGATGTATTGTATTGATGTTTTAGCAAATCTAGCAATTATCAATATATGCCCTTTTTAATAAGTATGCTATATTATTCATCAAAATCGAAATAAGGTTCGGATTAGGGTTATGGTGTTTAATGCCGCTTCCAACAATATTTCAGTTATATCTTGGCGGTCAGTTTTATTGACGTAGGAAATCGGAGTACCCGGAGAAAACCATCGACATGCTAACAAACTCACTGACAAATTTAGTCATAAGCGGGATTCGACAACGAAATATACTTTATCTTAGTAGTAAAATGAATAAAACATACAGTCGGAACATTCGGAAAATAGGATAAACAAAATGGCGGAGATGAGGTAATTAATAATAAATACTTGGAACACATATAGTAGCATATATATATAAAAGGCAGCTCAGTCTTCCGGCTTAGTACAAACACAATACAAAGTTGCGAGCCTGACCTGGACACATGGGCGCAAAACCTCCATACTTAACGACATAGGAGTGAAATGGTGTGTTCAAGTGTTTTCGACATTGGAGTGAAATACCAATCGTCACAAGGCCCGGGTGGCTCAATGAGTTAGGTAGTTGGATTACCTCACTCATACAAGCCTATCACCAATACGGCATGGATTCGCACCCGGCTTTGTATATTACAAAAAAGGGTGCACTCGACTGAGCCTTACCTGATAAATGCTATTCCACTCAATTCGATATTTATGTTTTTATTGGTATCATTGTATCTCCAAGGGCATCAACAGCTCAATAATCAGTGTTTCGGGACTGATATTGGCTTTTGAATACATTTATTATTGAAATTTACAGTTCCTAAATAATTTAATTATTTTTAAAAACTAAGGTCCACACTCAAGCATATGCGATTTTAGCCGATTGTGGCTATACCATCTAGGCCATTTGGCTTTCTTCCTCCAAAATTCATTCACATTACATGGGTTTCCAATCTTTTGATTATGAGCCTACCCGATGAGGGTTATTCCAGAAACGCACTGTAAATGTCTGTATTCACTAAATGTTATCTACATTTTTCTTAAATGTCAGATGTCGTTGTCGGTGTCGACGCTTGTATACAAAATAAGGTACCGGCATTGTCCACAATTGTACCACCCTATTGTAGATGAAAGCCCCCTTCTTTTGGGAGTAATACCCGCCACCCAGTAACTTTCAGAATTATATTCCTTCGTGTAGTGAGGAATAGTCAATGCCTATGAGAGGGGTGTTCAGCCGGTACATCGGTCCAGGCCCCGAGAGAGCCAAGAAGGCGCCCATAGCCTTAGTTATTGACGTTTTGTTTTGATTTTTTCATTATTTATTTTTGGTATTTTCAACTCAAATCTACAATTTTGAGAGCAGTTTCAGCCTGTCCCGTGGCCCCAAAGCAGTATTATTCTGCTTTGCAAAATTTGTCATGAATCCCCTGGATGCAGTGTAGTATATACAAATTTAAGAGATACACTTGCATTTACGGTCGGTAGTTTTTCCTGTGTACGCTGGCTTCCTTATCTAATAAAATTAATCGCCATGACATAACTGAAATATTGTTGATATTGACGTCAAATAGCAATTGCCGTATGAAGTTGTTAATTGGTATTTATATTTTCTCTTTTCCTATTTGTCAATGTTATGATATTACATTCGTTGTTAAGAGCCGTCATGGTCGTGATGGTATGGTAGTTGTGTTTACAAGTACCTGTGCAATAAGTGCCTATCACCACTAAAGTTGTGAGTTCGAACCCTGTTCATGGCCAGGTGTACTCGATACAACATTATGTGATAAAGTTTATCAGTGACTTACGACAGGCTGACCGCCAAGATATAACTGAAATATTGTTGAAAGTGGCGCTTAACACCATAAACCTAAATTCGTTGTTTGAAGGATTTTATTTAAAAATAGTGTTATCTAATTAAAATGCTGTTTGTGACATGAATTGCCGGTACAAATTCATCTGTGATATAAGATAGCGCTATCCAGACCACGAACTCCAGGATGCTGGATGATGAACACTTGAACCAAATCCCATTCCGTGACCGGTTCCAAAATTTGATGACTGTCCAGACCCATGATATCCAGTTTTCGATTGCATTGACGATTGTCCTCCTGTGTGTGATGCTTGTGCATATTTTGTACCGGAACCGGAAGTGTGTCCTCCTAATCCTATAATTGTAAAAACAGAATTTGCTAATAAATAATTTAATCACTAATGGTCAACAATATAACCAGCCAATCGACGTCGGTGAAGACAACGAGAACACCGGAAGAAAAGAAAATCAGACTGAGGTTATATGAAAGGGGTGTCTACATGTATATATTCTTTGAGATAATCAAATACATGTAGAACGGAACATAAGTGCATTTCTTGTTAAATGCACTTAAAGGAAAACTTGCTGTAGAACTTAATCAGCCGATAATGGCTATCCTGTTTATTGTCTTTGGTTTTCATCCACTCAAAGAGTTTAAAATGATTAGGCTTTCAACTATATTGGCCTTGAGTATACCTGGACTTGATATCTATGTTTTCACAATGAGTGGCCCATTGGATATAATTACTCAGCTAAAAACATAATGATATTTTTATTAGATGGCATATTTGTTTTGTTCTTGGTAAAATACCTCTTGTTGTTATAATCCTATGGTTATTGGATTTACATCTGACTGTACGTTGTAGCCCTATGCAATTCAATTTGTCGGAATGGTTGTTGGATGACCTTCATAACGATAAAACTAAATATCGTTCTTCAATAATAAACAAACTTTTTTATGGTAACTGTTAACAGGCTTGCTTTCAATCGGGCAATATCGTAGTTTTACGTCGATGGTCGCCATATTGTTTACACTGGATACACAATAATGTTAGTTCCGACACCCAAGAGTTCATCGAGATATGAACGGACCAAAGACACACAGGTTACAGTGCTCTTGTTAAATCAAAAAGCACGATAACGATATATATATTAAATCTATAAGTATTAATTAGCCATCAATTAGAAAGTTTGTAATTGGTTTTGCTAAATATAAAATGACATGTATTCATGGAAAAACAATATTTAGAAAGTGAAAGTCATCAATTCCACAAATATCAACAAATGTAAAGCGAATCACCTTTCACTTTCACTCACTGAACATTAACAAAAAAGCACGACAAATAACGTTGGACATCCAGGTCCCGGCTTGGGACAGACACAACAAAGTAGGAGGAGGATAAAAAAGAACTGCACAGATGTGCTTAGGCTCAAAAAGACAGCATACTATCACAGAAATAAATAACAACAAAAACATGTTCACAAGTTCAATTAATTGTCCATTAAAACAGTAAGTCCACTGTAAACTCAAAAGAGTTTGAAATAATTGACATTTAGGTTCGATTGGTTTAGTTTATGATGTTTAATGCCACTTTGAACACTATATCAGTTATTTCGTGGCTGTCAGTTTTATTGGTACCCGGAGAAAACTGCTGGCCTGTCGCAAGTCACTGACAAACCATATCACATAATGTTGTATCGAGTACAACTTGTCATGAACGGGGTTCGAATTCACAGCTTTAGCAGTGATAATCATTGATTGCACGTGTAGCTGGAAATCCAAACACCATACAATTACGATCACGACGGCCCTAGTTTACATTTTTTCTAAATCAGACGGAAGGAATAGATTTGATACAAAATGAAACATCGTCTTTAATGTGTTGTATTAGCAGTGTATCTGGCTTTACTATTATGATAATTATGAGAAGAATGTTTAAGCATAATAATGTTTAAACAGAAGAATGCTTAAACAGAATAATGTTTAAACAGACGAATGCTTAAACGGAATAATGTTTAAGCAGAAACATGTTTAAACAGAAGAATGTTTAAACAAAAATGTTTAAACAGAAGAATGTTTAAACAAAAATGTTTAAGCAGAAGAATGTTTAGACATAAGAATGTTTAAACAGAAGATTGCTTCCATATCCACATTCTGTATTCATTGTATGTCAATTATGCAAGACATGTGATGTATTATTTTATTTATAGAAAATATTTTGTTGACAAGATAAGATTGTGTCATCAGTGCATTGTAAGCTTGAGTTTAAATATGTTATAAATGCTTGCCTGCTTGCTTGCTTGCTTGCTTGCTTGCGAGAGAGAGAGAGAGAGAGAGAGAGAGAGAGAGAGAGAGAGAGAGAATGGGAGAGAGAGTTATGACGCAGTGAGTAAGAACAAGAGTTTCAAAATACTAAAAGGGTAATCAGATTCCGTAAATTGAAGGAAAGACAATTTGGGATGTATGCCCCAACTGGAAGTTATGGCATTGTATTTGCATATATTTACTTACGTGATATCATGCGGCTTGCGCCATAAATAATTCCAACGGACAATAAGGACATTTAATGAAATGCTACCAAATGATATTATAATTTAATAGGAAATTAATTTCATAGGAAAGGAATCAAACTACTTCCAAAAAGGAAAAGTCGGGTGTTTCTATCTTTAGCTAGAATATTCAAGAAAAACATCTTTACCTAACATTATCATTTATGTTTTTTTTTTCAATAATATTATTAAAACTGAAGTTTAAATAGTGATGGCCAACAATTGTACTAATAACAACAAATAATTACGTCTAATTATAACTATTGCACAACACAAATACAACGACCTATGACCTTGACAATCCATGTCCTGACTTGGGACAGGCACAGCAATGTAGCGGTGTTAAAACGTTTAATGGGATCCAACCCTTTAAATGTCCATAAATATTCAATTATGAATCAATACCACTGAATCCAGCATGTCCGTTACTCCCATTTATGCCAGGCATTCCAGGTTGCCCTGGTGGACCTCTTATACCATCATCACCACATTTCCCCTCATGCCCAACTTTGCCATGGAGGCCATCACTACCATTTTTTCCAGGAAAGCCATCTGATCCCGGATTTCCATTTGTTCCATCCATTCCCGAATTTCCAAATTTTCCATCTCCTCTACGATTTCCTCGTGGACCTGTACCCCCAGTTGGCCCTGGATGTGAGATGCCTGGAATTCCATCTAAAGCATCTTCACCAGGCTTGCCATCTCTTCCAGGGTTACCAGGCACTCCATCTTTTCCATTTTTTCCTGGATTGCCATTCCGTCCAGGTACCCCATTTTTCATGGCGTCAGTGCCCGGTTTTCCATGTGCGCCTATAGCACCTTGATCTCCTGAAAAGAGAAATATGTAATTCGGTTTTATATGCTCCCAAAACTTTTCTTAACTATTGGCTTTCCAAGACTTGGTTTTGAGCGTAACATTTATGGTTGACTCGGGTCTCGAGATGGTTCTTGAACACGTTTATAAGCATGGAATGAACATTATGAAAAGCTCGTGCAAATCTACTAAACTCGGGACTTACTGAACCCTTTTAAGGTCAATTTTGAAAGAAATCTATAGTAAATTATGAATAAGATTGAGTAGCGGATAATTATTGTGTAATGAATACGGAATCGTCTAGCTCGGGGGGGGGGGGAGGGGGTGGGGGGGGGGGATAATGCAAATATAGCATAATCAACACGATAAATGAGGAGAGAGGAAGGCAAAACTATAATACCTCCACAATTTTTAGCGAAATTAAAGAAAACATCTGTACCTATAACATTAAAGCTAAACAAAATATGATGAGTATTATTTGGCAGTTTTGAAAACTTGCTCCCCCACACTGTTCAGTCTGGTCCTACACCACTGGACAATGACTAATACTGAACCATTTATGAGATTTTTCTGGGTAGTTGAGTGTACTAGATGATGGGTTCTAGCCCCGGACGGCCCAAACCAGACTTCTCCGCTAAGCACGCAGCTTTAAGGAGTCGGGGCAAAGACTAGCTGCTGCGGAATCAGAATAATATGCCCGATTGGAGTGACATGTCTAACCACGCGCTGCTTCTGTGAGCAAGGACTATATGGATCCAACAAAGCGTGTTGATCAAGTACATAATCGTCTCATCAAATGTACCTTGTTATCGCCATGATATAGCCGACAAATTGGCCATTTGGCGTTAAACAACAGTCACTCACTCACGCAGACACTAGTACCATATGAATTTACATATTAGCAATATCTTCCCTGAACTATCTTTCTTAATACATATATGTCAAGAGAACAGTTTGATTACATACCTCTCTCTCCTCGATCGCCTACCTCTCCTACAACACCTCTGCGTCCTTTTCTGCCATGTGCACCTTCTAACCCGTCATCACCTTGATCACCTATATTAATATTCGTTAGTTGAATTATATCATGTCAGTTCCAATTGTGTTGTGGTTTTTGATTTGTTTGTCTTCGTCCTGTAGCTTGGTGGCTGGTGCCCAAAGTCGCCAGTGTTTCTGGATTGGCAATGCTTTGATTATTTACATACTAAAATAACTTTTACATTATTTGTGTTTGATTGCATATAGTGGTGTCCAACACAAATTTTATTGTGTTTTTTGTGTTGTTTATCTTCGTCTTGTGAATTCTATGTTGTCAGGTTCTCCTCTGGATTGTTCATTCGATGTTCTCTAACTTTTATTTATAAGTGGCTGGAACTGCTTACCCTTCTCGAGAACCTGGGATCACTCCGGTTTTTGCTTGGGATCTGTGTTGCTCATCTTCGTAGATTCATGTATTGTTTTTGTGTTTTGATTTTCTTCGTTCTGTGTCTCGTGTGCAATGTTGCCGGTATTTCTGGATTGTCAATTCTTTATATTTCTCTGCTCGAGGTTTTTTTTGTTCAAAAACTGAGAATATAATAATCGAGAGTTCAGAAATATCGTATTCCACTGGTAGCGGAAGGAGAATATGTTTCTCCTATGAAAAAAACCATAAAAAATATATTTAAGTTGTTAATTTCCGTCATTGATAACCGTCGAACAGAAATTGGCGGGAAATTAGTTTTTGTGTTGTCCTAGTATGGGTTTTACGTTCCGAGTTCTGTGTTGTAATGTTCGTTACGATTGCAGCATAAAAAAGATGTTCGGTTCGTCTCTACCTCCAGTTGTTTGTAGGAGCGCTAATGTATTATTTACGTTATTTGTGTTTGCTTGTGCATAGTGGTGTCAAACTCTTACCCTGTTGTGTTTTTGCTTTGGTTTTCTTCGTCTTGTGTACCATATGAACTCTAATTCTCTGGATTGTCCTTTTGTGATAGATCCTTCGGTATTCTCTAAAGTTTATTTAGAGTTTTGTACACGACGAATCGTATGATAAATGGACCAGGAACTGCTTACCCTATTCGAGCACCTGGGTTCATCTACAGTTTTTGGTGGGGTTGGTGTTGCTCACCTATTTAGTTTCCTTTGTTGTGCTGTTTTTGTGTTCTGGTTTTCTTCGTGCTGTGCCTTGTGTCCAATGTTTCCGTTGTATCTGGATAGTTAATTTGTGATATTTCGTTGCTTGTGCATAGCGGTGTGGAACACATATTGTATCTTGCTGCCGATTTCTCTAGATTGTTCATTTGTGATTACACTTTCGGTATTCTCTAGCGTTTTTGTAAGTTGTTAATGTCCGTCGTTAATGACCACCGAGAGGAAATTGACAGACATTTAACAAACGTGGCGATTAAAAATATTACGTAAGTTTAACCAACTAGTTAAACCCGATAAGAATATGCTTGTTTGTTTGATGGTGCTTAACGCCACTTTCAATAACATTTCAGCTATATCGTGGCTGTCATTTTTTTTGATCGAGGAAACCGGAGGACCCGGAGAAAACCAGCGACATTATCACATAAAGTTGTACCCTTCTCCCTGGTTCAGATTCGAACTCACGACATCAGTGGTGAAAGGCACTGATAACAAAGGTAATTGTAATTCCAACACACCCTGCTAAGAATATGAGAAATATTTATACTAGCCTCTATGTCCTCGTTTACCCCATCTTCCTGATTTACCAGCACTTCCTGTTTCACCGTCTTTACCTGGCTCCCCATCAGCTCCTGGTTTACCTTTGTCTCCCCTGTCTCCTGGTTCCCCTTTGTCACCAGCGCCACCAGGACTGCCTTGTGTACCTGTATATATATATATACATACATATGCAAGACTCAGATTGACGAACTGTCTCTAATCGTCGTCAAATCCTCAATTTCATGCCCGATCTCTACTTCAGAGTCATCTGTACCTCAATCTATGTCATTTTGTTTCTTCAAATACTCAAATCGGAGATCTAATTCTCAAATCTATTGTCATTTCTCACTTGTTCTCATTTCTCATGCGTGATATTTTGTATTACAATGTATTTGCAAAAATATATGGCATTCGTTATGTTCTGTAGATCGTTGCTTGTCCTTTTGTACTTTTTTCTATTGGTCACTGCGCTGTCTATCCTTCTTCAATTTACGGATTCCGATTATTCCTTTGGTATATTCAAGCTTTTCTTAAGTATTGTCCCAAAGTAAAAAGGGAAGTCATTCATGTACAGTTACACCTGTTTTATGTGAACATTGAAAATAAAATTAAGGTAACATAATACAAGTTACTGCTTAATAGAGGTGGTCTCTAAAACAGGCTTGACTGTATATATATCATGTATTAAAATTGTATGCATTGAATATAGATAGTTTTGTTTTGTACTAAAAGGATAATATGTCCATTCGGTTTTTGTCTGGATTGTCTTTTCTTGTTAATTGCACTTTCGGTTTTCTCTAACGTTTTTGTATGATTATCGGCGATCCGTTAAATATCATTGCTAAAGTACATTAAATGAATTCTTGAAGGAAAGTGATGGCAGTATGAATACAAAATACATTCTATTTTATAATATAATGTTCCTACAATTAATTGTTTCCACTGTTTATACATTAATACAATATGTTCTTACCTGATCTGCGACAGTTCGGTGGTTTTCTCCATGTACTCCGGTTTCCTCCACCAATAATACTGACCACCACGATATAACTGAACTATTGTTGAAAGTGGCATTAAGCACTATCAAACAAAACAATCATATTACCTGTCTCTCCAGTAGGGCCTATATGACCAGTTTCTCCTTTGTCTCCCTGGACTCCTTTGTCCCCTTGACGCATTAAATATCATATGGTTAATAATCGCTTTGCATACTCTCATTGCAAATTTTACATTTATTTGATAATGTGTTCACCCAAAGAATGTTATGTTATTTTTCGTTTTCAATGTCCCAAATAACTTTTGGGATACTGTTACGTGCATATTCAGCTTGTCTATATTTAGATTTGTTTAATGCTGCCACTTTTAATTGAAGTGCCTTTACCAAGTCAGCTAAGTGAGCGATAAAGCTTCTGCGTGTTAGGGGAATCGAGTTTGCCTCTCTCTCTACGATTTTGCTATTTGGCTTTAGAATTGCTCCAACATTGTGTTATATTTTGTGTTTTATGTTATTACATTTTCTATTAGATTTGGAACTGTTTCGACAATATAGTGACATTTTGTCTATTACTAAGACATACCTTGATCGCCATCTTTTCCCGGGATGCCATCGTTACCATCTTCACAGTATTTACCACTTTCACCATGGTTACCTTAAATATATACAAAAACATATGTGTCTTCTAAGAATTAGTATGTGGGATAATTATATGTAACAACATACCAGCAGAACCTGCATCTGGAGTATATATATCTCAGTCGATGTGATATTTCAGAGTTTGTGGTTCCTATGAGGATTTCCTTTGTTGCTAACAAGGAAGCTACTAGACCACGGGTTCCTCTTAGTTAATTACTTCGAAAGTTTTACCGTCGCCACCATGATTTAGTTGGCCGTTATGGAATATCTGTGTCACAAATGACCACAGATATGCTCCGCTTCTCGATCCTTTCGTCATTGATTTTGGTTTGTAAGAAGATTAACATGATGGGTACCACTAGTTGAGCAGGAATTGCTTACCCTTCCGGAGCAACTGAGTTCACTCCCAGATTTAAGTGGGGTTCATGCTACTCGATCTTTAGTTCTTGTTTCTACTTTTGTACTTTTTCTTTTACCCATTGTGTTGTCTGTTTTTTTCGACATACGGATTCTGATTACCCATTTGGTATTTTCAAGCTCTTCTTAATAATATTGAACAGATATGTCTTGGTATAAATTAACCCTAAGTCTAAATAAAAGAGTAAGTGTATATCAACCACATGTAGATTTCAAGTAATTTTAAGCTTCAAATCAGTTTTAATTGACACTAAAATTTATCGAAGATTTGTGCAGTCCTGTCGAGGATTTAAAAGGTACAAAAATGGGCCATTTACACCATTATTACTGTTCGAACCATGCTAATTACTTAATAATCTTCTATGAGAGGAATAATAACAACAAAAGTGATGCTTAATTTTCTTAATTCTTCATATAAGAAAAAAATAAAAATAAAATAAGATAAATGTATATATATTTTGAAGCAAATACTTCCCCTTCATTATTTTGTTTCTTTTTTTTTATATTAACAAATAAACAATTAAAAAACAAATGAAATACAATAAAATAAATTAAAAAAACCAAACACACACACAAAACCACAAAAAATAATAGACACAAACAAACACACAAACGATAGCAATACATTTTTTTTTAATAAAAAGCTGAGCTTTAAAGAAACTGTGGTTTTGGCTTTTACTT